>CM053027.1:113896355-114346355 GCA_028564925.1 Lithobates sylvaticus | reverse complement strand
ATGTGGTTGGAAAATTTGGACATGGTATGGAAGAGCGTTTTTAGAAACTCTGTAGTTCAGGAGACAGAGCCGGTGTCGGTTTCCATAGTGAGGCTCCAATTGACATCATCTGCATAGTGGCGCAGGTTATGCTCTCATCAGTTATGGCAAATGAGTGGGTCTAGGCTTGCTGATCCCGCCTCTAACAGGCGTAATATAGCATTCCCTTTGAGGGAGCTTCATCTTGGGCAAGCTGGATAGCACCGTGTCCTGGGCCACAGTTGGTAAGTTGGGGTCCTGCCTCAGGACCGGCGCCTGATAGACTGGAAGATGAGTCTAGAGAATAAAATTGGAGCATGCGAGGGTCGCATGTTTTATAGACCAGGTCTGGAGTTTAGGAAGAGCTGGTGTGGAGACCAGATTTTCTCTCAGAAGTATGCTAGAAGCTTGAACTCCGATAGCCAAGAAGCTACCTCAGACTATTGGGTCGTCAAAATGGTCTTTTGGGACATGCATGGTCCATCAGATGTCCAGTTTAATGGTTGTTCCCTCACTCAGAGAAAAGGAAGCATATATTCATGCTTTACATAAGTCACTGGTGTCGCAAAGTGCTGCTGTGCCAGTCTCTGAATGCAAGAGATTTCAGGGCAGGTACTCGCCCCTCTTTATGGTCATGAAGAACAGCTTGTAGGTTTTAGACCTTGCGCACCTGAGACAATTTTCAGCAAAGGAGAAGTTCAAGGTGGAAACATTGTCCCTGACTAATAGGGGGTTGTTTCCAATAGACCTAAGATGCTTACTTTCATGTGCCCATCATAGAAGACTTCTGCAACTCCCTTAGGTTTGCTGTAGGTCAAGACCATCTCCAGCTCCAGCCATTCAGACTTTCAATGTCACCCTATGTATTTTCAGGGTCTTATTGGTTGTTATGGTCTTTATCAAAACAAGGAGCATACGCCTGCACAGTTACATGGATGTCCTTCTCCTACGGTCCAAAAACAAAGGACAGTTGCTGAGAGCTCAGGTCTTTGTAATGCTCCTCAAATTCGTATGGCAGCTGTCTCCTGTGTGCCTCTGAGCTCAGTTCAATATAATCAAAAGGACCATTGCCTTGACTCTGGATCCCAATGTTCTGTAACAGAATACTCCTGGCCCTGTCTTCTTCCCACCTGCGCTCCTTTCAGTGTCTAAAATAATTGGCACTATGGGGTCTACGGTTCCAACGGTCAAGTGGAAGCCGGGGAAGGCGGCCCTTTCAGAAGGGGTTTCTCCAGCAGTGGGAGCCAGGAAGCAGATTTCAGGTCATCTACATAACCTCAGTCCCCTGGTGGCTGCAATGGAAAACTGGCTCATTTGCCACTCCATTGCCCCATTTCCTGGTTCACAATCAAGTTTGATGCTAATCAATGCAGAATGGGGCGCTTTCTGCCTGTTGGGGATAGCTCAAGGCAGGTTTTGTCGAACATTCTGAAACTACGGACAGCCTTCTGCACCTTACAGGTCTTTCACCATATAACGAAGGGATTGTCAGTGCTCTTAGGTTAGTCAATACTACGGCGTTCTCCTACGTTAAAAGACAAAGAGGGACTCACAGTCTGTTCTCTATTACAAGAAGCGGAGACAATTATGTCTTGGGCTCAGAAGATTTGAGCCTAAATCTCAGCGGCCTATGTCCCCGGAGTCCAAAATATTCTAACAGACTTTCTTTCCAGAGTCCAGTTGGACAACAACAAATGTCTCTACATATGCAGGTTTTCAGGCATAGATGCACTGATGGATCATTGGAAATGCAGTAGGACCTGTGCATGTCTTCCAGTCCTGCTCAACCTTGGGTTTCTACGAAGACTCTGAACAGAGGTTGTGGAGGTAGTGGCTGTGATGTCTTATTGGCCAATTAGGCCAGAATTTCCCTTGCTAGCACAGTTCAGCTTTCGGAACCCAGTTCAGCTTCTCCTCAGGCCAGACCATGAGTCATCTCTGCTCTCTTGAATACTAGAAGAATGAAGGCAAGCAGTTTATGGGAGAATCTTTTCAAAGTTTGTTCAAATACATGTCTTCTGCTGACAGATCATGTAGTAATCTAGAAGTTCTAAATATTCTAGGCTTTCCTCCAGTCGGACTTAGATCTGGCTCTATTGGTCAGCTCTCTCCGAGTTCAATTGTCAGCTTTATCGGCCTTCACATGTGTAGCCTGATCTAGCCATCTTTCCTGTCCAACAATTTAAGGGAGCAGTTAGGCTTAGACCTCGGCGTAAGCAAAGGTTTTCCAAATGGAGTCTCCCTCTTGTTCTCAACTCCCCCTCAGGAATAGGAGCGGAGTGTTCTAGAGCTGTCTCCGTTAAAGGCCTCTCTGTCACGTTCACCTTTTTCCTGGCTATCACGTCAGCATCAAAAGCTTCGGTGATTGATTCACTGGTCATGGAGAACTTTCTTAACGTTCTTTTCAGTTCAAGCGGTGCTGTTACCTATGCTTGACTCAAATTCCAAGGGTGCATGAGCCTTTCATGGGAGCCAAGAAATTGTTCTGCCAACCTTAGAGTTCTAGCTGGCGTCCTTTTTTTTTTTTAACAAGAAATAGCTGGCGTCCTTTACACGTGGGAGAGGGCACGCATCGGCTTAGTTGGTTAAAGCACATGTCTAGTAACAGGAAGTCCTGAGTTGACTCCCAGCAGTGCCTTCCTTCAGTTCTAGGAATCCCTCAGAAATGGTGAAGTTATATCAACAGAGCTACAACTTCCTTCAGTTTTCAGAACGCCTGTTCATTCTTTTGCCAGAAAGGACAGAGGAACGTGCCTCATCTAGGATGATTGTGGCACGGATTGCCTAGGCTATCCAACAGGCTCAGAGAGCCAGGGGCTGGGCTCCTTTTGGAGGTAGTGTCTGCTCACTCGACCAGGAGTAGGTCTACATTTTGGGCAGCTTTGCAGCTTGTGGTTCCCAAAGTAGTCTGTAGGTCGGCCTTGTGGTCCTTAATCAATACATTTATGTCTCTTTATTGTGTAGAGTCTGCTTCCTTATCCTCTATTTTATCTTGCAGGTCCTGTCTGTTGACGGTACAAATTATAGCCTTGGGATAGCATTGCCCCCCATTGGGTGTACAGCTTGTTAATTCCCATACGTATGCTGCCATGGAGTCTGTCAGGAAAACTGCAAATTTCCTATCAAATACTTACCGTAATTTTCCTTTCCTGATGGACTCCATGGCAGCAGGAGTCCCCCCCCCCCCAGTGTTAAGGAGGCTATTTACGGAACGCTCAGAGCAAAGATTTATGGGAGTGGGGTCCTATAGGGGAGGAGTGGGGGAGGGGTTAACCCATATGTATGCTGCCATGGAGTCCATCAGGAAAGGAAAATTACGGTAAGTATTTGATAGGAAATCTTCAGTTTTTCTAGTTTTTCTAGCTTATGAGAACAAAAGGGAAAAGGCAAAAAGAGCACAGTACTGTGTAGTCAGTGTCAAAAATGCATAGGGATTTTAATTCCTCAGTGGGTGTGTTCTATAGATAAAAAAAATACACGTGATCCAAAGATGAGGGGGGGGGGGGATTAATTTACTGCAACAATACAAAACAAGACAAGAGCTCAAAGATCTCTTCTCTTGCAAAAAATTGTGTATTTAATAGTATTAAAAACAAATTAACAACCCACGGACATCCAAGAGCAAAAAGCACAGCTCAGGCATACAAGACAGCCAATTGCAGCCTGCATACCATGGCCAGTGCTGTAATACCTCCAAGGGCAAGACTCTCTGCTAAGGTCTCCATTGATCAGCAATACAAATCACCTGAGGGCACCTCTGAGGAAAGGGTGCAGGATATTTTCAAGTAAGGGGCTAAACAGGTGACATTTCAAGGTCTTGAAATTCCTTGACATTCATTGCTTGCTTATTCCCTAATCTGAATGAACATCCTGCACCCTTTCCCCAAAGGTGCCCTCAGGTGACTTATAGACCTTTGGAGTGTGCCCTGTTCTTGGCAGTCTTTTCCATTCACAAGAACTGTATTACAGCCCCACCATTGTCCATGGCCTGAGGGCTGCAACTACTCCACTGGTCTGAGGTGCACTTATTACTGTTGGATGTCTGTGAGTTGTTAATCCCCTATTAAACATGCTGTTTTTATTGCTCAACATCCATGTACACTTAGCTAGCTTTAAGCCTAGTACACACGATTAAAAAAGCGTACGAAAAATACCGCGTTGGAAGCGATCGTTAGTACAAAGCTTTCGAGAGCCGATCTCGACAGTTTATCCAAAATTATCCGAAGGGACAAACAAAATTTTTTTTGTACGATACCAGAGCGTACGACTTTCATTTTAACCACTTGCCAACCGCATAACGCGGTTATATGGCGGAAAAGTGTCTCTCCTGTGCCGGATCACGTACCTAGTACATAATCCGGTACTTCCAGGTAGGGGGCCACCGTGCCACTTGGGCCGCCTGTACCTGCTGATTGGCGATGAGAAAGACAGAACAGAGCTCTGCCTGTGTAAAGAAGGCAGAGGTCTGTCCTGTCAGCGTAGATGTGCTGTATTTTGTTTCCCTGCAAAGCAGGGAATAAAATCCAGCACATCCCTTAGTAAAGGCACCACATAGTAAACACATAAACACTGGTTAGGCACACATTTAACCCATTTGCCCTTGGAGTTTAACCCCTTCCCAGCAAGTGTCAATAGTACAGTGACAGAGTATATTTTTAGCACTGATCACTGTTTTAGTAACACTGGTTCCCACAAAGTGTCAGATTGTCCACTGCAATATCGCAGTCGGCTATAAGACACTGATCGTCGCCATTACTAGTATATAAAAAAAATAAAAATAAAATTAATATGTCGTTATATATACCAGGGGTCAAACTTACTAAACAAAGGGCCACTTTATTGTCCTTCAGACATTAAGGGGGCCGGACTGTGGTCCCCCAGGAGTAGAAAATGCCCTCACATCAATGTGAGTGAACATCAGTAATCGTCATTGGGGGGAATAGTACCCTTTCGGAGGTGCCATTGGAAGGAATAGTGCCACATCATCTGTGTCATTGGGAGGAATGGGGCCCTGAGGCCCGGATAAAGGCAAGCAAATGGCCAAATTCAGCCCACGAGCCGCAGTTTGGAGACCAATGATATATAATATAGTTTGTAGACGCTATAACTTTTGCGCAAACCAATCAATATACGCTTATTGGGATTTATTTTTACAAAAAAATATGTAGCAGAATACATATTGGCCTAAATTTATGCAGAAATTTGATTCTTTACATTTTTCGTTGGATATGTTTTATAGCAGAAAGTAAAAAAAATGTTTTTATTTTTTCCAAAATTGTCGGCCTTTTTTTGCTTATATTGCAGTGGAGATCAAATAGCACCAAAATAAAGCTCTATTTGTGGGAAGAAAAATACATAAATTTGATTTATATACAGCATTGCATGACTACGCAATTGTCAGTTAACCTCCTAGGCGGTAATCCCGTCTGGCTCGGGTTCAGTTTTTTCTGCCAGGATCGGTAGCCCCGAGCCAGACTTACTTACCTTTTCCCCTGGATCCTGCGATGTCTCCCCGCTGTGTGAGCGAGCCGTCCGCTCACTCGATTCACACAGTGCCCGAGTGCCGCCGATCTCCGTTACGACGCACGGGAGCGGAGATCGGCCCAAATTCAAAAAAGTTTAAAAACACAACACACATACAGTACTGTAATCTTACAGATTACAGTACTGTATACAAAAAATACACATCCCCTTTGTCCCTAGTGGTCTGCCCAGTGCCCTGCATGTCATTTTTATATAATAAAAATATTTTTTTTCTGCCTGGAAACTGGAGATTGTCCATAGCAACCAAAAAGTGTCCCTTTATGTCAAAAGTGGTTTTAGACCAGCTAGAAAACACAGATAAAAAATTAGAATCACAATTTATCATCAAACAATAAATTTAATGACAGCGACTATTCTGCAACTGAGCAAATTTAGTGTTTTTGATTTGATTACATTATTGAATCATTTTTATATTTTTATTATATTATAATTTATGATTTTGTGTTTCAAACTTTATCATACCCGGGATGTCTACTAGACTCTGGTTCGGACAATTTAAGTGAGTTATTCATAAGAATTGCATGCCTACAATATAAAAACGCCAAATTTCCATGCAAAATAATTGTACCGCTTTCAGCACAAAATTCCAGCCAGAATCATACCGCCAGGGAGGTTAAAGTAACACATTGCCGTATAGCAAAAAAATTTTTGCAAATTGAGTAACCTCTTCCTTTTTGATATGGAGACTAGCATGCAAAAAAAAAAGGACGATCATTCGTCTGATATTCTCATTGTGTGTATGACCCTTTAGGCATCCTTAGATTTACATGGTGAAGCTCAAAATCACTCATATCAGGCTACAACTTCTTATATCTGTAGGAAATTTTACACTTTTACACAGCTAAGAACAAACAAGACACAAAATCAATTTTGTTAAAGATGACTAGGCGTGTGTTTTATTCGGTTAAAATAGCAAAGAGGCTAAAACATATTTTTTTCCTTAAAAAATGTTTCCATCTACTAACAATATATAGTTCTTAAAATGTCCATAGTTACATATAAATGAATGATTGAATTCCATTCACAACCTTCTTTTGTCACTGGATTGGGAAACATCAAGTTGTTAGAACGGGAAGCCTTGTTATACATTATATAGTACAGTATGCGCTAGCAGCATATATCCTTTAATAAACTTCTGGGTATCTTGGAACATTTTCATCCATTAAGTGGTACTTAATTAGTTAAGACCTCTTTGCCAGATAAAGAGCATTGGCATTTTAAATAAACACTAAGGCACTCAAGACATCATCCTCATTATACAAGCAACTGCAGTGCACAGGGTTATATTTACTAGCAAGCGTATGTTTAAAGTGGAGAATGCATAATCTGGTGCAGCCCTGCATAGAAACTAATCAGCTTTCAGGTTTTTTGTCAAAGCTTATTTGAACAAGCTGAAGTTAGAAGCTGATTGGATACCATGCACAGCTGCACCAGATCTTGTACTCTCCAATTTTGGTAAATCTCTGTGTCTGTGCCTTTCAGTCCTGTGATGAATACACCGTCTATTTCTCGAACAAGTATCATAGGAAGTGAAGAAAAATCTCCCCAGTGGATTCACAAACAGAAAAAAAACTGACAAAGTTTAAATTTTTCCCTACATTATCTAAAAAAAAAACGGAGTATGAAAGAACATTTAGATTCAGGTTGTGTGCCTACCTAGACTGAATATCAAAACTATTTTGGAACTCTAATAGCAAGGGTCACCCACTGGGGTCAAATGACATTATATCAAATAGCCAGTTTTACAAGGACATACTGGTGTTAGTGATAAGCTTTATGGGTTGAAAGAGTAAGCCGACACTGAAAACACCAAATACTTCTACTGCAAAACTTTAGAGAGTTGATTTACTAAAATTGGAGAATGAAAAATCTGGTGCAGCTCTGCATGGTAGCCAATCAGCTTTTAACTTCATGGCTAAGTTTACCTTTCCTATTTAGGGTGGAACATGTCACAAGTTCCAGCTTCTGCATCCTCTCCCTCTGATCCCCCCTCTCTAGGACAGAGGGTGGGGGATCTTCTCCCTGCACCTACTGTCGCAATTTAAAAAACAGCGTGGCTGTGTGGGTTTCTGCCCATGTCATTCATTTATAGAGTTCCGTCAATGAACTACAACTATCGTTGTCTTCCACAGCCGACGGCTTATAGTTCTCAATGAAATGTGAGGGTGCTGGTGAGTGACAAAAACCTGGAGGCTGATAGGTTTCTATGCAGAGCTGCACCAGATTTTGCACTCCCCAATTTTAGTACATAAACCCCAGTGCATCCTAAAAATACTTATAGGGACACTGTCACTTTGTTCTAACCTACAACATTTTTTTATATTTCTATTCATATTTGTATATATTAAAAAGGGACTGCCATATCGGTCCCATGTAGAGATAGATATAAGTAACACAGCCCTGAAGTGAGATTTTATGCTATGTGAAGTATTTACGTAGGCATTAATGTTAGTTCACAAAACTATTAGGTTGGCTTTACATCTATCTGTTGTGATAATGCCTGGTAAACCATAGAACTTTGTGTTGTGATGCCATTCATTTAGAGTGGCACCCCAAACCCAACCTCACTACAGGATTCCACAACACATGGCACACTGCACCGTATTAAATAAAAAGGTACAGGTCTAGTTTTCCATTTCTATTGCCATGCATTAGCAGTCCATTCTGAATGAATGGTCTGTCTTCTAGCATAATAATGCGAGCAATACTGCACATTACAATAGAATGTATAGATATAAAGTATTAGTATTTGCTGTAAATAGTGTTCAGTATGACATTTATTGACATGTATGACATATTAATGGGCATGTATACAGAATATGCCAAAGCAAACTTTGTCATGTACAGTATATATTGCGCTTAACATTTACTCTTGTTTGGATAACAATCTTATTGTACGTGAACAATGTTATTTCATGTAGAGTTGTCCTTTAGCCCAGTTTTAATGACATACATGACATAAGCTGGTTATGTGGCTGTGACTGTTAGTGACTTGTGACGCCGACAGTCAACTAGATTAGCTGGAACGTCTTCATAAATTAGACCCTGGAAATTGTTTACCCTTCTCACTTCCCCTCAAAAAATATACAGGTTAGGTGATTTATGAATCAATATTACAAACTTGTATGTACTTAATTAATTTACTGTATAAATCATATGCATAAGATAATGTAGAATGTAAGCCTACAAGCCTTACACAAATATCTAACAGATTCCTCCATCCATGCTAAACCGTGCAGATGAACAATTTTCCCTCTGGGGTTATTGCATTTTCATAACTGGCACCCGTGGCAAACAGTGACTGCAACTGATTGACTGCCAGACGCTGTTCAGCCAAGAATTAACAAGATACGTTAAACATTTTATCCATGCCCCTGAAGTCATGCATTAGATAGGGTGCATGGTGACATTATTACCACAATGTCACTTCTCATACAAACTTCCCAGACAGAGTTTTGAATTTTACAGGAGAATAGCATGTTCTCTCGGAAACATGATTGTCAGGTGATATTAGGGCTAAAGATAAGTCCATGTAGCCCATCTTAGAACATAGGTGACCTGTTAAATTAAACTAATACCTGTAAAACCCCTTGGGGGGATAATTAATGCAAGATGACCTTTAAAGATGTCTCTTGTGCACTAGCTCTGTAGCTGGCCCTACTGTTTTTAATATTTGTGGCACTATAATTTTTCTACCTTTGTCTTTTGCTGCATCATACCAGGTCTACCAGAAGAGACCAGTCATTTCTATTCCTAGGCCCTCTCATCTGAGTATGCACACAACATTCTATAATCTCCTTTTTCCTGCTATGGCTCTACCACTGTACAGGAAATGGTTTCAGATCATTACAGAACCATAGTGAGGAACATAAGAAAAACTCCCAGAATAGGAGCCACTGATCACAGTTAACACTGGTGACTGTGGAAGGAAACCCTCTTGCACCTGCTACCTCTGTTAACTTCTTCCCTGGACTAAGATCCTCCCCTGGCACCAATGTGAAGACAAGCACAGGTACTTGAGAGCAGCACAAATTGCCTGCACATTCTCAATAATGCTAGTAGTTTATATACTTTGACAATACAAGACGTTCTCCGACCAGCAGAGAATTTGAGCGAGTGACATCCTGTCGTGTAAGGATGGTGAGTCACTCAAGCAGCACCCAAGTGATGACCGTATATAGCACAGACTATAGTACATTTATGAATCCCTCTGGATGTAAGATATGAAGTATTAGATGTAAGTTTAAAAAAGGCAATTCCTGGAGTCCAGCTTTAAGTTACAGATTCACAAAAGTACTCTCTCACAGTTTATTTCATAAAGTTCATAATGGAAGAACTATTTTACTTGGTTCTCTAGGTGGTCATGATGGATACTACAACCCCAAGCCCCAAAAAAGTTGGTACACTGTGTAAAATGTACATATAAAACACAATGCAATGATTTGTAAATCCCATAAACCCATTATTTATTTACAATAAAAAATAGAAAACATATCAAATGTGTAAAACCAAGAAAATGTACCTTCTTAAGAAAACAATAAGGTTTTAAAAACACGTTTCAAAAAAGTTGGAACAGGGAAACAAAAAGCTGGCAAAGTAAGTGGTATTGACAAGAAAGAGCTGGAAGAACATTTTGCAACTAATTAGGTTAACTGACAACAGGTCAGTAACATGACTGGGTATAAAAAGAGCATCTTAGAGAGTCAGAGTGTCTCAGTAGTAAAGATGGGCAGAGGTTTATCAATCTTTGAAAATCTGCATCTAAAAATTGTCAAAAAATTTCAGAATAATGTTCCTCAACGTAAAATTGCAAAGAGTTTAAATCTGTGAGAAAATGTGCATCTACAGAGCACATAATATCAAACAATTCTGAGAATCTGAAGAAATCTCTGTGCACAAGGGACAAAAAACACAATATTTGATGACTGTGATCTCCTGCCCTGAACTGCCTTAAAAACCGGCATGCTTCTGTGATGAATCGCTGCATGGCCCCAGGAATACTTTCAAAAATCACTGTTCATGAACACAGTTCGCTGTGCTTTTCAAAAAGGCAAGGTAAACCTCTAGCATGCAAAAGAAGGAACCATATTTGAACATGATCTAGAAATGCCACCATCTTCTCTGGGCCAAAGCACATTGAAAATGGTCTGTTGCAAAGTGAAAAACTGTTCTGCGGTCAAGCAAATCAAAATTTGACATTCGTTTTTGGCAACCGTGGGAGCTGCATCCTCCGAACTAAAGAGCACTCGATTCAATAGTCTGCATCTCTGATGGTATGGAGGTGCATTAATATGTATGGAATGTACAGATTTTTTAGGGAAGGCCTTGCATATTTTAGCAGAATCACATACTGCATCCATGACAACAGCATGGCTTCATAGTAGGAGAGTCCAGGAGTTTAACTAGCCTGCCATTCTAAAATATTTGGCACATCTTTAAAAGAAAAATATGACAAAGACCCAGGACTGTTGAGCAGTTAGAATCCTATATCAGGCAAGAATGGGACAACATAACTCTCCCAAAATTCTAGCAACTGGTCTCCTCAGTTCCCAGACATTTACAGAGCATTGTTAAAAGAAGAGGGGATGCTACCCAGTGGTGAACATGGCCCTGTCCCAACTATTTTCAGACATGTTGCTGCCATCCATTTAAAAATTACCTTATTTTTTTTTAAATTGTGTATTTTCTCAGTTTAAACATTTTATACGTTTTCTATTATGAGATTTGCAAATCATTGCTGTTTTTATGTAGATTTTACACAGCATCCAAACTTTTTTGGAATTGTGGTTGTATAATATTTTACACTCCAGGCAAACATTAAAGCCCAACCCCATGTCTTGTTTTGTTCTATTTTGTTCAACTGTATATTCACTAACAAAGTGTTAAGCATAATTTATTGGGAAAAGTATAATTTATCTCTTCTCCATCTAAATTTCCATCTACGGTATATTAGCTGAATTGCTGAAACTGGAAGTGTTCAAAATGGCAACTGAATAAAGGTAACTGATCAGATAATACATAAAGCAATTCCACCATGAAAAATAAAAATCGTAAGGGTCCATTCGCATGTTTGTGGGGCGTTGTGTTAATGCTGCATTACTGCACCACATGTTAAACATTGTATAAATAAAGATTGTGTAGCGCCACCCAACAAAAATGTGCAAAAATAAAAAAGTCCATAAAATTATCATAATAGAGCTTATTAAAGTCCAATAAATCTCAGTATATAGTGAATCAAAAGAAAAAAGTTGTAGAAATGACCATCCACCAAAACAGATATGCTTGTTGATGCCACAGTGTTCAGGAAACCAACCACTGACTCCTAGTGAATTCAGCACTCACCGCAACAACAAAAGAGTATCCTCTGGAAGCAGTGCAGCGATCCACATTTTTTGGCAATAAAGTTCACCACAAGCCAGAAATGATGCCCAACAGTGCAGTAGTTTTATTAAAACTTGTAAAAACGCAAAAGTATACAAGCACAATGGTAAACACTCACTTAGAATTATGCTGCCGACCCGGGATCATGCAGCAGGCGTGACATCAGCACTAAAATCTCCGCCCGATGCGTTTCTTCGAATTTGCCATTATGCTTGTATACTTGTGTTTTTACAACTTGTAATAAAACTACTGCACTACTGGACATAATTTCAGGCTTGTGGTGAGCTTTGTTTGTCCATAGTTGAAGTTTACCAGAAGGTGTCATGAAAGTGGATCGCTACACTGCTTCCGGAGGATATTCTTACGAGCCACAGGCAGTTTCGCTGTTGTAAAGACAGCTTATTGTTCCGGTGAGGTTTGAATTCACAAGGAGTCAGTGGCTGGTTTCCTGAAAACTGTGGCATCAACAAGCATATCTGCTGTGGTGGATGGTCGTTTCTACTACCTTTTTCTCTTGATTCACTATATACTGAGATTTATGGGACTTTAATACGTTCTATTATTATCATTTTATGCACTCTTGTCTTTGAATATTTTTGTTAGGGGGGGCTACACAATCTTTATTTATATATTGTTTGGGATTTGCTACACTGCCCTTTTGTGAAATCAGCCGCATATATATTATTATTTCCATTAAATGTTTCACAGCACAGATATTTATTTATTCACATGTTAAATATTGCATGAGTTAGAAAGTTGTGGAGCCATTCATTTTGAATAGCTCTTTAAACGCATTAAGGCAATGTAGTTGCAGCACACGTGCTACAACACACAACAATACAAAGTACTGGTCAGTTTTTTGGCCATTGTGGTGTATTTTAGGCTATTTATTTAAACTGGCTGCCGTTACATAAAACAAGTTAATGACAAAATCAAAGCGTTAATGCAAGTGTCTTAACACAACGCACCACAAAGGTGTAAATGGGCCCTAAATAAAGGGCTTTCTGGTATTAATATAATAAATACTAACCTGTCCTGATGTTGTGCTGCAGATCACTGCAGTGATAAAGAAAAAAAAATACCTGCCACTATACAAACCTCTTATCGCACAAGGGAATCCATCATGAATCTAATTTTTTTAGTGGGAGTTTAACTAGAATTCTTGCGTTTGCTAATCAGTTGTATAGCTTTCCAGCTTGAATAATCTGGGAAGACTCCTGAAGCTTTTTAAATATATGATCTATTTAAATTGTTTTTAAAGTTTAGGCTTCTCCCCTAACCTTTTTGATCAGCTATTATAGTTATGTATAAGGGGAAAAAAGGGAGTTTCATTTGAGCTACTACCTTTTCTTGATATTGCATATATTTGTTAATCTACTGACACCTCTGCTTATACACATCTTCATCATGAGATCGGTAAGCAAAGCCTAGGCTTGTGCGGGGGTTTACTTCATTTACTTTAAAGTATGACCTATAACCAATCAAATGCAATAGGAGACTTTAGGTCCCTTCATGGTATCACATTAGGAATAGGACTTTAATATATAGTGAAGAGAAGAATACACAGATCAGAACTGGCAGTGGCTAATCATTGTCTGTCTTCTAGAATATAATTCCTGATTGGTTACTATGGTTAACTATGCTTTGCAACATAAAAAATATATATATAGGTAGACTTTCACGCTTACTTTTAGATCCATCAACTCTCTTCTAGAGTTTTCGGATTAGATAAAAGTTCATATTCTGCAGGTTACAACTTAGCGAAGTCAGTGTTCATTTCAGGATCAGATGGTAAGATAAAGAAATGTTTTACATTTGAGATCAGTCAGTTTGAGATCATTTTAGGACACATTTTTGATGCATTTATATTACGTATGGAGTACAAAAAGTAAAACTGTGGGGTTGATTGCAAAAGCAACAATATACACAAGTGTACACTTCTCCATTTATTGATTGATTGATGTCTGAAGAAGACCCACGCCAGAGGATACTTCTCAATTACTAGTTTCAGAAACACTGCATTAAGCACCTCACTGATTATCACAGTATGTCTCACTCAATGTTATAACAGTCTAAATGATCTGGTGATTTTTGTATTTATACAAAGACATTAACCTGTGGAAAGAGCTGAATGGAACAGCTAACATAAACAGTACAAAATGGTAGCTTGTGTACTTGTATTGTTTGAAAACATTGTATAGCTAAATTTCCCCTTTAAAACAATGTAATATGATCACATAATTAATGTCATGGCTTTTCTTTTCCTATGATTATTGCTATAGTACTTACACGGGAATGGATTGTTGAGGGGGAAACAACTGAAAGTTGATTTATAGTACATACGGAAGTACAGAACATGTCCAAAGCTTCCAGACACTCAAGTAAGGACCATCACTGTCAGACAGAACTGCTGTTGCAATGAAATCTCAAAGTTACAACAATGTTACCCAGGAACAGCCAGTGAACCCTAGGACCTAGTCACCCTTATGCCTGTCTTCTAACAACCTCAAACTATCCAACTTGGAAATCCCATTCATTTATTAATTAAAGAGGTTGTAAAGTCACATAACACAATTACTTGTATTATGTCTGTTTTTGCAAGATATAATCTGCAGTGGGTGTGTTTCTTTTAAACCAGGGGTCTCAAACTGGTGGCCCTCCAGCTGTTGCAAAACTACAAGTCCTATGAGGCATTGCAAGGCTGACAGTTACAAGCATGACTCCCACAGGCAGAGGCATGATGGGACTTGTAGTTTCTCAACAGCTGGAGGGCCGCCAATTTGAGACAACTGTTTTAAACTATAATAGTAAATACCTTTTTTCACAGCTCCTCTGTGCAATCACGCGATCTCCCTCTGCTCTGCTTCCTCGATCTAAAAAACAGCAGTGGGAGGGGCTGAGATTCCCCAGTGATGTCAGCCAGCCAGCAGAAGCAGATCATGTGATCACACAGAGAAGTTGTGCAAAAAGGTAGTTAGGATTATCATTTAAAAAAAATTAATTTACATACTGCCGTGAATATCTTGCTAAAACAGAGAAGATGCAAGTCATTGTGTTATGTAATGCATTTGAATAGAGGCAAGAGAAGAGGGGAAGAAATCGGCTTTGCAGATGCAGACTGGAGCTGACAGGCAAGGAGGGAGGGGGGAGAGGGGAGAGACACTCAGAACACAGCTGATGACAGAGGCACGTAAAATGACCACGTGGTCAGGGCTCAGCAGCCATTATTACCGAGGTCAGCACATAGAGAGTGACACAGAAACTGGCAGGATAAACCAAGTATTTTAAATAAAAAAATATGGACAGATGACAATGCAACAGCACTAAGCTACTGACCATGTGTTAAAGGAACAGGAGCATCTTTTTTTTTTTTTTAGGGTAACAACCTCTTTAAAAAAAAAAAAGAAAACATTGAACTCTTAAACCTATTTACTTAGAAGATAAAAGTGCTGGTTCTTCATACTGTAGATGTGAGTGTCATGATACCATTTATTATGATGGGAGGCCTCATTCTTGTTTGTGTTTCTTCTTCCAAGATTGGGCAGACTTCTTAAACCTGGCAAGTCAGATTACAGCTGCTCAAACCTGTACCTGTTTGCTAAGAGCAGCCAACTACCAAAAAAGTACAAAGTCTATATTTGCAAATATCTGGACTCTGAATGTTCACTTAACAGTAGTTGTGACAACTCTTGCTGCTGGACAGAAAAGGTAGCATCGGTCAAATTCATAATGAGAAGCCTAATTGCATGTTGTGCACAAGTGGGTTTTGTGGGGTTTTTTTTTAGTCTCTTTATGTTACATAAAATGAATAAATGAGAATGTCAAGAACACATCCCACTGTTTGCAATTTATAGAATATACTTTATTAGTGCCACATGTTTGGAGGACTAAATTAAGTAACCGTGAGTAAAGAACCAATGAATCAGGACCCAATGCTGTGTAATTGCTGGTGGATCCAAAGGTTAGATAATGAAAACTTTGAACTGCATTATGGTCAATAGAAGGTGTTGCCAGAATGGCCTCAAAAATGTATTTTGGAACACAGCTCTATCAACTAGACAGTTCATTCTAACGGAGCCCTGTAGGTACAGTGTACTAGCATCAGAATATGCTGTGCTCTGTGCATTATAGGTCAATATGAAGAGCTACCCTGTTTCCCCGAAAATAAGACCTAGCGTGATTGTCGATGATGGCTGCAATATAAGCCCTACCCCCAAATAAGCCCTAGTTAAAGTCCTTGTGGGTCTTATTTTCAGGGTAGGGCTTATTTTTGGGGAAACAGGGTAGGGCTTATTTAGGGGGTAGGGCTTATATTGCAGCCATCACTGACAATCACACTAGGTCTTATTTTCGGGGAAACAGGGTATGTACAATACAGTTAAGCAGGGTACTAACACACTTTTTTTATATAGTCTCAGAAAGTGATTGTGTCCTCTTACCAGAAGGCAATCACTTGAGACTATAACAGAAAACAGAGCATGTATGGTGTTAGAATCATGTTTAATTGTATTCTGCATAGCTCTTCATACTGACCTATATTACACAAAGCACAGCATACTCTGATGCCGGTACACAAGGCTCCGTTAGGATGACCTGTCCAGTGGACAAAGCTGTGTTCCAAAATACATTCTTGAGGCCGATCTGACAACTCACTCTAGTGACCATACTGCAGTACAAAGTTTTAATTATCTAATAGTTGGATCCACCAGAAACCACAAAGCTCCTGATTTATTGCGTCTTTAGTGATTATGTCCTCCTACCAGGAGAAACAATGTAGTTGATTTACTAAGGGCATATAGGCTGGTCATTTGTAAGGGAATTTTTACTTTGCATGGGGAATTTTCTCTTAGGTTGGTAAACACGGTTAAGCTCATCATGCGCAAGCAAAAATATATATTTTTTTAATTTTCCTAGCACCTAATTAGGTATTCTTTGCAAATTGTAGTTTAACCATGTTCACTAAGCTGAAGGGAAAATTCAATTGCAAAGTGAAAATTCCCTTTCAAAGTTAACAAACCATTTGCCTTTAGTAAAATAACTACAAATACCTTTTCTCATCGACAATATCAGAGCATCTGGCACTATGGAGAGATGATATATTCACGGTCAGTCAGTTTGCTGAACATTATTGCATTTTGTTATTTACAGGGGATATAAAAAGTCCACACACCCCTGTTAAAATGTCAGGTTTCTGTGATGTAAAAAAATGAGACAAAGATAAATCATTTCAGAACTTTTTCCACCTTTTAATGTGACCTATAAACTGTACAACTCAGTTGAACAACAAACTGAAACCTTTTAGGTGGAGGGAAGTAAAAATAATAAAAATAAAAAAATATGGTTGCATAAGTGTGCACACCCTTAAACTAATACTTTTTTGAAACACCTTTTGATTTTATTACAGCACTCAGTCTTTTTGGGTATGAGTCTATCAGCACATCTTGACTTTCCAATATTTTGCCCACTCTTCAAAAACACTCAAAATCTGTCAGATTGTGAGGGCATCTCCTGTGCACAGCCCTCTTCAGATCACCCCAAAAATTTCAAATCGGATTCAGGTCTGGGCTCTGGCTGGGCCATTCCAAAACTTTAACCGCTGGTCAACCAGCCACTGCAGTTATACCGCGGCAGGTTGGCACAGCTGCGCAAATCGCCGTAGGTGTACGTCGGCTCTTTAAGACGGTATTGCAGGAGCGCGCGCATACGTAGTATGTTCCACGGAGCAGATGCGCGTGCCCAGCGGCTCACAGAGCAGATGCGCGTGCCCAGCGGCGCGATGTCCATCGGGCACCCACGATTGCTCGTAAACACACAAATCCCAGATCTGTCAGGGAAGAAGAGACAGATCATGTGTTCCTACTAAGAAGGAACAACGATATGTCTCCTCCTCTAGTCACTCCCATCCCCCCCACAGTTAGAACACACTGTGGAACACATTTAACCCCTTGATCGCCCCCTAGTGTTAACCCCTTCCCTGCCAGTGACATTTATACAGTAATCAGTGACTATTTTTAGTTTTGATCGCTGTATAAATGTCAATGGTCCCAAAAAAGTGTCCGATCTGTCCACCGCAATGTCAGTGTCTCGCTAAAAATTGCAGATTGCCGCCATTACTAGTAAAAAAAAAATAATAATAATAAAAATTACATAAATATATCCACTATGTTGTAGACACTATAATTTTTGCGCTAATCAATCAATATACGCTGATTTCTTTGTTCTTTTTTTTTTTTTACCAAAAATGTAGACGAATATATATTGGCCTAAACTAAGGAAGAAATTCGTTTTTTTATATTTTCTTGGGGGATAATTATTATAGCAAAAATAACAAAATAGTGTTTTTTACAAAATTGTCGCTCTTTTTTTGTTTATAGCGCAAAAAATAAAACAGCAGGGGTGATCAAATACTACCAAAAGAAAGCTCTATTTGTGGGGAGAAAAAAAGGACATCAATTTTGTTTGGGTACAACGTTGCACAACTGCGCAATTGTCAGTTAAAGCGATGCAGTGCCGTATCGCAGAAAATGGCCTGGTCAGGAAGGGGGCAAATCTTTCCAGGGGCTGTAGTAGTTAATCTTCTGGTGAAGCCATTCCTTTGCTGATTTGGATGTATGCTTTGGGTCACTGTCAAGCTGAACGATGAAGTTCCTCTTCATGTTTAGCTTTCTAGCAGACGCCTGAAGGTTTTGTGCCAATATTGACTAATATATGAAACTGTTCATAATTCCCTTTTACCTTGACTAAGGCCCCTGTTCCAGCTGAAGAAAAACAGCCCCAAAGTATGATGCTGCCACCACCATGCTTCACATGGGTATGGTGTTCTTTTGGTGATACGCATTGATGTTTTTGCACCAAACCTACCTTTTAGAATTATGACCGAAAAGTTCAACCTTGGTTTCATCAGACCATAACACATTTTCCCACATGCTTTTCGGAAACTTCAGATGTGTTTTTGCAAAATTTAGCCTGGCTTGGATGTTTTTCTTCGTAAGAAAAGGCTTCCGTCTTGTCACTCTACCCCATAGCCCAGACATAGGAAGAATATGGGAGATTGTTGCCACATGTACCACACAGCCAGTACTTGCCAGATATTCCCGCAGCTCCTTTAATGTTGCTGGAGGCCTCTTGGCAGCCTTACTGACCATTTTTCTTTCATATATTTTCATAAATTTTGGAGAAACGTCCAGTTCTTGGTAATGTCACTGTTGTGACATATTTTCTCCACTTGATGGTGACTGTCTTCCCTGTGTTCCATGGTATATCTAATGCCTTGGAAATTCCTTTGTACCCTTCTCATGACTGATACCTTTTGATAATGAGATCCCTCTGATGCTTTGGAAGCTCTTTGCGGACCATGGCTTTTGCTGTAGGATGCGACTAAGAAAATGTCAGAAAAGACCTACAAGAACAGCTGAACTTTATTTGGGGTTAATCAGAGGCACATTAAATGATAGCAGGTGAGTTTGAATGTGATTGCTTAATTCTGAATACAGCTACATCCTCAGTTATAAGAGGGTGTGCACACTTGTGCAACCACATTATTTTAGTTTTTTTAAATTTTACTTCCTCCCCCTAAAAGATTCTTGTTTTACAGTTGAGTTGTACAGTTTATAGGTCAAATTAAAGGTGGAAAAAATTCTGAAATTATTTATCTGTCTCATTTTTTTGCATCACAGAAACCTGACATTTTAACAGGGGTGTGTAGACTTTTTATATCCATTGTGTATTATACAGTTATCAATATATTATAAAGTAGCCATAGTGTTCCTACATATTTTCATTTTTCATCAGTTTTCATCTGAATAGCCACACCTTCCATGCTCTAGACATCCTACATTAAGTGATGTCAGCAAGGAAAGGCGTAATGAAGGTAGGAAGTAAAAGAGGTGTCAAGCTATGCCTGTGGATTTCAACAGCTCTTAGATAAGCCATTCCCAAAAAACACACATATATTAGAGCAAGTTATCTACTATTTCCTATTTGTGAATGTTCCTATAAGATGATAGCATTAGAATTTATATCCACCCAACAAAATCTGTGTATGGCCACTTTAACATTTACAATGGAGCACATAATACACAAACTGCCGTTGACACATATAATGCAAATAAACCATGTTTCGATCAAATAATAACAACCAATTTCAAATCCATCAATAAAATAATGTTAATGATAAAGTATCACTTACGGTTATCTACAAATAGTAATATAAAATGTACAAATGAAATGATCTAGCTTATAAACTTTACGCCCTCGTTCACACTAAACACGGCTTTGAAATCCTGACTTCATCTGAAATTGCACGATTTCAAAGCTGCATTGCAGTGCGACTTTGTGTCCGACTTGAAAGACATCTATGCGGCTCCATGCACAGATGTCTATTGAAGTCGCACTTGAAGTTGCCAAAAGTATTGCAGGAACTACTTTTGCAAAGCGGTGCGGCGCAGCAAAGTCGGCGTCCCACAGATATTATTGGTGCCATTGCCAGCAATAGGCTGCGACTTGTCATGTGATTTGACCTGTCAAATCGCATGACAAAATCGGTCCAGTGTGAACAAGGGCCACAGCATTATTTTGAGTAGTACCTTAGAGCCTACTAATATGGAACATGCAACCAAAGCAGGATTGTTCTTTTTTCCAGAGGACCAAAAATGAAATACCAAAGGTCCATCTCTAAAAGACAATTTTACACTACCAGGGTTGCATTTGTGTAACATTTTGAGTCTACGTGTCTATTTTTCAATAATAAGGAACCATCTGCATTTACAGTCACTATCCTTTATCTCCTTTTTTGTTCTCAAACTTGTACTGTAAAAATAGAACTGAAATCTGATTGGCTGCTATAAGCAACAGACAATTCTTATTTCAAACTTATTTAAAAAGGCAGTGGCAAATAGAAGTGATGAAGTGCAGTAACCCATACAGTATTTCTATTTATTCAAGCCAGATCAGTGTTCTAACACTTCTGACCAGTTGCTATGCGTTAAGACACTTTGCACCTTCCTCTTTGATGTTCTGAATTTGACATCAATAGCTCTTTGACATGAGAATGAATTAACGTTTAGGATATACATGAAAAGCATACTGATTTGTGTTTTCACCCTGAGAGTTCTATACACATACCACATATTTCACTAGGAGCAGGAGGCACACACGGCCGAATGTCAGGCAACATCTGCCGATTCAATAGAAACCAGCCAACATTCGGCCCGTGTGTATAGCAGCTGGTCGAAAAGAAGCCATTCGGCCATCTTCTGTTGAAGGGTCATGAACGAAATTGGTCTGCCGACCGGCTCATGACCATTGCTCTCAGCCAGTGGCTGGGAGCACTGACTGGACTGTTCTGGCGGGGGGGGGCGTCTCTATATCAGAACACAATAGCACAGCAGGGGCGATCACAGTACTAACATTGGATTGTTAGTACATCAGCTCTGACCTGAGCTGTGAATATTTTTTTGTTCAGCCCGCTGGGGTGAACAAAAGAAAAACTAGTATTGTGTACGAGGCTAGAGTGTAGTGTGTAATCTGCATGTAAAGCCTTTGTGTTTCCTCAATGCCTGGAGCAATGTAAAAATGTTTTCTTTAATTCATTACAGAGAGGGGCCTTGCTTATATAAGCACATTGGCTGTTGACATAGGGTAAAGTAGAAATGATATAAAATTTTAATGAAAGCTGAAATGAAAGGACATAGTTGGGAGACTGAATATTTTATAAAAAATAGATAAAACCATAACTGCAGTGCAGTAATGAATAAAGTGCCTTCCTGTCTAGCTACTACCCATCATCCAACAACTCCCATGACAAAGCTTCTAAACATAATAATGACTACCTGGCATAAAGCATTGGAGGAAATGGTACAGCTTTTTGAAATGCAAGTATCACTTTGGTATGTACTAAAAACGGACAAATCAGAAATCGCAACTGAGAAACCAGCTCGTTCTTTGTTCAACTGTGCAAACTGTAGTGTTGTCTTAATAAACATTTTCAGCAGATGTAAAAAAAAATAAAACCTCTTTTTCCTTATCGTAAAAAAGTCATACAGAAGTACATTTCATTTACCTGATCCCTGAATTCCTTGAGCATAAATTAATCTGTATTTTTTTTTTGTGTGACATCCATTCAATTAAAAGGTATAAATCTTTACTGAAATCTGTTAAGGAATAAAAATAAAGAAAAAAGAAAACATTCAGAAGTTCAATAGGTGTTCCCAATTTAGAATCTCCTGATTATTATGACCATGTGGGTCAATGAAACAAGTTTGTTTAGCATTTGTGTTGTGATATTTAGCAATGCCAAGCAGCAAAGAGATCTAAAATTATCCTAAAAAAGCATATACAAATACCATATTAGGCAAGCAAATAGAGCTGCCATGAACACTGCACAGTCTATATTATTCTTGTAGGAGGTTTCAAAGCTAACTTATTTGTGACATTGACAAAGTATTCTATTGTGGAAAACAAGTATTGCTACTCTGTAGTTTGATTTCGTTTCTCAATTTAACGAAATAAAGGTATATAATAACAAATCTTCAGAAAGGACTTCCAAAGAAGATATGTTGTAGGAAAACTGAAGCAGCTGTAAAAATCTTCCACTAAGCAATGAGGAAGAAACGTAGCAGATGTAGGAAGACTTCATAAAAGAGTAGTGCACGTGGAAATACAGTATAGCAACCAGTTTACTCTAAAGACTCCTACTGGTTTAACATATCTTTCCAAGAGGACTTTGGACAGTATGCCCTGCTTCATTCGGAATCCCGGGAATCTTGCCTAGCCAAAGCTCGTCTCTTTCCTCGTTCACTTTTTGGAAGTTTAGCTTTAACAACAGGAATGGAAGGTGGCGAATCTTCATTATCTGATGAAAGCTTTTCCGACCACTGACTGCCAAGTGCCATTGCACCACCAACGCGACCTGGGCCACTCTTTTCAAGGCTGTGAGGTTTTGGTTCTGCTCTCTGCCGATGATGTTGCAGGTACCTCTTGGGAAACAAAAATAGAGCTGGATCTGGCATAGGTTCCAACTCGTCATAACTGGTCATCTGCTCCTTCTGAAAGGAGTCTCTTGTTTTATCCTTGGTTGCAGAACACTCAGACCTCCAAGCACTATGATTCTTGTGGACTCTCCTCTTGACCTTTCCTTCGTGATAAGGTTGCTTGACTACTGAGAGGTCAAGGGAACAGGATGATACCTGATTGCTGTGTTGTGAGCTTTGCTGCTTCTGCTTCATTGCATGTAGCTGGAAAGATAGATAAGCTGCAGCTTCAGTTTGCTTGTGCAACTCTGTATTCAGTATGGTAACTCTGTGACTTCTTCTCTTCACTTCATCCAAGTACCTTTTTTCCTTTTCCCTCAGTTTAGATCTCAAAGCTGCAACTCTATTCTCCCGATGGTAAAGCTCTTTCTTTAAATGCATGTTTAGCTTCTCTTTTTCATTGTACCGGGCTTCCAAAATTCTGCATTTTTCCTCCATTTCTAGCTCAATTTGATCTGACAAAAACAAAAGTGACAAATAATAACATATTTAGATTTTTCAGCTGAAGCATACCTTCCCTACCAATAAAATGGCACAGAACTTTTTTTTTATTCTACAGGTCATGATTAAATTGTTTTTATCTACAGTTTTGCGTACCTTCACCGTTTTCACCATTTCACAAAAAAGCCCAATTTAACATTTACAAATATTTGTTATTAACTGAATACAGTTTTATCTTTTTTATTTAGTAGGAATTTTGTACATTTTGCCATGTAGGTATCCACTAATAATGATTTTAGTGTATTTTTAATAAATTGCAACTTGATGAACATTTGCACTACTACTGCGGGGCCTAAAAAAAAACAGTAGCACGTTTTTTTTATTCTATAGGTCATGTGCTAGCAGAAAATCTATGGTTTGTGGGGTCTTTTACAAATTCTGAAAGCTGTAAGGGGAAAAATGGTAACCTCCAGCTTTTAGAGTAAATTGTTTTGCGCACCTTCAGTTTTCACCATTTTACAAAAAGGTGCCATTTAAAATGTACATTTTTTATATATTTGTTATTTATTAACTCAATACAGTATTAACTTTTATATTTAGTAGGTATTTAGCAGAAATTTTGTAAATTTTACCTTGTATGAATTCACTGATAATGATTTTAGTATATTTTTTAGCAAAAAAAGCCTTAAAAATCAGTTGCACCTTTTTTATTCAACTGGCCATGTGCTTTCAGAAAATCTATGGTTCGATGGGTCTTTTACAAACTCTGAAAGCTGTAAGTGAAAAATGAAAACCTCCAGATTTTTAGAAAAATGTTTGTGTACGTCCGATTTTCACCATTTCTCACAAAGGCGCAATTAAAAATTTACAAATATTTATTTATTAACTCAATACAGGTTTAGGTTTTATATTTGGAAGGCATTTAGCAGGAATTTAGTAAAATTTGTATCTGCCAATAATGATTTTAGTGCACTTTTAAAGAAAATATTGTTTTGGTAAATATTGCAGGGCCTTAAAAATCAGTAGCACCTTCCTTTTATTCTACTGGCCCTATGCTTTCATAAAATGTATAGTTTGGGGAGTCTTTTACAAACTCTGAAAGCTGTAAGTGAAAAAAGAAAACCTCCAGATTTTTAGAGAAATTTTGTTGTTTACATTTTTCCCATGTTAATTTTTCATCATTTTGCAAGAAGGTGCAAGTTAAAGGGGAGTTCCAGGCATTTTAAAAGTCAGCAGCTACAAAAAGTGTAGTTGCTGACTTTTAAAAAAAAAAAAAAATGACACTTACCTGTTCCACGGTCCAGCGATGCGACCGAACGGAGTGTCGCTCCTCTCCCCCTCCTCTTCGTCGGCGCCACCATTTCCACTAAGGGCACCCGGCCGTGACAGCTTTCCTCTTCACGGCCGGGCACGCACTCCCGGAGTGGATAGGCGATCTCCTGGGACCTGTCACTTGTCCCAGGAGATCGCCTAGAGGGAGGAGTCGCCTAGGCGGTTACTGGGCGGAAGGAGGAAGTGGGACAGGAAGTCCCCCTCCTAATGAAGCCCCCCCCCCCCCCCCAAAAAAAATTACATGCCAAATGTGGCATGTAAGGGGGTGAGGAGTGGTTAAAGCTGAAGTTCCATTTTTAAGTGGAACTCCGCTTTAAAGTTACAAAAATGTGTTATTCCTTAACTCAAAACAGGTTACGCTTTAATATTTAGTAGGAATTTAGCAGGAATTTTGTAAAATGTGCTGTGTTTATATCTGCTAATAATGATTTTACAGTATTTTAGCGAATATATAGTTTTGATAAACATTTGCGCAAATATCACAGGGCCTTAATATCAGTAGCACCTTCTTTTTATTCTACAGGACATGCGCTTTTATAAAATATATGGTTTGGGGGGGCTTTAACAAACTCTGAAAGCTGTAAGTGAAAACATCAAGATTTTTAGAGAAATTTGGATATCTACATTTTTGTGTATGTTCGATCACCATTTCGCAAAAAGGCACGATTTAAAATTTACAAATTTTTGTAATTTATTAACTTAGGTTAGCTTTTATGTTTTAGTAGTAATTTTGTAAAATGTGCTGTGTTTGTATCTGATAATAATAAGTTTACAGTATTTTTAGCGAAAATATTGTTTTGAAAAACGTTTGCGCAAATATCATTGTGCCCTAAAAATCTGTAGCACCTTATTTTTATTCTACTGGTCATTTGTATTCAGAAAATATATGGTTTAGGGGATCTTTTACAAACTCTGAAAGCTGTAAAGGAAAAAATTTAAAAGCAATGGAAAAATTGCAAAAATGTTCTGGCCAGCTGAGTTTAAAAGTGGAGCATAGGGCCTGGCAGTAAAAGGGTTAAAAGAGGTATGAGCTGCAGAGGGAGAGATATAATTTTACCCCTGTACAAATCATTAGTAATACCTCATCTGGAATATGCAGTTCAATTTGTGCACCAGTTCACAAAAACTGAACTGGGGAACTAAAGAAAGTGCAGAGAAGGGCAACCAAACTGATAAGAGACATGGAGAAGCTCATCCATGAGGATTATCTGAATTGAGTTTTTTCTTTTTTTGAGAAGAGGAGATTAAGTAGTCCATATAGTGAACTTGGTGTAGTTATTCACTTTAATGTCATCACAGAGGACAAGGGGGCACTCTTTACGTCTGGAGATGCATAGAATGCATTGAGGTGAAAAACCACAAGGGTTTACAACCCCTTTAAGCCTAACTACTTGACTGGGGTAGGAGGGCTGCAAACACAAGACAGCCTAGATCTTTTGCTTTGTTAGATTAAAATAGCTTTAAATATAAAAGTAGACATAACAGCTTCAATGGCACATTCCAGCATTAGTTTTTAACTAAAATATACATGCATTATCAAAGAGAAAAAAAGGTGCCGCGCACCAACCCAGTGCATTCGTATGTAGATAAATGTGGCCTCAGCCAGTACCGCTCCAGCCACACTCTCCTGAGACAGATCTCCCCCAGTGAAGGGAGCTGGCGGAAGTGCACCATTCAGAGGTGTAAGAGCATTATCAAAGAGAAGAGAAGGTGCCACTCACTAACCATGGGTTGGCTCTGCTTTCCCCACTTGTTACCCAGCCCCGGTGAGCGGGGCGAAACATGTTAGGGGGGCCTGGCTAGAGCTTGGCTGACTGAGGCCACATTCATCTTCATACTAATGTACTGCCCTTTCTTCTCTTTGATAATGATCTTACACCTCTGAATGGTGCACTGATGCCAGCTCCCTTCACTGCAACTGCAGATCTCCCCGCCAGTTGCAGTGAAGGGAGCTGGCATCAGTGCACCATTCAGAGTTGTAAGATCATTATCAAAGAGAAGAAAGGGCAGTACATTAGTATGAAGATGAATGTGGCCTCAGTCAGCCAAGCTTAGAGCAGCACTGCAAGATTAATTTGAATCACTGTAAAATATGTGTGATGCAAGGAGTGATACCTCTGCAAAAGAGCATCATTATTAAGGTGTGCCTTGGTTAGAATCATGATGTCTACACATAGCCCTGAGTACCTATACAGATATATGAGACATTTCAATACAATATTAAAAACCCTTTAAAAAAAAAAAAACATGCAATCAGTTAGGAAGATTAGACCATTTAATTATGTTGCATTGGTTTAAATGATCAAATTGACCAGTGAGCAGACAGCTACCCATTGTTGGATGCCTGCATTTGATTAATCATGTCACTTGATTCTTTTATTTCTCGATTGTGATGCTGCGTGGCTTGGGCAGTTAAGGTGATTCCCTCCACCCAGGTCGGCAGACTCTTATTAATTCTCTTTTTTTTTGAGTCACAGCTGCATCATTTACATGTTGTAAGCAAACACCTTTTGAGAACCTGCTAAAACACGACTTAATTACTACAAGTTTTATTACTTGTGTTTCATATCTAAGCTTATGGTTTTACTGGAGGTAAAAAAAACTAATATTCTAAGAAACAAATTTACTCAAGTCTCAAGATGTTCTTTGGCTCTGTCTGGGAAAATATACTATAACTAGACATATGATATAACCATTACTGGATCATATGTACAAATGCAACCAAGAAGACTAGGCAGAATAATTTAAATACTAAGTGGCCACTCTGCATACATTTTATAGCTGAGAGGTCCTGAACAAGAAAAACTCAACTCCCATGATGCACCTAAATTTTATGTGTAGACTTGAATGAAGGCCCAACTCTAGTCAAAAGATTTAATTTCCTTTTGGACAGAATGGGAAAAGTTCAAAACCTCAGTCAGAACAGAAAATTATGGGAAACCTCCCTAAAAGTTATAGGGAGAGATTTACTAAAACTGGAAAACTCAGAATCTGGTACAGCTGTGCATGGTAGTCAATCAGCTTCTAACTTCAGCTTGTTCAGTTAAATCGTTTGTAACCCCTAAAATAAAAAAAAAAACATATTTATGCTTTTAAATAGTAAAGAGTGACCTCCGCGCTCTACTACTGGATAGTGGAACTGAATAATCCACACGTGTACAATGTGATAGATATAAATAAGTGCCTGTGCATAAATACCCTTATATGCAATAAAATATATAAATAGGTGTGTTATCCAATGGAGATAAAAAATCTTCCTAGGAATAAATAGCAGCCAAACCTGATAGTGTTCACTAAACACAAAACAAATGAATAAGATAAAGTGATCTAGCGCATAAATTTAAACACAATCCTAAAAACGTGTAATTAAAAAAGAGTGATATTGTATCCATATAAATATGAGTGCATCTAATAAAAACAATCCACAAGTGCACCAACAGTGATGAAACAAATAAATAAATAAATAAACGTGTATGGTCTCTAAAACTGGTTATGGACAAAGTCTCTAGGCAAAAAAATTGTTATGAACAGTTCAATCGATGGATCATAGTGGGTGAAGTCCCATATAAAAGAAATAAGTCCCCTGATGAAGTCACATGATGTAACGCGTAGGGAGGGATCGGAAACAGTCACCCTTTGAACCGGAAGTGACGTGAGATCGGCATTCAGACGCCATTTGTTTGCTACTTGCTTGATTTGACTTTTGCACATTGTAAGAGTCCATCTTTTACATTTTTATATGTTTTATTGATGAATAAAGCCCCCTTTTATCAACTTACTTCACTATTGGAGGCATTCCTTTTTTGTTTTTGTTTTTTTCCCCTGCCATTTCCCCGGTTGGCGGCTTATTATTGGAGAGTGGCCATACCCTTACATTTAGGTGCCGGCTGGACAGTGGTCCCAGTGATATCTTCCAATACACCGGGGTAAGGCTCCTCTATACAAGGGAAGAAATCCAAAGAGTAAGGAAGGATCTTATTCGCCTAGACTACACGCTGAATGAAAGAATTTATGAGGTGAGAGGCTAGATAGCCCGCTGTTGGATTGCAGATACTTTGTTTGCTGACAGTTGTTTTCTCCTACTGGTGACATCAATTAAGAGAACATCCAACACAGAATCCCCTTCTACATTCACTTTATTTCTTTTATATGGGACTTCACCCACTATGATCCATCGATTGAACTGTTCATAACAATTTTTTTGCCTAGAGACTTTGTCCATAACCATATTTATGCTTTTGATTTTGCCTACTGCTTATTAAGTGTTGTCCGTAACTTATTTTATTGAGGAGGTTACTGAAAAATATACGCTTATTCTGCCAGTTCCCCGAGTTCCTGTTTCAAACTGACCACATTAGCCATGATGGCAGATCCCTCCTAGCGTGGTCAGTTTGTGTCCCTTGCGTACCGGCTAGGAGATACAGGAACCAAACCTACTGTAGCATTTGTAGCGCCACGCCCCCTCCCATCGCTGCACTGGTTATAGACAGAGGAGAGTCACTGCCTAAACTACAGTGCATACACGGGGAATGTTCTTCTCTTCTGCTTCTGATCTGTCAGCTAAGTAATCACACATCCCCCCAAGATGGATTAGGATCAGTAAAGAAGGAGTTGTAAAGTGTTGAAAGTTTGTTTATACAATGGCTGCAGGAAGAGATTGAAGCCCTTGTTACAGATTAGGGAGGACTGCAGACTGGCCAGACTCTCAGGCTCAGCTGGAGGGAGTGTATTTAGGGCACTGTGTGAGGTGGAGATTGGATGCAGGACAGGAGAAAGGAGCTGGCCAGCAAGTGATTACAGAGGGGGAGGAGAGCTGCGTGCTGTGTAAATCATGAATACAGATACGAGACTGATATGCAGACAGACAGGGAATGTACTAGGGGTCTACTGATATCGTTTTTTTTTGAGGGTCAGTACCACTTTTTCGGATGCCTTTCAGGTGCCGATATTCTGTCCATTTAAAGTTTTGAAAAATCAACATAATTTTCTACTCAAATCTGGTATAAACTGAACATTTTTAATGTTTATTCAAATTTTAAGGGCTCATTCTTCACACCATACCAGCATGAAAACTGATGCGAAAACCTAACAGATTTTACTTACAGAGACATCAGTTTCACATCAGTTTTCATGCGCGATTCAGTCAGTTTTATGTACGTTGACACGTCAGGCTGGGTTCACACTAAAGAATGTAGCGGCTCACAGCAGAAGTCCGGTGCGTCTCCATTCACCGTATCAGGTTAGATTTCAGCTGAATTTGCACCTGAAATGGACCAAAAGACAGTGCTCCTGTGCAATTTGCACCAGAGCAGTTGTGGAGATGTGTGAACCAGGTCCATAGAGAGTCGGTCACAATCTCCTGCTATGCAAATTGGAATGCGAGGAAATCCGCATCCAATTCGCAATATTGTGAACCCAGCCTCAGTTTTCAATGCGCGTCAGTTATGTGCCCTATATTCACACCAATGTTGATGGCATATCATTTATTTTTCCTGTGCAGAAAACTGCATACACGACACCTTGCATTCCTGCGCAGAAAAAGTCTGCACGCTGTAGTATGAACAGGGCACATAGAGAAAAATAATAACTTATTATTAAATGGCTTCCCAAAACATAGAAAAATGGCATATAAACTGCATTGCACTGCACTATCAGGCAGGAGGATGGTCACTGGAAGCCGGGTCGGGTACAGGCAGAAAGCAGGATAGTCTTTATGGCAAGCCGGTCAAAGGAACAGGTATAACAGGATCAGTTTCTTTTACTACACCACAACGTGTAGAGCAGACAGCAAGGACGTCTGCTCAAGTCAGGCTTAAATAGCCGGCTGGTGCTAACTAGGGCGCGCCCGCCCGTCTCCCTGTGCGCGGTTGTGCACGTCCCGCGCCCGGGCGCGCATGCGTCGCATGCGCAATGGAATCTGAGGGCCAGGACGGCCCGGGTTTAGATTTCTGGCAGGATCTTCATGACATTGCCCCCCTCCTAGGGCAACCTCCGGGTGCCCCTCTGCAAATCTCTCAGGGTGAGCTCTTTTGAAGCACTAGACTCTTAGCATGGATATTACACTCCGGGACCATATCCCTTCCATTTGATCAAAAAATTTCTCTTTTTTAACATGGATGAACCAAGACTGGTCCGGGCGTACCGTCCTTCTGTTGGAAAGGGGTTGGAAGTGGAGGGCTTTAACAGGGAAACATGAAAGACTGGATGGACCTTGAGGGAATCAGGAAGTTCCAACTCATAGGCTACTTCATTAATTTTTTTGTGCACTTGCAGAACTGTGTCACCCGGTGCCAGTACCAATTCTCCACGCCTTTTTCGGTCAAAGACTGTTTTGTTATGTTCCTGGTCCGGGCCATGGTGTCCTGCAGGAGTTGGTCTGAACAGGGCACATAGAGAAGAAGTGTAGAGAACCATTGTTTTTTTGTGCACTTGCAGAACGCGTGCAGAAAAAACTAAAAGTAAACAATTGAGAAAAATAAAGTGTTTGAAAAATAATAACTTATTATTAAATGGCTTCCCAAAACATAGAAAAATGGCATATAAACTGCATTGCACTGCACTGATTAAATTAAAATTACCACCACAGTGCAAAGCTAGACAGTGGACACTACACTTTCTTCAATACTCCCAGCCCGCCGGAAATCTCTATGGTCAGCATCCAGGGCCGGTCGGTTCCTTCTCTGGTTCGCCGATGGCAGGGGTGAGCACGGAGAAGCACCAGAGGGCGGCGGGAGGGGGCGTCCCCTCTCGCTGCCTACATGAACGATCAAGCGGCTGAATACTGGGCCTGCAGTGCACTGCAAACCTTCGAAGTCCTGGCTTCTTCTACCTGAGCCGATGGCATGGGGAGTTCAATAATCGGTAAGTTTGAGACCGATACTGATTCTTTAAAAATTTTGAATATCAGCCCCCAATAATCGGTCAACCCCTAGAATGTATGTCCCTGCTGTGTGTGATATCAGACGATGCCTGCCCACTTACTAGTGGGACATGCCCCCTCTAGAGGGAGAGAAAACGGAAGGAGGACTGTGCAGTCATGTGATCACAGGATAAAACCTCATAAGAAAGGTACAAAACATTTATCTTTTACACAGCTACAGTTGATTATGGTTTACACATGTAATTTCCTACATTAAAAATGTACTGTGGTTCTATGGAGTTCCCATATCCTTTAACCTTTGACAATAAAACTTGGAAGCTAATTGGTTTCTATGAAGAGCTGCACCAAATTTTGCACACTCCAGTTTTAGTAAATCCCCCCATAGAGACAAATACAAGAACACATTTTTAGCAGGGTGAGAAAGGGTTAAAACATTTGAAGATGTTTTTAATGCTGTCTGTGTGCTTTCCTGTCATAGTGATAACTGCTCCCCCAATACTAATATGGGAATCAAAGAATAGGAAGTGAGGCAGGAATAAAGTAAATAAGAAAACAGAAAGGAGAGCAGGTATATCTGCAAGATATTTATTTCTTCATCTTCAATATATATTTTATTTATTATAATTGTGTTATAATTGTGTTTATAAAAGTACCATATTATAAAACATATCAGATTTCTTAATTAAATTAGAAGGAAAGGCTAAAATGACCACGTTTTAAAACGGTGCTACCCCCTGCTCATAAATATTCTGTATATAGTTTGCAAGAAATCTTTGGAGCAATGTGATCGCACAGTTTCAGCTCCCCTGTGTCATTGAGCGGCTTGCAACAGAGCTGAATTGCACAAAGCAGTGATGTCACCCACCGACTTCCACTGCTTCCCTGTTTTCAGCTGGATGGAAAGTCCCCCCTCGCTCATTAACACAGTGAAGCTGAAGCTGTGCGATAACCTGACTGCTCCAAGGGAAAAAAAAAAAGGAATTTACAGTGCCTTGAAAAAGTATTTATACCCCTTGAAATGTTCCAGTTTGTCATTTTACAACCCAAAAAGTGAATGTATTTTATTGGGATTTTATGTGATAGATCAACACAAAGTTGCACATAATTGTGATTTGGAAGGAAAATGATAAATGGTTTTTAAATTTTTTTACAAATAAATATGTGAAAAGTGTGGCGTGCATTTGTATTCAGCCCCCCTGAGTCAATACTTTGTAGAACCACCTTTTGCTGCAATTACAGCTGCAAGTCTTTTTGGGTATGTCTCTACCAGCTTTGCACATCTACAGAATGACATTTTTGCCCATTCTTCTTTGCAAAATAGCTCAAGCTCTGTAAGATTGGATGGAGAGCATCTATGGAGAGCAATTTTTAAGTCTTGCCACAGATTCTCAATTGGATTTTGGTCTGAACTTTGGCTGTGCCATTCTAACACATGAATATGCTTTGATCTAAACCAGTCCATTGTAGCTCTGGCTGTATGTCTAGGGTTGTTGTCCTGCTGGAAGGTGAACCTCCCCCCCAGACCCCAAGTTTTCTTCTAAGATTTCCCTGTATTTGGCTCCATCCATCTTCCCATCAACTCTGATCAGCTTCCCTGTCCCTGCTGAAGAAATGCATCCCCACAACATGTTGCTGCCACTACCATGTTTCACGGTGGGAATGGTGTGTTCAGGGTGATTTGCAGTGTTAGTTTTCCACCACACACAGCGTTTGGCTTTCAATTTTGGTCTGACCAGAGCACCTTCTTCCACATGTTTGCTGTGTCCCCCACATAGCTCCCCTTCAAACTGTAAATGTGACTTATTATGGCCTTCTTTGAACAATGGCTTTCTTCTTGGCACTCTTCCATAAAGGCAAAATTTGTGGAGTGCACGACTAATAGTTGTCCTGTGGACAGATTCTCCCACCTGAGCTGTGGATCTCTGCAGCTCCTCCAGAGTTACCATGGGCTTCTTGGCTGCTTCTCTGATTAATGCTCTCCTTGCCTGGCCTGTCAGTTTAGGTGGACGGCCATGTCTTGGTAGTTTTGCAGTTGTGCCATACTCTTTTCATTTTTGTATAATGGGTTGAACAGTGCTCCGTGAGATGTTCAAAATTTTTTGTATAACCTACCCCTGATAAAACTTCTCCAAAACTTTATCCCTGACCTGTCTGGTGGGTTCCTTGGCCTTAATGATGCTGTTTGTTCACTAAGGTTCTCTGAAAAACCTCTGAGGGCTTCACAGAACAGCTGTATTTATACTGAGATGAAATTACACACAGGTGGACTCCATTTACCAATTAGGTAACTTCTGAATTCTGATTCTACCAGATTTTAGTTAGGGGCATCAGAGTAAAGGGGGCTGAATACAAAAGCACCCCACACTTTTAAACATATTTATTTGTAAAAAATGTTGAAAACCATTTTTCATTTTCCTTCCACCTCACAATTATGTGCCACTTTGTGTTGGTCTATCACATAAAATCCCAATAAAATACATATATGTTTTTGATTGTAACATGACAAAATGTGGAAAATTTCAATAGGTATGAATACTTTTTCAAGGCACTGTATATTGAGAGTTTTTCATACAATATGCAGCATGTATGAGAGCAGGGCGAGGCAACATTCAAACCCTAATTATTTTACCCCTTCCTTCTACTTTAACTGGAATTCATAATGATTATGATACAATAAATTTTTGTTTACAAGTGATGTTCTATATATTTTTGAAAATACAAAAAAATCTCTATCTTTTAACAATAACAGATTTAAACCCGTTTATTAAATTGCAGCTTTCTCATTCTTAAGCCCCATACACACGGTCGGAAAATCCGACCACCAAATCCATCGGATTTGGTCCGACGGATTTAGTCCGACACTGGTGTTGCATACACACGGTCGGACAAAGTTGTCGGAAAATCTGATCATTCTGAACGTGGTGACGTTTGTTGCCTACGACGGGACTACGTAGAGGCTAGTAGCCAATAGCTTTGGTCTTGTAATGTGATCTGAGCATGCGTGGCACTTTGTCCGTCGGAATTCGCTACACACGATCGGAATTGGTGTGATCGGACTTTGTTGTCGGAAAATCTATCCAGCAGGAGATAGAACTTTGTCCGTCGGACAATCCGATGGAAACTGTCCGATGGTGCCTACACACGGCCGGAATTTCCAACAACATTGTCCGATAGGACAAAATCCATCGGAAAATCCGACCGTGTGTATGGGGCATAAGATGTGATGACTGCATTTGTTTTTTTTACATTGTCTTTCCTTTATATTTACCTGGTGATCCTGACAGTCAGCCTGTTAGAAAAGCCATAAGGGGTTCCTTAACCACTTACGGACCACCCGCTGTTGTTTTAGCTAGCTGCCATAACCCCGGTATCCTCTTCTTCAGCGGGTGGTTCGCTTTCAGTCAAAACGTCACTTCTGCTCATAGCTCTTAAAGGGCTTTTTTTCTTTCAAATGACATTTAATTGTTATTATTTTTTTTTTTATTGCATTTTAGTGTAAATATTAAATCTAAGGTCTTTTTGACCCCCAGATCTCATATTTAACCTCCTAGGCGGTATTCCCGAGTCTGGCTCGGGTTCAGTTTTTTCTGCTAGGAGCGGTAACCCCGAGCCAGACTCGGGCTGCATTGCAGGATACAGGGGGGGAAGTTACTTACCTTTTCCCCTGGATCCTGCGATGTCTCCCCGCTGTGTGAGCGAGCCCTCCGCTCGCTCGATTCACACAGTGCCGAGTGCCGCTGATCTCCGTTCCCTGCGACGTTCCGATGCACGGGAGCGGAGATCGGCGCCAAATTCAAAAAAGTTTAAAAACACAACACACATACAGTACTGTAATCTTACAGATTTTTTTTCTGCCTGGAAACTGGAGATTGTCCATAGCAACCAAAAAGTGTCCCTTTATGTCAAAAGTGGTTTTAGACCAGCTAGAAAACACCGATAAAAAATTAGAATCACAATTTATCATCAAACAATAAATTTAATGACAGCGACTATTCTGCAACTGAGCAAATTTCAGTGTTTTTGATTTGATTACATTATTGAATAATTTTTATATATATTTTTATTATATTATAATTTATGATTTTGTGTTTCAAACTTTATCATACCCGGGATGTCTACTAGACTCTGGTTCGGACAGATTTAAGGGAGTTATTCATAAGAATTGCATGCCTACAATATAAAAACTTCCAAATTTCCATGCAAAATAATTGTACCGCTTTCAGCACAAAATTCCAGCCAGAATCATACCGCCAGGGAGGTTAACCGGTCCTGTCATGCTTTTTTTCTATTACGTGGGCTGTTTACATTCCTTGTAATAGGAATAATAGTGACATTTAAAAAAAAAAAAAAAGAACAGTGTAAAAAATAAAAATAAAAGGTAAAATAAATAAGAAAAAAAAATCCTGCCGAGCTTGCGTGCAGAAGCGAACGCATGCTTAAGTAGCGCCTGCATATGAAAACGGTGTACAAACCACACATGTGAGGTATCGCCGCAATCGTTAGAGCGAGAGCAGTAATTCTAGCCCTCCTCTGTAACTCAAAACATGCAACCTGTAGAATTTTTTAAACATCGCCTATGGAGATTTTTAAGGGTAAATGTTTGTCGCCATTCCACATCACAATATATAAAAAAATTGGGCTAACTTTACTGTTGTCTTATTTTTTAATTCAAAAAGTGTATGTTTTCCAAAAAAAGTGCGCTTGTAAGAACAGAGTAGTGACAGAAATTATTGCAACGACCGTCATTTTATTCTCTAGAATGTTAGAAAAAATATATATATATAATGTTTGGGGGTTGTAAGTAATTTTCTAGCAAAAATGTTTTTAACTTGTAAACACCAAATCTCAGAAAGAGGCTCGGTCCTTAATTGGTTAAACTGTGGAAGATTGACCTTTCATTTGATGGTGCCTGCATAATTCCAAGACCATTAGCAAAGCCAGTAGCATGACTCCAATTATCATTTTAGTTATGGCATACTAACCACCACCACTGCAGGGGTTACATTCTATTAAACACTGCTGTAAGGGGCATTTTGATTTTGTACCCAAATGCATTGGTTTTGGTAAAGGTTTCCCAAGACCTGAAAATTATTATAGGGGTTTGTTCATAAAACCTTTATCCCAAAAAGGAAAAAAAAAAACTGTTGCTATAACTGATTATAAAGCATTAGCTGGAATTTTGCTTCAAGTTGTTGGTGTATTTAACCACCTCAGTACAGTACATTTTCACCCCCTTCCTGACCAAGCCATTTTTCAGCTTTCAGCTCTGTCACATTTTGAATGACAATTGCGTGGTCATACAACACTGTACCCAGATAAAATTGTTATTATTTTGTCCCCACAAATAGAGCTTTCTTTTGGTGGCATTTGATCATCTCTGCGGTTTTTATTTTTTGCGCTATAAACAAAAGAAGAGGGACAAGTTTTTTACTTTTTGCTATACTAAATATCCCCAAAAAATATATAAAAAAATGTTTTTTCCTCAGTTTAGGCCGATACGTATTCTTCTACATATTTTTGGTAAAAAAAAATATCGCAATAAGCGTATATTGATTGGTTTGCGCAAAAAGTTATAGTGTCTACAAAATAGGGGATAGATTTATAGCATTTTTATTATTATTTTCTTTTAAACTAGTAATGGCGGCGATCTGCGATTTTTATCGTGACTGCGATATTGCGGCGGACAGATCGGACACTTTTGACCCATTTTTGGGACCATTCACATTTATACAGCGATCCGTGCTATAAAAATGCATTGATTACTGTATAAATGTGACTGGCAGGGAAGAGGTTAACCACTAGGGGTGCTGAAGGGGTTATTTGTTCCTTGGGAGTGATTCTTACTGTGGTGGGAGGGGACTCACAAGGGGAGGAGACCGATCTGTGTTTCTCTGTACAGAGAACACACTATCGGCTCCTCTCCTCTGACAGGACTGTGGATCTGTGTGTTTACACACACAGATCCACGGTCCCGCTGTGTTACCGGGCAATCGCGGGTGCCCGGCGGACATCGCGGCCGCTGGGCACACGCATCGGGTGCCCAGTGACACGGCGGGCACGCGCGCTGCTGGCGGCGCGTGCACGCTCTCTGGAGGGCCGGGAAGGGGAGGACGTCATATGACGCCCTCCCGCCCTGAGAGCTGCGCTGCCTGGCCGTCAATAGACAGCCGGCGGTCAGCTAGTGGTTAAAGAATAAGTCCACCTTTCCAAAAAAAATTTAATAAATGCACATTTGTTTGCAGGTCCAAAATGTTACATTTATTTATTTATTTTTGCAAAGGACCTTTAAAGCATTGCACCCACGATCAGTAGGTGTAATGCCACAGTCCTGCAGACTGTCTGTGCATCTGTTTGGCCGTGTCTCCAAGACTTAATGAACTACCACAGCGCTGTGGTAGTTCATTGAGAACTACAAGCCAACAACCGCAAAGGATGTTGGACCTTGTAGTTTTACCATTCACAGAACACTGTTTTTTGAAGATTGAACTTATCCTTTAAATCTGTTCATCAATCTAACAGATTTAAAGGACTGACAGATACTGCTATCCAAGGGTGTATCCATGCTCCTTCATCCAGTGTGTAGGCACTCTAATACAGGAGGTGTGTTACTGGCCAAATCACCAGGTGAAAACAGGGAACCAAACCTAAGAAAAGAAAACCAATGCAGCCACCACATCTAGTGATTGGTAAGCTGCAACATATTACATTTTTGGTTTGGGATTTAATATAGCTTTAACATTTGATTAAAGTGTACCCTTGGCACTGGTTTTGTGTAGCATTCTAGGTTTTCTATAGGGACAGCTCAAAAGAAGTAGCTTTCTTGGTGACTGCATTTAGTTCTGTATTTAGACTTTATGTACCACAGACACATAAGAATGATGACAACTAGAAGTGCGTGGATTCATTCCACCATCAAATTAACAAAATTAGCTTTTGCTGAAATCCCACCAAAGTAGCAACTCTCATTTTGCTCATTGAGCTGCCTAGGCAAAATGTCCTTGAAAAGTTTTTTAGATGCTGTTTTGTTGCACCTACGGTAATTTTTTTTTCAATGTAGCGTTCTTTGTATTTGTGTATTTGGTCCTGTTGTACGATTACTTAAAATTTTGAACAGTATGCTTTGTTTTTCCCACTGTTATTTTTTTTCGGTCAAATTACACAAAAATTGTGGGGTTCAGGAGGGGCTGTTTTTAGCATAGGAACTTGTTAAAATGCACCCTAGCCATATCACTCAGGAGCCATGTAAAGCCCACGCTTTCCTACAAAAATACCATGAATCACCTTCTTTTTGACTCAAATGCATTTTGCCATAATGGTGAAATATCAGCCAAATCTCCAGATTCAATTGTCCAAATTTCTAAAGAAACTACTGCTAGAATTTGCTATTGGAGGCATCAAGCTATCCATTTTATATGCAGAGCTACTTTTCAACTGTAAAGACCACTACACAAGGTAAAGGAAAGGTTATTTCATACTGTAAAGAGAAGTCCGACTCTTATCAATATCCCCTGTGCACCCCTCTGTTTTTGGTTCTCACCACAAATGCGGAGTGGTGGGCAGAAGACAAACAAAATAAGCAAAAAGTAAATGTTTGTTCTGAATTCTGTCCCCTCTAACCCTGCGGTCCTAAGAACAAGCCTACAAAAGCCTTATGGTAAATAGAATCTTTACTGGCTTTGCCTAATTAAATCTCCATATAGCCCCAAATAAACATAGCTGTTGGGGAAGAGGGCAAAAATCACTTGACTACTTCGGCTGTGTGGATAATTTGAGTTTATACATATAAGCTCATATAAAAGATATGCAGCTCTATATAAAAACAGGCTTTCAGAAAAACAGATATAATATCCTGGTAAACATGAAAAGTACCTTAGAGCTCCATCTAGTGCATAGTTATAGTAAATATGAGAAACTGTGGTATTTTTGTGACTAAATATTACTCTTTTAGTTTTGAACATAATAAATTACAGTGGAACCTTGGATTACGAGCATAATCCATTCCAGGAGAATGCTTGTAATCCAAAGCACTCGCATATCAAAGCAAGTTTCCCCATAGAAGTCAATGGAAGCAAAGATAATTTGTTCCACATTGACTTCTATTACATGCAATACCGCATGTGGCCAGAAGTGGAGAGCTTTGGAAATGCTCGGCTGAACTCGGGTGAACTCGGAAAGTGTCCCCGGTGCTCCCGCACCTCTGGCAAAATGCGGTACTGCCCACCCTATTAGCTTGAATTCTGCTAGTTTTGCGAGACAACACTCGCAAACCGAGTCAGAATTAAAAAAAAAAAAAAAAAAGGTTGCTCGTCTTTCAAAACACTCGTTAACCACGTTATCTGTAAACCAAGGTTCCACTGTATATACAAAACACTTTACATTCCTTTTAGAAAAGAATAAACTCATCATACCTTGCTGGAAATCCTCCACTCTCTTTGATTCCAATTCTTGTGTAAGCTCTAAGCAAGAAAAGAAAAACAAAGAAAAAAAATACATTCAATAACAATGCTAACATGCAAAGAATATTAACATTATTGCAATTTAGGTTTCCATCTGCCCATTATATTTTTACCTTCAAGGCTATGTGCACAGTTCTGCTTACAGTTTTACAAGTAAAGTTTAAAATTATGGATATCTATATCTTTGGCCAGTAGTTCTCACCCATTACATTAAAAAAAAAGCGGGGCCAGTTGAATTTTTAGGGACTGCGCAGAAGAAAACGTTAATTGAAAGATGACTTGAACAGGGAAATATCCAAAATGGATCATTGATAGAGCAAAGCCTATTGCTCAAAGACTAGTGAGGTTTTATTAAAGTGGAAGTAAACCCCCCTATTGTTTTCAGCCAAGGAAGCTGCCATCTTTGCCTCTGTTTAATCTTCAACTGCCACAGTGCTGCACATGTGATCCGTTATGACACCAGCCATTGGATGGTTTGACTGTTTGGTTGAGAGCACAGCCAATGTGCAGGTAGCATTCACGGCATGCCTTTTTTTTTTAGACTGTTAAATCGATGGGTTTATTTCCGCTTTAACCTCCCTGGCGATATGATTCTGTCTGGAATTTAGTGCTGAAAGCGGTACAATTATTTTGCATGGAAATTTGGCGTTTTTATATTGTAGGCATGCAATTCTTATGAATAACTCACTAAAATCTGTCCGAACCAGAGTCTAGTAGACATCCCGGGTATGATAAAGTTTTAAACACAAAATCATAAATTATAATATAATAAAAATATATATAAAAATGATTCAATAATGTAATCAAAAACACTGAAATTTGCTCAGTTGCAGAATAGTCGCTGTCAGTAAATTTATTGTTTGATGATAAATTGTGATTCTAATTTTTTATCGGTGTTTTCTAGTTGGTCTAAAACCACTTTTGACATAAAGGGACACTTTTTGGTTGCTATGGACAATCTCCAGTTTCCAGGCAGAAAAAAATATTTTTATTATATAAAATGACATGCAGGGCACTGGGCAGACCACTAGGGACAAAGGGGATGTGTATTTTTTGTATACAGTACTGTAATCTGTAAGATCACAGTACTGTATGTGTATTGTGTTTTTAAACTTTTTTGAATTTGGCGCCGATCTCCGCTCCCGTGCGTCGGAACGTCGCAGGGAACGGAGATCAGCGGCACTTGTGCACTGTGTGAATCGAGCGAGCGGACGGTTTGCTCACAAAGCGGGGAGACATCGCAGGATCCAGGGGACAAGGTAAGTAACTTCCCCCTGTATCCTGCAATGCAGCCCGAGTCTGGCTCGGGGTTACCGCTCCTGGTACAAAAATCTCAACCCGAGCCAGACTCGGGATTACCGCCAGGGAGGTTAAGTGGTTCATGTGGTAAATAATCAGGATGGTAGTTCCAAATCACTACAAGCCACACATAAAATACACTAACAATAAGGACACCTGATGAGTAGTTCCTCCTGCGGCTCACAGCAAGAAGGTGCGACCGCATGCATTCTCTGCTGCTGATGCTATTGCAAACATGGCAGCCCCTGCATCCCTTCAGGTAGGGCTGGGGAAAAAAATCGATTTAAATGTTGAATTGAGTACAGAGGTCAAATCGATTAAAAATTTCAGCAAATCTATTTTTTTTTTCACCAGGACCGGTGCTGCGGGCAGGAGTTTTTAGGTGAGACTGCGGCTTCGGCCTAGTCCGCGGCGTCTGTCCTCGCCTAAAAACTCCTCCCCACAGCTCCTCAGGACCGGCGCGGTGTCCATTAAAATAAAAGAAAACTCGATTCGAATCGAGTTTCTTTTTAAAAAAACGCTGATTTTTTTTTTGGAGAAAATCTCCCAGCCCTACCTCCAGGCATACATTTGCCTGGCTTATCAATGTTTTCATGGCATCCCTACAGACATGCATGGGCCGGGCTTGTCTGTCGGCCACCATGGCTGCTGTGATTGCATGGCATTACCAGCCCCCCTGCCCCAAAGCACCCCCCATGTTGAGGGTATGTGGCCTGGTATGGTTCTGGGCGCTTGCTCGTCCCCCCTTTCCTGGCCTGCATGCTCGGATAAGTGTCCGGTATGGATTTTGGGGGGGGACCCCACGCCGTTTCTATTGCCAGCAATGTTTTTGTTTTTATCCAGCGGGGGAAAGGCCATTGACAGATTATGTCTCATGCATTGTAAAGGATGCCGCAGCTGGCTTCCCGGCCCCCACTCAAATTTGGGTGTTAGCTAAACGGGCGATGTTCGGGCCGAACATTTGCTCGGCCCAAACCGTTCGCTCAACTCTAGTCCTAAAGTTGTCCATACATTAGTAGATTTTTGTTCAAAATTTTTTGTTTTAAAAATGTTCCTTTGATTTTTCTAATCGTTAGTGGGGGACAAAATCGACTATTGATTTTATCTGTAGTAACGAGAAAAATTGAAGAAGCAGAATGGAAATTTTTTCTTGAACAAACTTATTTCTAACAGTCAATGTGGTTTTCGTTTGGGAAATTACATTCCTTCCAAAATCAAATGTTAAAAGCACACACAGAATTTTTAGTACAAATATATTTGTATGAATGCTCATTCGAATATCCACTAGTGTATGACCAGCTTGAGTCTTTTAGGACCCCACAATACCTCGGGGTCCTGTAATGCAGTGGCAGGTAGTGATTTCTAATGCCCTATACACACGACCGGTTTTGCTGTCGGAATAAACTCTGAAGGTTTTTCTGACGGGATTCCGACAGAATTCCGCTCAAGCTGTCTTGCATATACACGGTCACACCAAAGTCCGACTGTCAAGAATGCAGTGACGTACAACACGAACAACGGGACTAGAAAACGGAAGTTCAATAGGCAGTAGCCAATAGCTTCTGTCTCGTACTTGCTTCAGAGCATGCATAATTTTTGGTCCGTCAGAACAGCATACAGACAAGCGGTTTTTCCAATGGTATTTTTTTCCGTCAGAAAAATATAGAACATGGATTCTAAGTCCATCTGAATTTTCGATGGAAAAAGTCAGATGGGGCATACACACGGTCGGAATATACGATGAAAAGCTCCCATCGGACTCTTTCTGTCAGAAATTTCGCTCGTGTGTACGTGGCATAACTCTTTATTAGACAAAAACTCATACTCTTATGCTGCAGAAAAATAATATCTCCCATGCCTGAGAAACTTTCATACAAAATTAGATAACAGGCCCAAGGTTTTCTGGTGTCTTAATTAAGCCTTGTTGCACAATGTTTAATATCAGTAGCAATTCCTGAAATAAATGCAGGATCTTGTATGCAAATTTCTTGACAATGGAATATACAGACAATCAAAGGGAACTTCTAACTGCTAGATTCCCTTCACTATCTGACTGCCCTCTGAGAACAGCATTTCAAGCAAGACAGATTTTAGAAGACAAAATTCCCTCGGAGGAGCCGGAATGACTTCAATTAAATATATTAAAGCAGCTGAGCCTTTAGTTACATCCAGATGGAATGGTGGAGCTGACTTCATTGGCTAGCTTAGGAAATAAATGGAATGATAAAGAAAATGGAATCTACATTCTATGATTCAGCTGGGTTCTCTATAAATGACTGAGAGTAGGCTGAGGCTATGAGCAGAACATAATATGATTAGATGTTAATCATTTGCTTTACTTCCTAATTTATACTGAAAGACCATGATGGCTTTTCAGAGTTAAATTCACACCAGGGGATCTGCGCAAATTACTTTACGTAGCATCTGAAGATAAAATCTGATGACCTTGTTCTTTGAATACTTCTCTTAGCAAAACTAAGAAATGAAAAGGGAAATTCCCACTGATTTAAATTAGGAGCTTCTGAGCTCTATGCCAAAGTAAAATTCATTGTTTTCTTTAAATGTCTTGCACAAGGCTGGTGATTTTCTGGTGAACAGTGGCGGCTGGTGCTCAATTTTTGGGGGGGCGCAAACAAACTGAAAGATTCAGAAAAAACCCCCATCAATTGCAGCCTCACTGTGCCATCAAACGCTCCCACTGTGCCCCAATTGCTGCCACTGTGCCCATTAAATGCTGCCACTGTGCCCCAAATGCTGCCACTGTTCCCATCTAACGCTGCCACTGTGCCCGTTAAATGCTGCCACTGTGCCCATTAATGCTGCCACTGTGCCCCAAATGCTGCTATTGTGCACCAAGTGCTGCCACTGTGCCCCAAATGCTGCCACTGTGCCCCAAATGCTGCCACTGTGCCACTGTGCCCATTAAATGCTGCCACTGTGCCCGTGCCAATTACATGCGGCTACTGTGCCCCAAGTGCTGCTATTGTGCCCCAAGAGCTGTCACGGTGCGTCACAGCGCCTGTGACTTCAGCCAATCAGGTGACAGGTAACACAGACCCGGCAACCTGATTGGCTGAGAGGCGGGTCAGTGTTAGGGAAGCAATATATTCGCTTCTCTAACACAACACTGTGTAAACAGCGAACGCACAGCATTGCACCTGATGTTTACACTTTTGGAAGCCTATTAGAGCCCACTGCTCTAATCAGGACGCCTATTAGAGCTGACAGCTCTAATCCGGCGCTTCAAAAGAAACCCTGCTGCTGTAATTCAGATGCCCGACAAGGGGCCGGACACCTGAATAGGGGGCGGCAGCGGTGACAATAGATAGATTCATGCAGTGCATGAATCTATCTATTGGTGATAGAGCGTTGCAGGAGAGTGGGGGCGGTGCTACTGTGCCCTCTATGGACACACCGCCACTGTTGGTGAAAGGTCATTGTATGTGTTTTCATAAAGAGCAAACCCTATATAAGCAAATCTGTTTAAAATACTAAGAATTGTAAACTTTTATCTACCTCCACTTTTGAAATTATTTTTTTTAATTCATTCTAATGCTTTTGGCCCCATTAAAAAGTTGCAAAAGCTCTACAAACCTTCTTCAAGCTCCAGCGCTGCTTTTTCTGTCCATGCCACTTCCAGTCTCATCAAACCACTTCCTTTGAGCCCAAGCTGTCAAAAACACCACCCCCGTGTGCAGCAGGGAAGCAGCCTGAGCTCACAGTGTAATGCTGCTTAGAATGGAGCTCATGCGTTACAACCTGAGTGTTGTTTAACACCGAATTAAACCCTTTTGGAAAAAAAAAATCTAGCAGCATTCCTCATATATTTCCTGGTTTGCTGTCCCCTGGTGTGCAGGATGCCATTTCTGCAGACTCAGCCACTACAATTTCTGTGTCCTCGATTTCCACCAACATAGTGGCTATGCTGCCCTGTAGGATCCCCCTGTAGCTGCAGCATAGCCACTCTTACGTGCATGCTCCTAGCTAAAATTAGAATTGACATTACGTGCGCTGGCATGTACAGGCAGCTCCAAAGCCCTGAACTCCAATGCACTCCCCTGTTCCTCCTCCAGGCTTTGATTGACAGATGTTCCCACGCCATAAACATAGCCATGACCTGGTGATGTGATGTGATTTGAGCAGTGCACTCTCTTTGACCAGAAGTTCAGAGAAGTACAGCTAACAGGGGTTAAGCTATGAGCTTTGCAAATATGGAATAGTAACAGTTCAGATGGGCAAATCTTCTCTGCTGGCTATCGTATTCTAATAGCCAGAACACCCAGATGATGGAATACCCAAACAGTGAGCAGTCACCGTTCAGCCAACAATTATCTGCACGGTTCTTTTGATCTTCGGATTGAAGTGTGTTCAGCCGGGTGTTGGCGGTAGGGTACCAATAGAGCAACTGTTGGCTTACTCAGCAGGAAACTACTTTACAGTTTAACTTTCTTGGTTTGACTTAAGCCATTCACACTGGCTCCTGGCAGCCCTCTAAGTGGGCTTCAAAGCCAGGAAGTGGAGCACTTTCCCGATCAGATCATGTGACCACTGTGATTGGCTCTCAGAGCGGTCACTTGATCAGACGTCTGTCCCACTGGCTCCTGATCTGAAGCCGTGACCGAGAGCTGTAGGTTGGTCAGTGTGCTGGGAGCATGTAATGAGTGAGCATGCTTTCAGCTCACAACCCCTGACTGCTGACTGCTGACTGCTGCGGATGCATATGTACAGAGCATGGGCAACAAAGCATATTTTTTAAGCTGTTGGAAAGTGGTTAAAGTGGAAAGTGAAAATAATACTAAGTGTGTAATACTAGAAGAGTGGAGAAGTGGACTGCGCTCATCATATGGCTGTCTGGAATACTGGCTGTACTGGAATAAAAGGCTGGTGCTTTGGTTGATACTGTATATATGCACTGCAGTGTCATTCAGAGTGAATGGCAATGCAAAGCAATGTACATCTCCAGCTTGTTAATGTTCACTGAGGTAATGCGTGTTAAAACTTGGGTTGTAATGGGGATTACCACAAGCGCACAGATGTGAATCCAGCCTAAGAAAAAAATACTTCTTACTATCTATAAATAAAAACTGCTGTTCTTCAGCTCCCTCATGTGAAAGCCTAGGCAAAAGATCAAATGGCCTCTGGCTACCTAGAATATGGAGGCTGTTTAATGACAATAGACTGCAAACTGTTGTTTGCAATCAGATTGGCTGTCTAGTACATTTTCAGTCTGGGTGTAATACTGTCATACTGTCTGTCATACTGTATATAGTTGTCCTCCTTCATAGGGAGTAGTGAGTATATGACTACCCAAGCAGGTGCCTTTGGGCTTTCACAATTGATATCTACCAATCCTTCTCACAACAGCTAAGCTTTTTTCTTTCTTTACTGACTCAGGAGATGCTTATTTTTGGCATATACAAAATTAGTAGCCAATTTTCTTTTAAGTTCCTGAATATTTGCCAAACTAATCAATCTGCTTTAACAAAAAGGAACACTTTAATACATTGAGAGTTTTCATCAATATTACTCCTTTGTTAACCCACAGATGGTGGGTGAGGGGGCTGAAAATATTCTAGAGGTCCATGAAAACATCTAGCTTTTCCCCATATACACTTATCATTATAAGGGGATGCATCTATAGGTTGTTTTTGAAGAACTGATTGAATAAGAACATTTTCAGAAAATATAGATCAGAGGTAACCAAAAAAGCTTCTCTCTAAGCATTCTAAGCAACTTGGCTGGCATTCTACACACATATATAGCACAACCCATGAATTAGCCTCTGAGTCATAGACGTGTCGGGAATTACTGTGAAAGTGGCTGCATTATCAGAGGCCTCCCCAGTGCCATCCGAACACACTTTTTAGTTCTGCACAAAAACAGAGTATAAAAATACCAGAATACATACATCCAAAATTACTCACGCTTCTGTAACACTGAAGGATTAACTCTAATTCCAACCCCACTGCTATTCAGATCCCTACATATAGCACACTAGTCTCCATTTTAAGCTGGGAGAGTTGCTAATATACAGTATATATTGGCTGATATCCTAAGCCAAACATGCTGCAGTCATTATCCATGTCTGCCATGTTCTAGATTGTTAGGGTCCCGTCGCCAATGAGGCCCACTGAAGCCGCTACCTCAGACATCACTCACAGAAGCACATTCAGGGATCATACCAAGGCTGGAGTGTCCATACCAGCAAAAAACGGCTGCCTTGGCCCTGTATATCATGTTTCTAGAATACGCTAGAACATTTGTTTTTCAACCAGAATGGGGAATGGTACCAGGTTCTCTCTTTCTGGCACCTCAACATACAAAGGCTATGTATAGGTGTTGTAGTTTGTAGCTAATAGTGTGTTGCATTAAGGGTCATTTTAAAAAAGGGAAATTTTACACACATTATGGTTAATTTTGAATGGGCTACCTTACAGAATTGCACAAAAAAACAAAGAACATTACTGGGCCCTGGTCCAATTACGGGTGAGAACCACTGTGCTAGAGCGTTCTCCATGTTGTGGTCACATTACTACTCACTTTATGGTGAAGACTTCAGAAATAGGCATTGCCCATAAACTACAGCTACAGTTACAGCGTATACTTTTGCCCTTATTGACATTTACTACAGACATTCTGGAATACAGGTAGTGATATAATTTACTGAGTTTGGAAAATGAATGGCGTTAAAGTGGCAAGTAAAGAATGGGTGTAACTAGTGCGCACAACCTCACTTTGTAACCAACTAAACTAGGAAGCTGCCAACATAAATGTGATCTCACACAGTATAGGTATTGATATAAAAAGGTATGTGGCGCTATAAATAAATAAAATACTAAAAAATAGGAATCGCATGGAATAAGGGTAAAATCGCATAAAAGTCGCATGAAAATTAATATGCCTGGTATGCATAAAACTTCATGTGCCAGTGAATACTTCAAATCTAATACATAAAATGTAAAAAATAATAATATCGCATGTGAATTGATGTGCAAAGAAATCCTCATGTGCAAATAAGTGCAAATATTTCCACAAAAATATGTGTAAAAAATCTGAAATGACTGAAATATCTAAGGGGAAAGGATTATTCCCCAACAGTATTCAAATATATAAATAGTGTGCAATTCCTCTCCAGCATAATGTGCCAATCAATAAATAATGAATATATATCAATGCAATAAATATGTAATAACGGTAATGAATAAATATAAAGTGCAAGTGCCAAAAAAATGCAAGTGCCAGAATAAAAATATAAAATTAATTAGTGACTTCCACTCCAAGTGACTCCAAAAAAAAAACAACACAAATAATGTGATGCAGGTCCACTATGATAGTCCTCAATAGTAAACCATCCAGAAACTGTCTATAAACAAAATATAAATGGTGATATTCTGTGCATCCATCCATCCAGTGAATTCTGTGTCATCCAGGGTGCTCCCCACTGTTTCCCGCAGCCTCTCACCTCCAGCAGCGGCCTCCACAGGCCTAGCAGCGCTGTATGCGTAATATCACTTTGGGCAGGTCGATCTCCCTGTATCCACTCCAACCAGGAACTGCAATACTCCCGATAACCAATTAATGATCACGAGGGTGATAAAGGAGAGAGGGGGATCCAATGTGTAGTATGACGGTATAATTTTATTTAAACAAACATAATAACTTACATTAAAAACTTGTCACAGACGATGAAGATAAAGGACGCGTCCTGTCTCGGCCGTGACCGGAAGCAAAACACTGACACCTGGTTAAAGTGGCAAGGACCTCCCACAACGCTAAAAAAAAAACAGACCTGGCATGCAGATACCCATTCAGAGTTCTGGTACAGATGAGTTTGAAAGGTGTCCAAGCTCATCTCTAGTTAGTGTGGATCCAAAAATGTAGCGCTAATACATGTGTAGGAGTGTATGTGTGTCACAGCACTCAAAAAAAAAAATGAATGAACCATATAACCAATAATGGTGCTGGAAATAACTCCAGTGAAGACAAAATAATATAAATCAAGTCCATAAAGTGATAACATCCAAGAGTAAGTCCTTCTGGTCAACTCAATGAAAACAGACTGGAAACATGTGCTTGACTGACGTCAGAATAAGGCGTAAGTACTCTTACCGGAAACGTTGGATGTGGGTACCATACGGCATACACATCAGACAGGCTTAAAGATGGAAAGTCTTGCATCTATGGAAAACCGCCGCAGACTGGAACTCCGACGATTTCCGGAGCTGTGCACTGGATCCGTCAGCAAGGTAGGTATGCTCAACATACAATCATCCGATGGTCGCAAGAATGATGATGGAGACCGGGGAAGGGATAAAAAATGGAGACCACTCCAATAGTGCAGGTCAAAAGGGCATCAATTTATTCACATATGCATGTGAAAATTAAAAAAATAAAAATCTCGAGACAATGTAAATAAGAAATTCAGCAATATGAGGGGCATAGGATAGCTGGCCCGACGCGTTTCGACTAAAGTCTTCCACAGGGGCATATCTCCAGTGCACAGCTCCGGAAATCGTTGGAGTTCCAGTCTGCGGCGGTTTTCCATAGATGCAAGACTTTCCATCTTTAAGCCTGTCTGATGTGTATGCCGTATGGTACCCACATCCAACGTTTCCGGTAAGAGTACTTACGCCTTATTCTGACGTCAGTCAAGCACATGTTTCCAGTCTGTTTTCATTGAGTTGACCAGAAGGACTTACTCTTGGATGTTATCACTTTATGGACTTGATTTATATTATTTTGTCTTCACTGGAGTTATTTCCAGCACCATTATTGGTTATATGGTTCATTCATTTTTTTTTATTTTTTTTTTTTTGAGTGCTGTGACACACATACACTCCTACACATGTATTAGCGCTACATTTTTGGATCCACACGTATTTTGACTTTGTTTGTTTTGTTTGTTGGCAGCTTTTTACATGGTTTACATTGATTAGCGCGTTTTTTTCCCCAATTTATTCATCTCTAGTTAGGACAAAAGGCTTAGACCCCCTTGTTATTTATACTGCAGCGGTTCCCCCGCTGGGGAGATTCACCGCTTCTATTTTCACTGGTGACCATTGTCACAGAAACAAAGTGAGGGGAAATCCTAATCCTTATCATGAGAGCAAGAAGTGAGGGTAATCGTTTAATGAAGACAGATTTTCTGATGACATCTGTCCAAGATGGGAATACCCCTCACTTTGGGTAGATTTACTCTTGCTTTGATTGCTGTTGTGTCTCTAAAGTAAAGAAAGTAAGGACCAGTTCACACTGCCCACTAAACTGCAGCAGTGGAGCCAACGGGTGGGTGCGACGAGTGGTACCTATGACATAGAACCACACAGCTCCCTTTTTTAGTGTGAACTTTATGTGAAGTTCATGAAGTGACATTTTATTCACGTCACCGTACAACAGCGTGGTACATTGCGCTGCTGTACAGTGATGCGGTGCTTTCCTGTGCGATGTGATAAAATGCATTTTATTGCAGCACACTACAACCACAGCTCCGTGATTCCTATTGGAATATATTCTTCCAGTGTGGAAAAATACCAGTCACCACGCTACATGTGAACAGGCACTCAAAAAAAAAAAATCTTCCTCCGCAGAACGATGAAAAAAAAAAAAATTAATAACTAAGGTGTTTAACCACTTCTGGAACGCCTCGTGCCGATGTACGTCCTCACTTTGAGGACGGATATCGGTGTTATGGCAGCAGCTAGCTGCTATAACTCTGGTATCCCCGTGTTCAGCCAGCGGTCCGGAACAAGATAAAAGTGGTCTCTGTGGCGGATTCACCACAAGATCGCTTGCCCCCCTCCCGCCGCAACAGCCCCCCCTCCCGCCGCAATCCGGTGCCTTCCTCCGCCGCTTACCAGAGCCGTCAGCAGCGGCGGAGGCAATCGGATCCTTCCTGTGGCTGTGCATGGAGACGAGTGAGGGGAAGATGGCCCCCACCCGTCTACATGACACTGCAGGGCGGAAGCAACATCAAAACGTCACTTCTGCCCATAGCCCTTAAAAGGGACATTTTTTTTTCTTCTTTTTGTTAAATGACATTTTTTTATTTTTTTTTATTGCATTTTTGTGTAAATATGAGATCTAAGGTCTTTTTGACCCAAGATCTCATATTTAAGAGGTCCTGTCATGCTTTTTTTTCTATTACAAGGGATGTTTCTATTACAAGGGAATTCTAGCCCTAGACCTCCTCTGTAACGCAAAACATGCAACCTGTAGAATTTTTTAAATGTCACCTATGGAGATTTTTAAGTGTAAAAGTTTGTTGCCATTCCACGAGCGGGCACAATTTTGAAGCGTGACATGTTGGGTATCAATTTACTCGGTGTAACATTATCTTTCACAATATAAAAAAAATTGGGCTAACTTTACTGTTGTCTTATTTTTTTATTCAAAAAAATGTATTTTTTTTAAAAAAAAGTGCAAGACCGCTGCGCAAATACAGTGTGACAGAAAGTATTGCAACAACCGCCATTTTATTTTCTAGGGTGTTAGAAATAAAAAAAAATGTATAATGTTTGGGGGTTCTAAGTAATTTTCTAGCAAAAAAAAAAAAAAACAGTTTTTAACTTGTAAACAACAAATCTAAAAAAAAAGAGGCCTGGTCCTTAAGTGGTTAACCTTTTTCTATGCTATCCAAAATTAGAAAAATAAGTTTTGGCTATACATACAATTTAAAGTGGAACTATACTTCATCTGAGCGCCACAAACCAAAAATGCTCCCCCATCCATCCATGTCTTCCTGCTTTATTTTGTTGAGAAATCACTTTGAAAAACACCCCCCTAGTACAGGGGTCAGCAACCTCTTTTCCACTTAAGGGCCGGATTCAATGTATGTGAATGCATGGAGGGCCACATTCACCTGCTAATAAATGAAGATACTATTACACAGCCCTTGTACCTCTGGACCCCTTTATATTACACAGCCCCCTGCACATCACACAGCACCCCACCTACCCAGCCCCCCTGCATATTACACAGCCCCCCCCCCTACACACACCCCCGGCATATAACACAGCCGCCCCCCCCCCCCCGGAGCTCTGCCCTTTCCTACCTTGCCCCATGCAGAGAGGGAGACAGAGCAGAGCGGAGCAGGAAGCTAAATGAGAAGTTAATTTTTCATATTAACAAGCTGGTGTTTGGTTGCTAGGACCACCTACCACCAATCACTTGGAAAGTTAACTCTGGAAGCTCCCGCTGTCTTATAAGCGCTGCTGTGTGTCTCTCCTGTGTTCTCATTCAGCTTTCTGCTCCATGCTCCACTCTTACTTAAAATGTCAGCGGGCTGGGTGCACTTGAATTCATCACGTGCACGGACGGGCCGGACCGTGGCTCGTAGGTTGCCTGCCCTAGTATTTCTTGCCATGGCCATCTTGAGTAAGGTCAGATGATGCATATAGTATTTCGTTCCTGGAATCCACCTGCCCTTAGCTTAGGCATGCAAGCAGGAAAGGGTGTGCTTAGCTGAGAAAGCCCCCTCCTCCCGCATGGAAACCAGGAAGTAACTGAGTACTTGTAGAAATCTTTCTTTTTAAAACAAGTAAATATGATATATCTTCCTATCTGTTTACCAATGCCAGCTGCATAAGGATTGAAAATAGTCAACGTTGATTGAGAGAGTGAAGTTCAACTTTAAATACTTTTACATGTAATGTATTAGTTCTAAAGTCACAATAGAGTAGTAGTAGGTGGTCAATTTAGATTCAAATAACGTGATTTATTATTTTTGCATCTCTTCATTGACTTGATGCAACTTTAGTTGCTAAAAGCTAACCAAACACCACAGTGTGAAATGAGGCTCTCGCTCGCTAATTTACATATTCTCTAGCGTACTCTCAGCCATCAAGATATCTGGAAAAACTATTCCCAAGGAATCAATCCAGTGTTTCTTTGCAAGAACTACTGCTGGGGTTTTTCCACACTATTTTGTGGCCTCACTGTTTTGTTGCTACTCTTGTTAAGGCTTATGCTGTACGACGACACAGCTCCAATTCACAGAAAAGTCATAGGCAGCAGGGAACAACTGTCCGCATTTGGGTCACATTTGGTAATAGAAACAGAATACTCAGTATAGAGGAGGAACAGGTGTCTGGGGTCTAGACTTTAGAAAGACAGAACTTGGATAGATATGGAGATCAGAACTAAGTGCAGACAAACTAGGACTGGCCACAGCAGGAACTCTAAAGACAACTGGTAATAAACTTTTTGTCCAGCAGGTGGCAGTAGGTTCCCACAAAGATGCAGACTCTACATGTGTCTGGTTATCACCAGAGGTCCTGATGCTGGAGATGGGATTGGATGTTCTGCTGAACAATTCCTTTGTACAGACAAAGATATTGCCTGGCTGGAGACATCATCAGTTGTGAATCAGGATGGTTAGGTTCAGGCCAGAAGTCAGAATAGGATAATCAGAAAAAGTCGCAACCACTGGCAGAAAGCAGGTTGGTCCCAATTGTCAGAAAGGATTAGAAAGCCAAAAAAAAGTCAGGAATCACACAGGTCAGAAGGGTGAAAAACAAGCAAGGGCAGACAGTGGCTGGGTGGTGAAGTCGGTTTAACCAAATACAGGCATACCCCACTTTTAAGTACACAATGGGGTTTATTTACTAAAGCTAAAAAGTGCAAAATCAGGCTCACTTCTGCATAGAAACCAATGAGCTTCTAACCCCAGCTTGTTCAATTAAGCTTTGTTAATATAACCTAGAAGCTCATTGGTTTCTATGCAGAAGGGAGACTGATTTTGCACTTTCCAGCTTTAGTAAATAAACCCCATTGTGTACTTAAAAGTGGGGTATGCCTGTAAAGTAGGCTCAAATAATGCACCTGTACTGGTTAGTTGGAACACAGCCGCAATCAATGCAGATGAGACACAGGTAAAGTAACAGTAGAAACAGAAGGGGGCAGATACAATAAAAAGGAAGGGGGCAAAGAAGAAATACTGACTTCCCAAAAAAATATATACCGTATTTATCGGCGTATAACACGCACCCCAAGTTTAGGAGGGAATTTTAAGGAAAAAAAGTTTTAGGAGAGAAGTTTAGGGAAAAAAATAAAAAAAAAAAAAAAAAAAAACTTACATTTAAGTGTCATTTGCAGCTTGCCCAGCGTCATTTGCAGCCTGCCCAGCGTCATTTGCAGCTTGCCTAGCGTCATTTGCAGCTTGCCCAGCGTCATTTGCAGCTTGCCCAACGTCATTTGCAGCCTTGCCCAGCGTCATTTGCAGCCTTGCCCAGCGTCATTTGCAGCCTTGCCCAGCGTCATTTGCAGCCTTGCCCAGCGTCATTTGCAGCCTGCCCAGCGTCATTTGCAGCTTGCCCAGCGTCATTTGCAGCTTGCCCAGTGTCATTTGCAGCTTGCCCAGTGTCATTTGTAGCTTGCCCAGTGTCATTTGTAGCTTGCCCAGTGTCATTTGTAGCTTGCCCAGTGTCATTTGCAGTTTGCCAGCGTCATTTGCAGCCTTGCCGACGTTTAAATTTCCGGCCGCCGAGACAGACCGCGCATGCGCCGCCGAAAAAGACTGAACCGCCGCCGAAAAAGGCCAAAGCGTGGCCGAAAAAGACCGAGCCGACTGTTCGGCTCCGCTCAGAGTTCCGCCTCCCTGCTGTTTCGGGAGCGAGCGCAGGGAGGCGGGACTACGAGTGGAGCTGAACAGTCGGCTCTGTCTTTTTCGGCCGCGCTTCGGCCTTTTTCAGCCGCTGTTCAGTCTTTTTTCGGCGCCGCAACCAATTTTTGTCAATTTTTTGGGGGGTATCGGCATATAACACGCACCCGCGACTTTCCCCCGATTTTAAGGGGGAAAAAGTGCGTGTTATACGCCGATAAATACGGTATATATATTTGTGACCAGTCCTAACTACCGGTAAATATATGACTGCATCGGTTTCAGTAAATCGCCTGGCAAGAAGGAACGATTCATAGATGTTTTTGATTACTGGGAGATTCGCCAAGAATAGGTACAGTATATTAATCCTAGCTCATTTAATTTAGGATCTGTCTGTTTGTATTAAGCACATTTTTTTTTTGCTTGCTTTATACAGCAAAACAGCTGATTAGTTCTAACCAGGAGCAGAAAATACATGACACTTAATGGAAATATGGTAAATATGGAGACCATCTGAGCTATCATGTAGTAATGAGTCTGAGTAAGCAAAGAGCAATATTAAATGAACATGCTAAAATGATACGCTAGCAAGTCTTATGATGGTTGCTATAGATAGATTTTAGATAGATACCATAGATTTTGGATCCATATCACTTACTTGCCTGAGACTACCTTGCAATTTTTCATCAATATAATATTTCTTAAAAATGAGGTCCAGGTTTTATTTAAAGTGGAGCTCCACCCAAAAGGGGAAGCTCCACTTAAGCCCCATACACACGGTCGGACAATCCACGGACCAGGTCGGTCGGATCCTGTCCGTCATACTTTGTCTGATGTTGGTTTTGCGTACACACGGTCGGACAAAGTTGTCGGAAAATCCGATCATTCTGAACGTGGTGACGTTTGTTGCCTACGACGGGACTACGTAGAGGCTAGTAGCCAATAGCTTTGGTCTTGTAATGTGATCTGAGCATGCGTGGCACTTTGTCCGGTCGGACAACCGTACACACGATCGGATTTGGTGTGATCGGACCGTGTTGTCGGCAAATCTTTCCAGCAGGAGATAAGACTTTGTCCGTCGGACAATCCGACGTACACTGTCCGATGGTGCATACACACGGTCTGATTTTTCAACAACATTGTCCGATCGGACAGAATCCATGAAAAAGTCCGACCGTGTGTATGGGGCTTTATCTGCCTCCTCCACCTCTCCGCTGCAAAATCTGGCACCTTTTGGGGTTGTTTTGACAGGTACCCGCTCCCACTTCCGGCTGAGTTTGCCATGGCAAACTCAGCCTAAAGTTCGGCCCCCCCTCCCCTTTCCCCCACAGATTTTCTGATTTGGATATAGATGCATTGTTGAATATAGAACAATGCACACAGCTGTGTAAAGATCAGTCATACAGCGATGAGTACAGTACAGAGCTATAAAACAAAAATAGAAAATGTTCTATTTGAGTGCATACGCATGTTTACACATCTGTATGTATGTTTAAGCACATATAGTCAAATATATTGCAACAATGGGAACGAAGGAGAATTGTATGCACGTGAAGCCGGAAAGGAAGACCAGGCAAAGATGGAAGCTCTGTCAGCAGTGAAGGGATCTGCTTTAAGTCTGTCATAATGTGCTAGTATGTGGCACATACAGGGGGGCCTTTTTTATTTTTTTATTTCTTATTGGAGAGTTTACTCCCACTTTAACCACTTCAATACCAGGCACTTATACACCTTCCTGCCCAGACCAATTTTCAGCTTTCAGCGCTGTCACACTTTGAATGACAATTGCGCGGTCATACAACACTGTACCCAAACAAATTTTTTATCATTTTGTTCCCACAAATAGAGCTTTATTTTGGTGGTATTTGATCACCTCTGCGAAGTTTTTCTTTGTTTCTGTTAATTTTTTTTGTAAATAAGTACGTTTTCTTCTTCAATGACGGGCACTGATATGGCTGCACTGACGGGCACTGATAAGGGGGCACTGATGGGCACCGATGAGGTGGCACCAATGAGGTGGTACTGATGAGGTGGCACTGACGGCCACTGTTGATGGGCACTGATAGGCGGCACTGATAGGTGGCACTTGTATGCAGCACTGATGGGCACTCATAGGCGGCACTGCTGGGCACTGATGGGTGGCATTGCTGGGTGATGGGTGGCACTGATTGCTACTTGATGGTGCCAGTCAGTGCCCATTTGTGGGCACTGACTGGCACAGATTGGGCATCATTTGCACATGTGGATGGCCAGGGGGTACATACCTGGCCATCCACATGTTGCCCACTTCCCTGGTGGTCCTAGTGGAGTCCCTAGTGGTCCACTGTGGGCATCTGAAGGGGGGCTGCGCTGATAAACAATCAGCGCAGACCCCCCCTGTCAGGAGAGCCGCCGATCGGATCTCCTCTACTCGCGTCTGTTAGACGTGAGTGAGGAAAAGCCGATTACCGGCTTTTCCTGTTGACACACCGCTCCACCGATTGCCGCGATGCGCGCCCCCACAGGCGCGCGGCGGCATGTTATCCTGAAGGACGTCATATGACGCCCAGTCAGGATAACGGAACCACTTCCCGGACGTCAATATGCTATTGACCGGGCGGGAAGTGGTTAAAGTATAACTAAATGTACAACTTTTTTTTTTTGGAGTTTTGGATAGAGTGGAGAGGGATTAGAACACCTTTCTGTTTGTATTGCTGTCTGTGCCCCCGTTGTAAGGAAATGTTGAGTGACCCTTTAAGATTTAATAATAGTGTACAAAGATGTTTTTCTGTAGAAACTCACTCTAACTCTGTTTATCTCACACTCACACTTAGGACACTTTCTCATAACAAGTTTACTTCTCTGTGTTTCTCACGGTAGCTTTTTCCTTTTACACACTGGCGTGTTTACCAAAAATGCTGAGAACCTTGTCAAGGACATAGTTGCGTGGGACATTTTTATAGTAAATTGTGACGTTGAGTCTGAAGGCAGAAATATTATGAATGTCTTGCAGATCAATATTGATTGTATAACAAAATGCTTGAATGTGATTGGTTGTTCATGGGGCGTTCTCCCTATGCAACCCGCAACCCCCCTCTTTGATTATTGCATATACTCTGTATAGCTGAAAAAAATGAATGTATTCTTGATCAACCATATACTGTGTATGGTGTCTGATTACCTGTCCGGACAGAGGGGGACAGAGAGACAGGCAGAGTTTTTTCCATTGACCATCAAAGTCCAGGGAAAGAAAGAGGAGCTGATACAGAGGATGCAACAGAGGACCTAACACCCGTTGGGGAGACTCACCCTTTCGATTTGTCCTATTTACCATTATCATTGAACGTGAAAGTAAAAGAAATCCCCAAATTTTGGGTTGTCCCCAAAAAAGTAAGAGGGGAAATCTTCCAGTGAGGACACTAGTTCTGGTGACTTGGGGGATTTCTTCTCACTTTATGTTTTGGCTATGGGACAGAAAGTGAAGGGAAATCTCCCCAATGGGGCACAGATGGCAAAAAAAATATGGTAGCGGTTACAACCCTCCCTTACTATATCCAAAATAAAAATTAAAAAAAAGAAGGTTTTGCCTATTGTTTTACCTTAAATAAAATGTATTTTTCATAGCTACATCACAGAGATGATCAATGGGCTACAGAAACTGTAGAGCTGTACAAGAAAGCAAGGACTTTATTTCATCAGTTTCAATTGTTTCATCTAATTCCAATAATCATTAGTAGACGCTAAAATAAGTGTACTGTTAAATGAAGTCTGGTTGACTATTAAATGCCAGGGTGCAAAAGATAATTGTATACTTTTAACCATGTCTACAGATTAAATTAGATTGTCCCCTGCTGGCTTATAGAAAATAATTAAAATCTTATTTCAGGAAAAAACTTTTTGTTTTGGAAGGAATGGGGAGAAGTTAAGCAGGGTCTACAAGCAGAGATTGTTTCTATCAACCAGTGTGTTGTGGATGCAGGGATCTCCCCTACTGCACTTTTGTATTCTGACAGTGGGGACCTCCCCGCATCAGCATACACCGATCAGTGCTGCAGCCATTGGCTGCATGCGCTGATCTTATAGTGGTTTTCCAGCAGAACCGTTTGACAGAAGCCAGTCTAATGACCAGCTTCTTTCTGCTGGACTGCCAGGGTTCCACACATTGGAATTCGACCGCTTCCTGCTTTTGCAGAACTTTTTTGCAGTCTGCCTCTTCACTGGGAATTTTTCTTTCTTATTTCCTGTCCTGGACAGGAAGTGATGATAAATCTCTACTATGGGGACACCTAGAATGTTAGGCTTTAGGTGGGGTGGTCGGAGGGGGCTGTAAAAATGCAGATCAAATGGCTGTTTTTACCATTCCTTTGCCACATATGTACAATGACAGCTAGCAAAATTCAATGAACTTTAATCATTTCTGCACATCATCTTTTGTAAATAAAATATCCCGGTTTCCAAGTATGCAAAATGTCACTGTTTTACAGCAGTATTCCCTTATACGAAGCTTTGGGTCGTGGTCACATGCTTACCTCCTTGAACACAACCAAACAGGGAGCTTGAGAGAAGTGCTAAAGCCTGCCAGCCAGGGGTAACGTTTGTCTGATTCCTGACATTCATCTTTAATACCATATTCTTATCCAATTATACAGAAGGCCAATGTACTACATTAGGCAGTCATTGCTGGCCATACATTATAAATGATGAAACATTAGGCAATGTTTTGCAAGAAATGCAGCAGTAATGAGCTGAGTTCTACATGAACTGCATAAATATGCACATGCTGGCAAACGATTGTAGAAATTAAGGCAAAACATATTTTTTTCAGTTTTGGACAGATTGAAGATGGATTAGAACACCTGTCAGTTTGTATTTCTGTGCCCCCATTAGTAAGATTCAACCTTTCCATTTATCCCGTTTACCATTGTCATTGAAAGTGAAAGTAAAAGAAAATCCCAAATTTTGGATTGTCCCCAGAAAAGTCCCCAGAACTAGTGTCCTCATCTTCCAATGGGGACTAGTTCTAGTAACCTGGGAGGCCTCAAAAGATTCCCTTAATTTGCAGGGATTTCCTCTCACATTCTGTTTTGGCTATGGGGCCGGAAGTGAAGGGAAATCTCCCAAATGGGACAAAGCAGGCAAACATATACCTTACAGGGGTTAAAACCCTTCCTTACTCTATCCAAAATGAAAGAAAAACAAAACATCTTGACTATAGTTCTACTTTAAATGGCGCTGGAGAATACAGATTAGCTGCTCCTTTCAATCTGCAGGCATGAAATGATAAAAAAGCAAAGACGTACTGTATGCTCCTACATCTCAACTTCTCCTATAATGAACTCTATGTAATCCACTGTAGCCAGATTCCAGAGGTTTCCTTGCATGTGGGATGTATAGGTCTTTTTTCGGTATGCTGTTCTTAAAGTAGAACCATAGGCACAACTTTATTTTTTTTTTTTTCATTTTAATTTTGGATAGAGTAAGGGAGGGTTGTAACCCATGTCAGATTTTTTTTTCACCATCATTTCGGAGATTTCCCTTCACTTCCTGTCCCAGGGGATGGGGATTGGAAGGTAAGCCATCATTTTATCAAAGTCCTGTGGGCTAGACACATTGGTGTTCGTGTAGAGGTCCTGAAAGAAAGCCTAAAATTCCTGTAGGACCAGCTTGGGAGCTGTCTGCTCTCCTGATCTTAGGAATATGGGGAGCGGGTCACCTAGGGGCCAAATTGGTCGCCAATAATTTGCTCTAGACCATCGCAGATTCTTTTCAGCCCTGGTGGTGAGGCAAACATTTAGTTCTAGTCGGTCGTCTAGTCGGTCATCTGGTTGCGTATGTCCGTCTGGGGATTCTTTTTATGATCCTTTATCAAGTCATGCAAGACCTATCACTATGGATTTCATGTATCAAAGTGTATTACTGAAAAACAAAAACCTGTTTGAGTGGCTCATGGCAACACATCAGATAGTTCCTATCCGATTTCTAAGGAAGACACTGGGGTTTATTTACTAAAGGCAAATACTGTAGACTGTGTACTTTGCAAAGTGCAGTTGCACTCTGCAAGAGCAGTTGCTCCAGGATAGTAAATGAGCAGAAGCTCTGCTGACTTTCATTATCCAATCATGCAAGCAAAAATGCTGTTTTTTAATTTTCCTTGCACGTGATTGGGTATTCTTTGTAAAGTGAAGCTTTACCTTATTTACCAAGCTTTGGAGCAACTGTACTTTGCAAAGTGCATAGTCTGTTTGCCTTTAATAAATCAACCCCACAGAGTCCTCTTCCAGGCACCATTCTATCAATATTTCCACCCTACGCCTTTTTATGTAACCAAGCCATCTCCTGGGTTTTACATTTTTTAATTGAACGTAGCAGATAGATAATGCATGTTAGTTGAAAGTTGGAAAATATTTTCTTACAAATCCAAAGGGGTCTCCCCCTCATTAGTTGCTCTGTTATTCCACTGGCATCTCATCTAACTGAGACCTCAAATGTAAATCTGCTTTTCATTTGTCATTGAAATAAGACTTGAAAAGATGGGATTTCAGAGAAACCAATACTACTGTTAGGACCTGGGCTTGAACCGGGGACCTCTGGTGTATCTGGCGGTGACTCTTGCTGAGTCACTTGGAATGCTGGACAGTTCCTTAGACAATTCCTTGAATGATATTGTCTTGAATCTTGTTTACCTTGAACTCTTTGCTCCTCCCATGAACTTCCTGATTTAAGCCATGCCTCTGTACTTCCTGGTCACCAGAATATTGTGCCTTCAACAGCCAATATCTTGCTCCTGTCTCTCCTGCTACCGACCGTATCTTCGATACTATTCGTTACTGACGTTTGGCATGTTCCTCGACTACACTTCTGCTTCTGCTGAATCCCAACCTGCAACTATGTGTTACCAACTTTTGGCTTGTTTCTTGACTACGCTTCTACCTGCTATATCTGCTACTGGACCTTGGCTTGCTCACCTCCTGGTGGGGCTATCCTGAGGACCACGACCTGGTACTAACACGCAGCAAAGCCTGTCTCCACCATCAGGAGCACTGGTGAATACTGGTTAGTGCTTAGACCCTGCACCTCAGGTGAACCCGTGTCATCAGCCAGGGTGACCTGTGTGAATATCTGCTCCGCTGCTATAGCTACTGGCCTCTGAGCCTGACTCCAGACCGTGACAACTACGCTGTATCTGTGATATTACCCAGACTCCTTACCTGACACATAGATATAGAATGTACAACCTATCTCTATCCATATCTACCTTTCCCAAAATGGATTGCTCTTCAGAAAGCAAAGCATGTGTAAATGAGTCTTAAAGGGGGCATTCTTCCCAGTAGCCACCAATGTAAGGGGTATTTTTTTTCCACTGACCACACATGAATTGGTTTTAGCAGGGTTTGTCCAGAACTTTGAAATTAGTTTCAAGGATTCCTCTGGGGTAAAGAGATTTCTAATTTCAAAACAGTGTGTACAGCAAGTTTTTTCAATGCTTTTGGCAAACTTCAAGCAGATTTGTTGAAGCCTTCAAACACTAGTGGTGTTCTCAGATCACTCTTTAGAGAGCATTTGACAGGTGGTGAGGAGGCAGTGTATCTCTTTCCTCAACGCCTGCTTTAATCCCTTGATCGCTACACTAGCGCTTTCCACGTGGTTGCGGGGCGCTTTCACAGCAGCTCCATTCACTTAAAGCACCTCAGCAGCAACAGGGGGAAGCAGATGATGGGTAACAAAAGCAGGGTTTTACCGCCCCCCAACCCCAAGTGTAAACAAGCCCTTACATCAGTCCCTGCCATCAGTACCCCAGTACTGCAGGAATTAGAACTAACCACTAAGCAACTGTGCCTTATTTTATTCTCTATATACGCTGGGCATGTAAAGTTTATTCACTTGCTCCACTCTGCTCTAATAAAATTATTTAAAGAATACTCAGTTCTTGAATAGCCAAGTTTGTTCTGATGGACAGCCCAAGTGATCACGTAGGGCGATTAGGATGGGAGAAGGAAATATTGTCACTCAATCAGCTAGAGCCACCCTGCAAGTGATGAAAAGAGTCACAAGGGCAGCTTCAAGAGGAGAAAATGAGGAACCGCTTCACTGCCACTGACAATGGGGTAGTGCATGGAAAAGGCAGGGTCAACTGTTTATAAAAAAAAAATTAATGGATGATAACAAGCGTATAGGACCCAGTTGGAAAGACATACAGTGCCTTGAAAAAGTATTCATACCCCTTGACATTTTCCACATTTTGTCTTACAATTAAAAACATAAATTTATTTTATGTGATAGACCAACACAAAGTGGTACATAATTGTGAAGTGGAAGGAAAATGATAAATGGTTTTCATTTTTTTTTTACAAATAAATAGATGAAAAGTGTGGCGTTCATTTGTATTCAATCCCCTTTACTTGGATACTCCTAACTAAAATCTAGTTAAACCAATTGCCTTCAGAAGTCACCTAATTAGTAATTGGAGTCCACCTGTGTGTAATTTAATCTCAGTATAAATAAAGATGTTCTGGGAAGCCCTCAGAGGTTTATTAGAGTATCTTAGTGGACAAACAGCATAATGAAGGCCAAGGAACACACCAGACAGGTCAGGGATAAAGTTGTGGAGAAGTTTAAAGCAGGGTTAGGTTATAAAAAAAAATATCCCAAGCTTTAATTCATCATTCAAAAATGGAAAGAGTATGGCACAACTGCAAACCTACCAAGATATGTCTGACAGGCCAGGCAAGGAAAGCATTAATTAGAGAAGCAGCCAAGAGGCCCATGGTAACTCTGGTGGAGCTGCAGACATCCACGGCTCAGGTGGGAGAATCTGTCCATAGGACATCTACTAGTTGTGCACCCGACCAAATCTGGCCCTTATGGAAGAGTGGCAAGAAGAAAGCCATTGTTGAAAAAAAAGCCATAATAAGTCCCGTTTGCAGTTTGCGAGAAGCCATGTGGGGGACACAGGAAACACGTGGAAGAAGGTGCTCTGGTCAGATGGGACCAAAATTAAACTTTTTGGGCCTAAAAGCAAAACGCTATGTGTGGCGGAAAAGTAACACTGCACATCAGCCTGAACACACCATCCCATCGTGAAACATGGTGGTGGCAGCATCATGTTGCAGGGATGCCTTTTTTCAGTGGGGACAAGGAAGCTGGTCAGCGTTGATGGGAAGACAGAGCCAAATACAGGGCAATCTTAGAAGAAAACCTGGGGCAGGACAACGACCCTAAACATACAGCAAGAGCTACAATGGAATGGTTTAGATCAGGGGTCTCAAACATCCAGCTGTTGCATATCTACAAGTCCCATGAGGCATTGCAAGGCTGACAGTTACAAGCATGACTCCCACAGGCAGAGGGATGATGGTAGTTCAGCAACAGCTGGAAGGCCGCCAGTTTGAGATGCTTTAGATCAAAGCATATTCATGTGTTAGAATGGCGCAGTCAAAGTCCAGACCTAAATCCAATTGAGAATCTGTGGCAAGACTTGAAAATTGGTGTTTACAGATGCTCTCCATCCGATCTGACAGAGCTTGATCTATTTTGCAAAGAAGAATGGGTAAAAATGTCACTCTGTAGATGTGCAAAGCTGGTAGAGACATCCTCAAAAAGACTTGCAGCTGTAAATGCAGCGAAAGGTGGTTCTACAAAGTATTAACTGAAGGGGGCTGAATACAAATGCATCCCACACTTTTCACATATTTATTTGTAAAAAATGTTGAAAACCATTTATCATTTTCCTTCCACTTCACAATTATGTGCCACTTTGTGTTGGTCTACCACATAAAATCCCAAGTATACTTATGTTTTTGGTTGCAACATGACAAAATGTGGGACATTTCAAGGGGTGTGAATACTTTATCAAGGCACTGTATATACAAAAAATAAATGTTTTGGGAGATTTAACTACTTAAAGACCGGAAGGATTTGCCCCCTTAATGACCAGGCCATTTTTTGCGATACGGCACAACATCGCTTTAACTGACAATTGCACGGTCGTGCGACATTGCACCCAAACAAAATTGACAATCTTTTTTCCCCACAAATAGCACTTTCTTTTGGTGGTATTTGATCACCTCTGCGGTTTTTATTTTTTGCGCTATAAACGAAGAGTGACAATTTTGAAAAGTAACAATTTGTTTTACTTTTTGCTATAATACACATCCAAAAAATAAATAAATAAAAAAACAAAAACAGATTTATTCATCAGTTTAGGCCGATATATATTCTTCTACATATTCTTGGAAGAAAAAAATTTATAAAATCACAACAGGCGTATATTGATTGGTTGGCGCAAAAGTTGTCCCGTCTACAAACTATGGGATAGATTTAGGGACTTTAATTTATTTTTATTACTAGTAATGGCGGCGATCTGTGATTTTTAGCGGAACTGCGACATTGCGGTGGATAAATCTGACCCCAAATGACATTATCTATGCCAGTGTTTCTCAACTCCAGGCCTCAAGGCGCCCCAACAGGTCATGTTTTTAGGATTACCATTATTTTGCACAGGTGATTTGATCAGTTTCACCACCTTAGTATTTACCACAGCCGTTTCATCTGAGGGAAATCCTGAAAACATGACCTGTTGGGGCGCCTTGAGGACTGGAGTTGAGAAACACTGATCTATGCTATAAAAATGCACTGATCAATGTAAAAATGACACTGGTAAGGAAGGGGTTAACACTAGGGGGCGATCAAGGGGTTAACCGTGTTCCCTAGGTGTGTTCTAACTGTAGGTCGGATGGGCTACCAGGGACATGACAGAGATCACTGTTCCCAAACACTATGAACAGTAGATCTCTGTCATGTCTCATGTCAGAACGGGGATCTGCTTGTTTACTTGATCCCCATTCTGCCTCTGTTCTAGGCGATCGTGAGTGTGAGGCTCCATTTACATCATTTGTATTGGGATGCACTGGGCAGCGTTTCCAATGGCGTCAGTTCACACCACTGCATTGCAGTGGTGTGAGATGAAACAAGAACTACCACATCCCAATAACACTGTGTGAAAAGATCTAATGACACACGCTTAGGCGCAGTGTCATTCCAGCACACACCACCCGTCGTGCATTTAGCATGGTTGCCGGTGTGAACAGACCATAAATGCTGGTGCTTTAACTTATAAGAATACCAACAATGAAATGTATTTAGCATCCTTTAAAAATACATTTAATTTCATCCATTTTTGCTGTTGTGGTACTTCTAGGCTAGGGAATAGGACATTTAATTATTCAAAGCTTGCTCTATCTAGTAGAGCTCTTATAATAGTCAAGTGCAATGTTTCTCCATCTGCAGTGAACCATAAACCCTCTAGGTACTGTATTTCTATTAAGAGTCTGCACTGCCGTAATTGTAGCATGAAGACACATTCATATTGTTGAACTGTAGGCAGTAACTGCTCTGTGACCTCTACAAAGTATGCTGCAAACCCGTCTATGTAATTTCCAGCTAAATTGAGTTATGGTGGTTAGATATCAAACCAGTGTAATGTTCAAATTGATTTTTTTTAATACAGACAGCAAGTGTATGTTGTATTATCAAGAACCCTCTGGGTTGTATGATTTTTTTGCCTTTAACTAGCCATATCAGAAAATACTTTTGTACGCCTCAACAAAATTATAAACTATTGGTCAAATGCGAGATTAATGCAAAATAACATATAGGCCTGTGTCACCTTTATGACTGACATATGAGGAATATCATGAAATTCAATTCAGATTTATAATTTGCTCCAGGTTAAAAAATGTAGGTGCCAACTGGGTTGGTGTCTATGGGAACATACCTATGTGAGAAGCCAACACCAGTAGGTAGTTTCCAGATGATGCTGAACCCATCTTAAACCAGTATGTGGCCTGGGAGTTGTAGAGCGATGGCTAACATAGCAGAACTGAAGCTGCTGCTCCAAAAGGCAAAGGCACATTTGTTGAAGATTTTTGCTTTTTAAAATTGGACTCTGGACAAGAGATAAAACCCAGGATCACATCATATCACATGGAAAGAAGCACAACAGAGGCAATCTCGTCTTCTGAATGAGTTCAATGCTGGTAACAAATGCTTATGACAAAGTCCCTTGTTAGGAAAGTCAAGACTTTGTTAGCTGACATTTTTACATCCCTCCAGCAGCCCAGAATGAGTGTCAGTCATCAACCCTGAGCTGAGGAAGGTGATGGGTCTGCCTCTGTGGGGGTCTTATGCCGCGTACACGCGATCAGAAATTTGGCCAGCTAAAGACTGATGAGAGCTTTGGGTCTGAAAATGCGGCCGTGTGTATGCTCCATCGACTTTTGCTGGCCGAATTCCAGCCAGCAAAAGATTGAGAGTATGTTCTCAATTTTTCGGTCGGAAAAAGTTCCGATCAGAAACTCCAATAGTCTGTAGCAATTCCGACGCGCAAAATTCCTACGCATGCTCGGAAACAATTCGACGCATGCTCGGAAGCATTGAACTTAATTTTCTCGGCTCGTCTTAGTGTTGTACGTCACTGCGTTCTTGACGGTCAAAAGTTCACCGAACTTTTGTGTGACCGTCTGTATGAAAGCCAAGCTTGAGCGGAATTCCGTTGGAAAAAACATCCAAGATTTTTCTGATGGAAAATCCACTCGTGTGTACACGGCATTACTGTTTTACAAATTAGCAGTTCTGTCCTGACAAGAACACAATATACTGTAATGCCGCGTACACACGATTGGAATTCTCGTCGGAAAAAACTCTGACGGTTTTTCCGACGGAATTTCGCTCAAGCTGTGTTGCCTACACACGATCACACCAAATTCCGACGGTCAATAACACAGCGGCATAAAACACGTTCGACAGCAGGGAAGGGAAGTTTAATGCTTCCGAGCATGCATCGGAATTTTGCGCGTCTGAATTGTATACACACGATCGGAAAATCCTATAGAAAGGTTTTCCGTCGGAAAAATTGAGAACAGGTTCTCAATTCAAAGTCCGTCGGAAATTCCAACAGAAAAAGACCGTTGGGCATACACACGGTCGGAAAATCCGATGAAAAGCTCCCATCGGACTGTTTCCATCGGAAATTCTGACCGTGTGTACGCCGCATTAGTGAATGGCACGACATAAAGCAATTGCTGAAGAATAAGGTTGTACTAATACAACTTCTGAGTGGAATTTCTTAGAAATGCACAATCCTGCGGTTGGTTCTCTAATTCCCCGTACACACGAGCAGAATTTCCGTCGGAAAAATCTTGGATGTTTTTTTTCAACGGAATTCTGCTCAAGCTTGGCTTGCATACACACGGTCACATAAAAGTTCTCTGGACTTACGACTGTCAAGAACGCAGTGACATACAACACTACGACGAGCTAAGAAAATTAAGTTCAATGCTTCCAAGCATGCGTCAAATTGTTTCCGAGCTTGCGTAGGAATTTTGCACGTCGGAATTGGTACAGACGATCTAAATTTCCGAACAGAACTTTTTCCGACCGAAAAATAGAGAACCTGCAAATCTTTTGCTAGCGGAAATGCCGCCAGCAAAATCTGATGGAGCATACACACAGTCGCATTTTCCGACCAAAAGCTCACATAGGTCTTTTGCTGGTGGCATTTCCGATCATATGTATGCGGTTTTACCGCCTGCCATTCACTGCAGTTTTACCGCCTGCCATTCACTCGGGCGGTGCGCTTGCGGGACGTTACCAAAAGTCCTGCAAGCCGTACCTTTGGGGTGGGTTGGGAGCGCTACTATAAGGCCCTGCCCAATGCAATGAATAGGTAGCGCTTCCAAAGTGCCTTAAAAGAGTTTTGAAAGAGCCACACAACAGGAGTTTTTATTCCTTTTTTTGGTGCCGAAAAGTGTAGCTAAAACAGCGCTAAAACGAGACGCGATTTTAGCGCTAACGGCGGGCGCTGTCATTGTGAAAGGAGTCTTAACAACTGATGCTGGCCAGTTTTATGCGTTATCTACAAGGAGAATGCAATCCACACTGACTAGTTCAATCATCGTTTTCAGTTAATAAGAAGTTCACCAGAACCAGAAATGTATTTAGAGCCGAGATTGCTCCAGGTATTATCTATAGAAAAGACAGCAATAATTAAGAATAAAGTGTTAATTACCCTTATCTCCACACTGTCCTTTCCCTTACACAACTCTGAAAAAACTCTACCAAGTGCTTCTGGTTCGTGCCTTCTCTAATCCCTGTCCCTACAATTTTTGTTTGGGATAATTGGGATTAATTAGTTATCAAGTAAACATACAGCACAGAAAAGGCAGCCTAACAGCTAGCTGACAATAAATAAACCCAAAACAAGCTCCACTTCTGTTCCTTAACCAGGTGCGTCTGCTGGCAGCAAAAGTATAAGACAGGAGTTGAAAAACAGTAGTAGATGCCTGAAGCCCATGAATACTAAAGATACAAACATATAGTTGCATTTACAATTCTCCTACAATGGCAGAGGATGATAAGTAAAAAAAAAAGAAAAGAAAAAATATTAGGAGGTGTCACCTCAGGGAGGGGATCCACGTCAGAATTAGTACGCCCCATAGAATGGAAAAGGCAGGAGGGGCCTATGTTCTACTAGGGAATCATACCAGAGATCAGGATGTCTTATTTTATCCAATTTAGTTGGACATCCTTGGCCATTATAGGCAGACTTACACAAAGGGAGTGCAGAATTAACAAGAAATATCCATTTGTGCAAAGAAGGCGGGGGGCAGATTTTCAAAGGAGTTGCATACAGAAAAGCATACCTGCTGATCAGTGAGGCAGTCTTGCATGGATAGAAGAAGATCGGGTCTAGCTGAACAACTCTGCATCTGGTAAAAAAAAAAAAAAAAAAAAAAAAGAAAAAGAAGAAAGAAGAAGTAGTAGAAACCATAGTAAAGGCACTACAGTGCCAAACGAGAACAGTCTCTCTCGAAGACAAACCAGTTCAGCAAACAGCCAAATCCGAGTAGTCAGAGCCTGGAAGGGCAAGACACCAAGGCACCAAGACCTACCCATACAGTACTGGAGTGCAGAGATAGCATGGATGTGAAAAGGAAACCAAACAAATATTAGCTGATAAGAAACAAGAATAAATGCCTCATATAAGTTGAAGCCAAAAAAAGGAGAACAAAAAGAAAAAAGTGTCACCAGCAAATGAAGGAAGTTGACAGCAGGTCCTCCGTGACATAAAGTGGGATTGAAGAAACCAAACAGGATGTTCACACTTCCGCAGCTCTCGATGGACATGCCCACAGCGAAGGCTTATGGACATCAAGCCAGGAGGAAGCATCCGGAGACGATTCGAAGAAGTGGGTCTGCCCCATAGCAGTGATACGTAGACGTGCAGGATACAGCATGACTCTGGAGCCCTTTTCTAACATAAAATTATTTTGCATGCTTCTTCACCTCCACCAAGAAGTTGGGGTAGAAAGAGACTTTCACCCCATTAAACGTGATACCCTGACACTCCCTTGCCAGACGAAGAATGATCTCTCGGTCTCGATAATGAAACGGACGGGGAGGATGACCAGGCTGCAGAGGGCAGGTTGGCATGCTGTGTGCCTGCTCCACTGCAAATGCGTCTTTGCCAAATAGCTGTAGGAGCCATTGTTCTATAAAACCTGTCGGGTCTTTACCCTCCACCCGCTCCGGGATGACCACCATGCAAACAATATTTTGGCGCAGGCGGTTCTCAAAATCTTTGCTACACAGGTTGTTAGCTTAGACAGGTTTAAATGTAGACCAAGACTCTACAATAAGTGGAGGAAGCATATCTTCAAGACCACTGACTGTACTCTTCACTACAAAGGTGTGTTCACGGATCTTTTTCAAATCCTGCCGTAGCAGGGAGGCTTCTATCTGCAGTCCAACAAGTTGGTCTTGCACAGTATGGCCTGAAGCCATGTTGGCTTTTAGAAGCCGCCGCTTCTTCCTGGTTCTTGGTTGTCACGTCGGGTGAAAGGCAGAATGGGAGCCAGCCAGGAGTGATGATAAGACAAAAGCCACCAGTCTCAGGCAATGGGACGGATGGGAAATGCCGGTGACAGGATCAATATACAGATCAGCAGTGGGAGCACCGTGAGACACGTACACTCACATGCCTAGCTCAGCCATCCAGTTCAGGACAATGGCTTTCCTAGCAGAATACAGTAATATAATGCTGTCCCCCTCAAAATAACTCAATATAGCCATTAAAAGAGAAGTATGTTTTGTTTTTGTTTTTTGATTCACACGTACCTATGTTGATGCAGCATCAGACCGATACTGCATCTGTCCCCCGCCGTCTCTACACTGAGAACCGAGCCACCGAACATTGCCGATGGCTCGGTTTTCATAGATCAGAGAGGAGAGCTGCTCACTGTCAGTCAGCGTCTCTCCGCTCTCCTTCTCCACACTCACTGGAGAGCTGAGCTGTGGAGGGGCGGGGAGCGGCCAACTCAGCCACTGAGAGGCTGAGACTGCCATCAATCAAGGCAGCTGGTGGATCCAGACCTGGGAAGTCAGGATGATGCGCTGCCTCGACTGATGGTAGTGACATCAGCGGAGAGCAGACTTCAGACCACTCTCTGCTGAAAACGGGTCACAGGAGTGCAAAACGAATTGCACTCTTGTGACCCATAGGAGATGCCCAGCCAAAAAAGCTCAAGTTGGACTTCTCCTTTTAATGTCTAAACCGCTGGCAACAAAAGTGAGTACACACCTAAGTGAAAATGTCCAAATTGGGCCCAATTAACCATTTTCCCTCCCGGTGTCATGTGACTCGTAAAGGCCCGTACACACGATCGGAATTTTTGACAACCAACATGCAAATTAGCTGTTTTGGACCAACATCCGACCGTGTGTACGTTCCATCTAACCAACTTTTTCCAGGTTTCATCTGACTTTTGTTGGCTGTGCGAAAGGACCAACCTTCTGCCAACAAAAGTCCGATGGACCAAAGTCCGACCGTGTGTACACAAAACCAACAGACTTTTGTACAAACCAATGCAGAACCAATGCAAAAGATCAGACAACAATACAGAAGTTGACCAAAAGTGGCGGTAAAGAGCAGAAAAACCAAGTGATTTGGTGAAAGTTGGCTGAAAAAAGTCCTGCGTGTGTATGCAATACCAACTTGGGACCAACGCCCTTTGGACAAAAATCCACAGGAAAGTTGGTCCACGGTCCGATCGTGTGTATGAGGCTTTAGTGTTACAAGGTCTCAGGTGTAAATGGGGAGCAGGTGTGTTAAATTTGGTGTTATCGCTCTCACACTCTCATACTGGTCACTGGAAGTTCTACATGGCTCCTTATGGCAATGAACTCTCTGAGAATCTGAAAAAAAGAATTGTTGCTCTACATAAAGATGGCCTAGGCTATAAGAAGATTGCTAAGACTCTGAAACTGAGCTGCAGCACGGTGGCCAAGACCATACAGCGGTTTAACATGACAGGTTCCACTCAGAACAGGCCTCAACATGGTCGACCAAAGAAGTTGAGTGCACGTGCTCAGCGTCATATCCAGAGGTTATCTTTGGGAAATAGACGTATGAGTGCTGCCAGCATTGATCAGTGCTCAGACCATACGCCACACCCTGCATAAAATTGGTCCCAGAAGGAAGCCTCTTCTAAAGGTGATGCACAAGAAAGCCTGCAAACAGTTTGCTGAAGACAAGCAGACTAGGGACATGGATTACTGGAACCATGTCCTGTGGGCTGATGAAACCAAGATAAACGTATTTTGTTCAGAAGGTGCCAAGCGTGTGTGGGTGGCAACCAGGTGAGGAGTACAAAGACAAGTGTGTCTTGCCTACAGTCAAGCATGGTGGTGGGAGAGCCATGGTCTGGGGCTGCACGAGTGCTGCTGGCACTGGGGAGCTACAGTTCATTGAGGGAACCATGAATGCCAACATGTACTGTGACATACTGAAGCAGAGCAGGGGCCGCAGGGCAGTATTCCAACATGATAATGACCCCAAACACACCTCCAAGATGACCACTGCCTTGTTAAAGATGTTGAGGGTAAAGGTGGTAGACTGGCCAAGCATGTCTGCAGACCTAAACCCTATTGAGGATCTGTGGGGCATCTTCAAACGGAAGGTGGAAAAGCGCAAGGTCTCTAACATCCACCAGCTCCGTGATGTCATCATGGAGGAGTGGAAGAGGACTCCAGTGGCAACCTGTGAAGCTCTGGTGAACTCCATGCCCAAGAGGGTTAAAGCAGTGCTGGAAAATAATGGTGGCCACACAAAATATTGACACTTTGGGCCCAATTTGGACATTTTCACTTGGGGTGTAATCACTTTTGTTGCCAGCAGTTTAGATATTAATGGCTGTGTGTTGAGTTATTTTGAGGGGACAGCAAATTTACACTGTTAAACAAGCTGTACACTCACTAATTTACATTGCAGCTAAGTGTCATTTCTTCAGTGTTGTCCCATTAAAAGATACAATAAAATATTTACAAAAATGTGAGGGGTGTACTTATTTGTGAGATACTATATGTGCCACTTTGTGTTGGTCTAGCACATAAAATCCCATGAAAACAAATTTACGTTTTTGGTTGAAACATGACAAAATGTGGAAAATTTCAAGGGGTATGAATACTTTTTCAAGGCACTGTAGAAAGCAACAAGGATAAAAAAAAATAATGATCAACATAATTTCACTATACACTGCATCTCTTAACACAAGCAGAAAACCAGGGTGGGCTCAATCTTGCTTTTGTTCTGTTCTCTAATTATTTTTAACCCATTTAGCAGTGAGCGTTTCATGAGGGTCTAGGGATTTGTCATATGGCAATACTCTATATACAGAAAGCTCAGGCAGTACATGGAACAACATTATAGCTGGTGTGATTTATCATTTCTAGTACAGTGAATCTCACCGACATGAAAGCAGTGTCCTTGGTAAAATCAGCATCGGTTCAGTACACTAAGTTTATGTGCAACTAGTAAAACAGGCCTGTTTGTTGAATGATACAATGCCCTAGCAACCATTAGTTATTTATTAAAATCTCTTTCATGTTTGCATACCCACTTCACGCTATACTCCACTGATGTGTCTTCTATGTCTATGGAGAGGAGATAAAGTAAAATCACAAAATATGAAAGCTCTGCGTTTGCAGTAAGGAAAAATTGGAGGTCCAACATAAAAATACATAGCTGTGGATCTTAAAGTGACCCCTTCCGTAACCAAGGTCAAGTGAACCTGTGCTCAGACTATGCACAGTAAACAATTTACATATTCTAAACAAGCAACTAAAGCACTTTTAAGCAAGCCATTAATCACCCTTGTATCTGCAGGCATTGTGGAGAAATTCATCTTCAAATTTCCCAACAGAGGCACTGAAATCACGACTACTTTCCTTGTGCAGTGACATGAGGTGAAGCGAGGTGTGTTGCGAAAAAATTGGTGCAACACACTGCAACCTGAACCCACCTTAGGATAGTGCTGTGGTGCGAACAGGGCACATAGAAAACAATTGTGTTCTGTGCCCTGCCATGGAGCCCCCCTTAGAGGAGGGAGCATTGGAGGCTTATTTGAAAACCGTAATTCTATGCGCTATGAATAGTGAGCTGGAGGCAGTATATGTGTCCAACGTAGCAAGGAGCCTAACTAGTCAAAGTATCCCAGGACACAGGTTTGTGGTATGTTACATAATGCTGTACTAAAAACAGTATTTATACTGTAGATACAATTACTGCTTCAACATCTCAATCATTTTGGGCATTTCCAAATTATATGTAATAGGTGTCCCTGATTGAATCCACATTTCACACAGCAGAAATCATCTCTCAGATCAATTCTATGCAATAATTCAGGAGTATGTTAGGCTAGGTGTAAAATAAGAATTTAAATTCATCTAAGTGATGAAGAGAGGAATCTGCCACAGCTTTTGTAGAATTTCCTACCAAGTTTCTTCCAAGACGGCACCTCGGTCAGTCTCCCACCTTGGTCTATATCTTAAAGGGATAACAAAAATAAAAGACAAAAAACTCCCAAGGGCTTTTGGGCAGCAAGAGAAATAAGTCAATTGGATAAGAAAAAGTATGTTTTAGGTCGCCACGCACAGCTCTCTCTCTCTCACTCTCGTGAGAGTTTGCCAGGAAGGGAGGGGGGGTGAGTCATAAGAGGGCCAATGAGAGCTGCAGAGCTGTAGCTGTTCCTCTCTGTGTCAGTGAAAATCTAGGAAGTGAATAGGCAGCAGCTTCAGCTGCCCACAGTTAAAATGGATGCAGCCAGACTCAGTGGAGGGAGATTTCTGCAGCATATATTTGGCAAGTACAGAATCACAGTATATATAAAATAATATGCAAAGTGGTTGGAGGGAAGCTTCAGAATGGCAAAGATATTTTTATTACAAATTATGTGAGCAGACTGCAGTTCCTCTTTAAACGGAAGCCAAAATGAAAAATAGTGTAATATGATTATTTTGTATAATCACGTGCCATCTAGTGGTCATAACGTATTTCCCCCCCAAATACTGCACTATGGCTAGTAGAGGGGTCATACATTACTAGGAATTATAATTATATAAAATACAGCAATTGTTTGTTGTGTATGTGAGAATGTTTGTCACTTTCATACATCAAATTTTTAATAAATAAACCCCTACATGTACATTTGTGAAATCTGTGTGAGATCAACACTGTTTTATCAGTGTCAGAGGATGGACAAATTTGCCAACACTCAACATGGTCACGCTAATGTGTGGGTAAATACGCGCAGATGTTGTATATGGGTGCTTGGGCTTGCACCCGTGCAAATGCAATCACGTAAGCCTGTGTGCCAAGGCATACAATCGCACACGCCTGTGCGCCACGGTCCATGTAAAGCATTAAAGTTTCTGGTGCCCAGTGGCCTATTCAAATACAGCAGTCTGGTCCAAAAGTTGCTGGATGATTGTCAGCTCCCCCGTATATTGTGCTTCTGAATTTCTATATTCTTGGATTTCCCATTGCTGACCTGGCTTGCCCTTGGACCTGTCTTGGCTCTTCTCCTGCCTCTGACCCCAGCTTGTTCACAACGGACTTCGCATACTGTCTGCTTACGGTGTATGATCTTGACCAAGCTTATGCTCCTGTTTGACTGACCTCCTATACATGATCCTGGTTCTGGCTCCTGACTCCGCTTCCTGTTCCAATCACCTGTCAACATCCACCAGTGCATCTATAGTGACACTTGTCTTATTGGTACCTCTGCGCCGTCACGCATTCACCTGTCCATCTAGAGAGTCTTCTGCCTTGCTGACACCGCTGCAAGATCAAGTCTCCTTCTGGTGCCTCATCTACTCTGATCCCCAGACCACGCTACAGCTGCCAACCCATCCTTCTATGGGTGCAGCACTCCTTGTCTCCACTTTCAGGGTGCTCTGCACTCAGCTGCAAGGGAAGCCCTCTCATCAGTTCGGCCTCTGACCAGGTACATGGCCATCGGCACTTTAGGGCTACATTCACATGGACGTAACACAGGTGTAAAAATGTTACTGATCATTAGGCAGGAAACAATAGTTCCTGCATAAATTGTCAGTAAATAGATCTGATTTTTAATGCGTAAAAAATATTGTTATATTCTTTTTCTCAATGGTATATGCATGTCCTCAGACACAGTTTTTTATTTTTTGTTAGGGATCTGAACGCAGTGCAAGTTTATGCACTTGCTTGAGTGTCTCCATTGAAAACAATGCAGCTATGTTTAGATCTGTATATAAAAATGTTTTATTGTAACTGCGTTTTTTTATGGCCATGTGAATGAGGCCTACTGTAAATCGGTGAAAAAGCTAAAATATAGGAGGTGATATAATTCAGCCCAGTACTGTCACCCGTTCAGCTGCAATCTCAACCCTGGATGGCCTATCAATGCCTATACCTGCCTAATGCTACTTCCCTGCAGCATTGATTGACAGATGGTAATTACACAAGGCTCAAAATTGGTCTGACAAACTGATACAGAACAACATTCAGTATGTGGTCAGCTCAGTCTAGGAACAACTGACAACAGAAACTTGGGCACCAGCTGTAAAATTTGTGGGGCACTGGTAATCTGGCTTCTCAAATTTGACCATCTTAAAAGCCAGTAAGTACATGCTTCTTCCTTCTTAATATGTCTGCAGTTTATTATTTCCATGTAAAAAGAGAATAGCAGACTATCACCAGAACAATTCCAACTTTTCTTATGCACTTTTCCTACAGTAGTAATTTCTCAAGCTTATTTGCTGGTGCCCTATACTCTAGTCTGAAGGCTGCCTGGTTGCACTTTAAAAATGTTGAAATCCTAACCTTCAGGAGATATAAAGGCCACCAACAGAAAGGATTTCCAGAAAGCTCTGCATTGAGTAGACACTTCGTCTGTCTGAAATATTAAGTATTTCCTAAGCAACCATGAATTGTTGTACCTACCCAGGCAGACCACCGTGAGGGAAGGAGAAGAAAGCAGACCCCTTTACATCATTTATATGCGGTTAGTCACGCTGACTAGTCTCATCCAGCTTATACATTATTTTGAATGCTCGCATACTTTGCACTTTATATATATTGTTCTACTGTTCACTCCATCACAACTTATCTGCACATACCTCTACTCATCACATATCTCCTATGCGATTATATTTATCGTTTTACCCGTCACTCAATCACTCAGTCGCATTTTTTAGCCTGTGCACACTTGCACTAGCACTTTAAGGATTTTAAATTTTGTTCACCATCTACTATGCACTTTGGGATTGTTTATCTATAGACACATTTTTACCATATGTTCACATATATGATTTTATATGTATATCTGATTTTTTTTTTATTACCTGCTTATGGTGTTTTATTAGTAGTTTTATTTAGGTGCTATTAGTTCAATTTACACTCTCGCACCTCAGTACTATTTACAACTCTATTATATATATTTTTACCTGGGTTCACCAACAGCAATTTTTATTAACCTGTATTGGTCACACCATACCCCTTATCTTGTATAGTAAGGGAATTATCAATCTCAACTCGCATTACTTCGACTTATTATATATGAGTAGACACTTCGTCTGTCTGAAATATTAAGTATTTCCTAAGCAACCATGAATTGTTGTTGGGAATTGGAAGGCGGGGAATGGTGCTTTGAAGAGAAGATATCACTTTGTCCTGAATAGCCAAAGTAAAGAAATCTCCTTTAAAGCAAAATACTGGTCAACTTGGGAAAATAACCAACAGATTCAGTAATTTAATGTAATAAAACAGTGGAACTAATTGAAGTGAAACTTTAGTCAGAATATTAAGTCCTGATCGATCACGTCAGGCTGGCCTCTTTTGCAGGTATAGCCATGTAAAACATTAAAAATAAGTGCCTATACTGTGTAAAATCCAGTAATGCATTGTTTCACCCTGGTGTGCACATGCTCAGTTGCTCTCAATTCTCGGCACTGTGCCTAAAATCAGGACCACTAGAGCCAGATCAGTTGACAGCTTTAAAATTTACTATAGCTGAAGGGAGAAGAAAGCAACAAGAATGACACAGACTCTAGAGGGAACACAGATTAAGGAGGGAGAAAAGAAGCAGAGGTGACAGGAGAAATGCTGCTACCAGGGAGACACAAAAGATAGCGTCTTATTTTATCTCTGATATTCTCTACGCTCTTCCTCATTGGCAGGGTATGGACTTCAGCAAGCTTCTGTCAGACTTCCTCTCTAAGACCCCTTTCACACTGAGGTGTTTTTCAGGCGCTTTTGGGCTAAAAATCGCGCATGTAAAGCTCCTGAAAAACGCCTCCCCTGCAGCCCCGGTGTGAGAGCCTTGAGTGCTTTCACACTGGGGTGGTGCGCTTGCAGGACATTAGAAAAAGTCCTGCAAGCAGCATCTTTGGGGCGATGGAGGAGCGATGTATACACCGCTCCTCCACTGCCCTGCCCATTGAAATGAATGGTCAGCACTGCCGAAACGCCTGAAAAGCACTTCGGCAGCGGCGCTTTTATCCCTTTCTTCGGCCGAATAGCGACGGTTAAACGATGGTAAAGCGCTGCTAAAACTAGCGCCGCTTTACCACTAACGCGGAGCGCCCCCAGTGTGAAAGGGCTCTTACTGAGTCCAGACATACCATCAAGGCTGTAAATGCACACATTTAAATTAAAGAAAGTGACAAAGTTTTTGAGAACAAGTTGGGGGGGGGGTGAATTCTGAATAATGAAGGACTTGATCCAGGCTTCAACAAAATGGCGGTCTCCTGCAGGAGCCATGCTGGAGGCAATTTACAGCACAAACTAATGTTGGTAACATAATTATTATGTGGAATGTATGTTCTTTTGTTAAAGAACATTAATTGTTATCAAACTGTTAAGGGTAAAGTTCAGCCTTAGAATCAGCCAATTCCTGCCTTCTTTTGGGCCTTTGTAAAACATAGCAGGTCAAATGACAGCACATTACCATGCATCCACTATGTTAAATACAGTGCTTTCTCTCAGCTGCTCTTCTGATACAAGTTCTTCTGATTCTGCCCATATTCATCAGTACTTCAGATCCCTGCAGCCAATCCAAATATTAATAAGCCAGTCACAGAATGTCTGGCCACAGTAAAGAAACTGTATCAGAGACGGGCACAGAAAATTCAAGTAGGTCTTTTACAATTATTTAAAGTTTAGAAAGAAATCTCATATTCAGAATATCCAAAACGTTGTTTTGGAACATGGATCCCTTCTGGTGATGATGGCAGACTATGTTGCAGAAACAAAGCCATACAGTGGAAGAGTAAAAGTGAAGGGTTGGAAATGCACTGAAAGCTTACCCGTGCAATGCTTTTGCAGTCTGAGAATTTCCAGGTGAAGATCACGCAACAGATCCAGCTGTTCTTTTTTAAGAAATGCAATATTGCGCTCCACACTTTGGATTTGTTGTTTCAAGGGCTGTGTCTCCATTACAGCGAGAGTCAGCTCCTATAAAAATGAGAATTTCATGAAAACTTTAAACAGGAAGACAAGCATTTAATACACTAATGGGCTTCTGTACTTTCAGTCCTACTTTGCAAAGCGGGCATAATTTTTGCTGCTTCTGTAACGGTTGTCGATTTTTATGAGGCTGGGTTGATAGCTCAGTGCCCAATCCCCACTCCTGTGTCAGCAATGGCTCGGGACCAGACTAGAACCAATTTTCTTCAGATGCCAATTTAAAGTGGAACTAAACCCTCTATTCCTTTACAGCCAAGGAAGCTTCCATATTAGCCTCTGGTTGATCTGCAGTTGCCATTGTCCTGCACAGGAGACCAGCCATTTGACGACTTGACAGTTTGGTTGACAGCACAAGCATTTGTAACACTTATCATTCACGGCATGTCTTGAATGTAACTGTTTTAAGAAACAATTAAATTGATGGGTTTATTTCCACTTTACAATAAAGAGTTCCAGTTTGCGCCAAAGCTAGTGGACAGTGATTATTGCTAGCGGCTATAGCAGCCACTAACGATAATCGCAAGTGAATCCGGCAGGCTGGTTGTACCCAAGTTGATCGATCAATCAACTTCGTACATTCAGCCGGCCCACACACATTTGAATAACCAGCTGAGATTTGAACCGTCTATGACCGGTCTTAGTTTAAAACTCCTGCTGTGTGCTGGAGGCAGGCAAGCCATCTGCTGGGAGGCTGTTGTGTTGGGAAAAACTGTCAGAAGTGATTCATGCAGATAGCAGAGAGAGGAGAGATCAGACTGGGTGCTTTGGTTTCAGGGTAGTACATACTATACTGGGATGTGCTTCTTTTACTTTTACAACCAACATATTTGAACATACAATTTGCAATCTGAACACAGTGTGCTTACTGAACAGTTTCTACCTCTTTAGGAAAATAACCCCACTCCCCATCTCAGCATGTTCAAAAGATATCTTCTAATTATCTTAGATTTTTTTTTTTTTTTTTTAGCCAAGATGTTTTTCTAGAAAATTACCCCCAAACATACAAAAAAAAATAAAAATAATAATAATAATATATATATATATATATATTATATATTTATCATATATATATATATATATAAAAATATATCGATGCAATAGTTTATGTCACACCGTATTTGCACAGTGGTCTTACAAGCACAATTTTTTGGGAGAAAATATACTCTTTTGCATTAAAAAATAGGAAATCAATCAGGTTAGCCCAATTTTTTTTTCTATATATTGTGAAAGATAATGTTACACCGAGTAAATTCATACCCAACATGTCATGCTTCAAAATTGCACCCGCTCGTGGAATGGCGACAAAATTTGACCCTTAAAAATCTCCATAGGCGACGTTTAAAAATGTCTACAGGTTACCAGTTTTGAGTTACAGAGAAGGTCTTTTGAATTATTGCTCCCGCTATATTGATCGATGCGATACCTCACATGTGTGGTTTGAACACCATTTACATATGCGGGTGCGACTTACATATGCGTTTGCTTCTTTTGGATCACTTTTATTCCTTTTACAAAGAATGTAAACATCCCTTTTAATAGAAAAAAAAAAGCATGACAGGACCTCTTTAATGTGAGATCTGGGGTCAAAAAGACCTCAGATCTCACATTTACACTTTAAAAACAAAGCAAAAAAAATAGATTTTTTTTTCAATAAAAAAAAAAAAGTTGTCCCTTTAAGGCCATTGGGCGGAAGTGACGTTTGACATCGCTCCCATCATCCAATGGCATAGAGTCGAGTGGGGGCTATCATTCCCTCACTCGACTGCCTGTCCTTTAGGGAAAAGGATCGGATTGTCTCCGCTGCTACGGACGGCTCCGGTAAGCAGCCCCGGCGATTCCGCCACGGAGACCACTTTTACCTTAAAGCGGTCCACCCGTTTTGCGCAAACCAATCAATATATGCCTATTGCGATTTTCTTTACCAAAAATATGTAGTAAAATATATATCGGCCTAAACTGATGAATACATTTGTTTTTCTATATATATTTTTTTGGATATGTATTATGGCGGAAAGCAAAAAATGTTTATTTTATCCAAAATTGTTGGTCTTTGTTTATAGCGTAAAAAAAAAAAAACGCAGAGGTGATCAAATACCACCAAAAGAAAGCTCTATTTGTGGGAAAAAAAGGACATCAATTTTGTTTGGGTACAGCGTTGCATGGCCGCACTAATGTCAGTTGTAGGGACGCAGTGCCGTATTCCAAAAAATTGGCCTGGTCATTATAAGGGGGCAAATCCTTCCAGGACTGAAGTGGTTAAAGTGCACATTACTTTTCTAATGGGCTTTAAAAAAAGGTTAATACATTCTGTATTCTATGATCTTTACAGATATACTGTATATACATGTTTGTGTTTCAGTTTGATTTGTTAGCTGAGAAAGAGGCATTTTTTCATTTTTTTTTATGTTTGTTATTACATTTGATGCTGCTTTAATAATATTACATTTGTTACACTTTATAAATAATAAACGTTAATTTGTTTTGAAAGCCTGTTTCGTGAGACTATTTTTTTTTAAAACATATTTTTATATAAAAACCTTCAAACATATATCAAATACATTTGGAAAAAATGGAGTTACTTACCGGTAACATCCTTTTCCGGGAGTCTTTCAGGACAGCAACCTATGAGAGACCTCGGCTCCTCCCTTCTCAGGAAACACCGCCCAGCCTAGATTTAAAAGGCCTGCTTCCCCGCCAGCTCCTCAGTTCTTCAAGAGCAACTCCGGCCAGCTGGGGAGACACAAGAACACGTCATAATAGCTTACATATCTTACCTGACGGTCTCATGCGATGACTTCTTCTATGTCCAAAAAATTTGGGTGGGTACCGGTGCTGTCCTGAAAGACTCCCGGAAAAGGATGTTACCGGTAAGTAACTCCATTTTTCCCTATCCGTCTTTCAGGACAGCAACCTATGAGAGGATAAGCGAGCACTTACCCTTAGGGTGGGACTACGGCTTACAGGACTCTGTGTCCAAAAAGCCTGATCCCTTTTCTGACAACAAGATCAGCCTCTAGTGTCAGGTAAAAGGTAGGAGAGCTGAATCACGTTGCCACTGCACAGATCTGGCGGAGTATCGTCAGCTTCTCTGAGACCTCCCTACATATAGGCTTGTCCGAATGATAGCTAATGTCATCCTGCCCAGGTACTGCTAGAGATTTTAACCATTCTTGACACGTGAACTAAAGTTCAAAGGAAGATCCCATTAGGGCCTAGAGTGAGTAAAGATTGGTCCCACTTGGAAACTGCAGACCTAACACTGATCCAGTTGCCATAATGCCTCCAAATCTCTAGTGGAACATAAAATATAATCTTAAGGGATCCCTCTTAGCGGCTAGACCACCCGGTTCCCAGAGCCTTCAGGACTGAGTACCGTGGTCCTTTAAGCCAATGTGATACAATGAGAAAGACCGAAGTGTTCTATGCCCACCGGTAAGACAGTGGGTGGGCGAGATGACATGGGACCTGGGAAAAAAAAAATGTCAGCTCTGAGCGACAGTATCTACCCAGGAGCGCCAACTCTTTACTGGTTTAGACCCAAAGAGGAGGATTTATGGGAGAAAAAACAGAGTTCCCAGAGGTAACTAGAGATCCCCGGGTTATCGCCCTATAGAGGGTTCCTATGGAAGTGCCTGCAACTGCAAGAGGACTCCACCGAGTCTTCATAACTTCCATCCCCAGATGAGATCGGGTGCATTCAGGGTGCTGTGGCCATAGCCCAGCCTTCCTACCTGGGTCCCCCTTTATTTTCACAGGAAAGGCACTGTTCCTGTCTTATGCGATTCAAGAATCGCCAACAACCCCAAGAGGTCTCCCATCCAGCTACTAACCAGGCCCGACCCTGCTTAGCCCCTTGTGGTTTGAGGGATACCGCACAGTCTTGGACATGCTGTTCGTTACCCATCACTTGGGGGGTTGCCCGTCCTTTTACTTTTACTGACCATGCGTTAAAGCATCAGACAAATTTTTGAGATGCGCGACACCCCCTTTCCGAAGAGTTCATTCTCTAGAGCATGAAATCCAACAATACCCCTCTGTCCCCCAAGACTAGGCCGGTAAGTCTGGATTTGTGGAAAAAACTGCGCAAATAGGAATGCCCCTTTTCCACTGCTCTATCCCTGGTCGTGGAGCAGGAGTGCTTTTTTCCTGTCCTCCTGCAACCACCTCCTCCAGAGAAATTGTATAAGGGGGGGGGGGGGGTCTACTGGATTCACCATCCAGGTCCCTACTTCTTAACAAGTGTTCTAGAGACTTGTGCATTTTACTAGGGTCTGGTCACCTGAAGGCCTTGCTAGCTTGGCTGGGATTCAAACTCATGACCTCCGGATTTAAAAGCATAGTTTAGGTGCCACCTCAATGTAAGCTCATTTTTCCTCACTTTTTTGAGTTGACCAGCAGAACCTGAAGACCCCCTGCCTGAAAAATTTTAGGCAAGCTGGTTTGTTGGTCCTATCCCAGCAAAGTTTTTACTGTAGTGTCTATAGTGCAGACTCTGTGTGAGCTGTCCTGAGTGGATTCTACCCAGCCAATGCGACAGGCATATCAAATGCCAACCTGAGTTTGGGGTATGTAAGATACCCCACACCAACACAGGGAGAACCCACAATTTGATGTAGGCACTAGAATGTTAGGGGGGGATCTAAACTAACCACTCCAGTGTTGTCAAACAGAAGTGTCAGCCACCCAGGTCTTCACCCCTGGCTAGACACACCCGACTCACCAGGGGCCTGCTCAGGGAACTGACTCCCAGCCCCATCCAATCAGTGACCCAGAGCTGAAATGTTAACCGCTGAGCCACTTCCTAAAGTGACTTGTCAAAGGTCAGTAGGAGCTGACCTGAGGACAAGATCCTAGGTCTACAGGCAGACTCCCATGGCTGCACTGAATGTGAGCCATGATTTGCCTTTCAGCGACCCACATAGTGCAATTTCAGCCATACCCACTCCATACACCTCGTGCAGGAGGGAGAGAAAAGGATTCCCCTTCTCCCAGTCTCTACTGGTAACAAGGGAAAAAACACTCAAAGGATGTGCATGGAAAGTACAAACACTTCAGGCTTACCTTGAGGTGCTGGTGTTGAGGTCTGCTTCCACTGCCTGTGCAGGTGTCACAGAAGAGTCCATCCCACCTTTTTGGTGGTCCGCAGCCGCTGCTGGGTCTTCTTTTGAGAATCAGACCAGCGGGGATGCCAAGCCAAAGTTCTCACCTCTAGGCCACAGAGCTGCTGCATGTCCAGTAAAAGGTGCAGGTGCTGTGCAGTCCTAGGATACGAACGGCTTTTGAACTCAAGCCCCAGCAATACAATCAGAGCCCTTAGCCTCTGAGTTACCATCTATGCTTGCGCCGTATGCAGACTGTAACCGGCATCTCCGGCGCCCGCTGATGACATCATACGCCCCGGAAGTGACCCCACTGGATGCTTCCTGTGGGCCAGCTTGGAGCGCAATAGCTCCGCCCCTTCGCGCGCTGCGGCTTCCTTCTTTCCCCTAGATATAACAGCCATGCTGTTGGAAGGGAAATGTACGCCGCCATGACGCCTATGCGATCACGCTAATGGGGCCACTTGTATGCCACCAAAAAATAGCCTCCGGTCCCCCTTTCTCCCCAGAGGGGGTGACCGGAAGAAAAAAGGGTACGGTACCCTACTACTGCTGGTGAGGTATAGACTGGGGCTGTGGGATTTACAACCCGCCCCTAGTTTCTGTGAGGTAGTCCCCCCCTGGGACCCTTTTCCCCCTCCACCAGCCAGACCCGTAGGGACCACCCCAGGAGAGCAAATAGAACCACCCCCGGGTCCCATGTGCCTCCCCCCCTCTGACCACCAAGAGGGAACCCCACCTGTGGAGCTACAGGTGATAGACAGGTAAGGGACGCAAACCTCTGTTCCTCCTTACCTTAAGATGGCTGATGTCGGCAACGCCAGAAGCCGCCAGGATGGCCCCCGCCTCTGACACGCTCCTGCCGTGAAAAGGATGGTCTTGCCTCTGGACCCTCCAACCACCTGTGCGATCTTTCCGGGTCCCCCATCAGCCAAAGCCTGGCCCGCCATCAGCATCCGCGGCTGGACCGGAAACCGCAGATCAAGGAGAGGAGCACACCCCCTGCCGAGATTGGCGTCGCCCGCCACCTGGCCCCGCTGTACGCTCCATCGCGGCTTGCACCAGAGTGCAAGGGGGGGGAACAGCGCCTCCTCCTAAGTCTCCACTGAGAACCTGAAGGCAGGCCCCCGAAGCATCCCACACACAATCTTTTTTGGAGAGCTTTGGGTGGCGAAAAACATGATGTGGCTGCCAAGTAACCCCTCTCCGAGGTATAGCACCACTAGTCCCCAGAGACCTCTGTCTCCTTTCTGGACATGCAGGCTTCAGCCTCCCCGGCTGTGTAGCCACGGCCCTCGCAGTGTCTCCTGCCGGAGGAAACACCGAAACTGAGGAGCTGGCGGGGAAGCAGGCCTTTTAAATCTAGGCTGGGCGGTGTTTCCTGAGAAGGGAGGAGCCGAGGTCTCTCATAGGTTGCTGTCCTGAAAGACGGATAGGGAAATAAGTTTTACCAATTTAAAAAAATTGAGTAATGCCGCGTACACATGAGCGGACTTTTCTTCTTCCCGACGGACTTTCGGCGGAGATCGACGGATTTTTTGAACGAACAAACTTTGCCACACACAAGCACACCAAAGTCGGGCTGATTCGAACATGATGATGTATGACCAGACTAGAATAAGGAAGTTCATAGCCAGTAGCCAATAGCTGCCCTAGCATTGGTTTTTGTCCGTCAGACTAGCACACATACGAACTGATTTTTCGTCCTGACTCGAGTCCGTCGGAAAGATTTGAAATATGTTTTATTTCTAGGTCCGTCTGACTTTTGGGAAAAAAAAGTCCGCTGGAGCCCACACACGATCGAATTGTCCAACGGATTCGGGTCCGCCGGACCTAGTCTGCCGGAAAGTCTGATCGTGTGTACGCGGCATGAGTTACAAGTTAATATCAGTGGTGTAGTGGTTAGCAATTTCGCCTAGCAGCAAAAGGGTCACTGGTTCAAATCCTGACCACGACACTACCTGTCTGCAGTTTGCATGTTCTACCCTGTGCCTGCGTAGGTTTCATCCCACACTCCAAAGACATGCTGGTAGGGTAATTGGGTCCTTGGTAAATTGGCATATGTATGAATGTGAGTTAGGGATCTTAGATTGAAAGCTTGAGTTGGCTTTACTTAAAACAACAAAGTTGAAAACATGAAAAGTTTAATGAGTCAGACAAAAGTACTTTCAAAGTCTTTATGTGCAGACGATACCCTTCTGTATCTCAGTAATATGTTCCCTCATTGCAGGCCGTGCAGATAATGGATGAGTTTAGCGCCTAATCTGAAATTAGGGTTAACTGGGAGAAATCTCTGATTTTCTTGCTCAGCTTTTCGCATCACAAACCGCCTACGAACACTCCACATGGGTGGATGAGTTTAAACACCGTGGGATACATGTGGGTGTCACCTAGGTGACTTTTCCCAGAGATGTGCATCTTGGAAATCACTCGCACTCCAGTAGGCATAGTTAATCTCATTAGGATGGTTTATCTACCGAAATTTCTTTATTACTTAAAGTGGTGTTTCCACCAAAATGACAACATTATGCCGTGGTCCCACGAAATCTGCCTCTTCCTCAGCCCGGGCTAGAAACGTCACTTCCTCTCGGAAGTCAGTCATCTGGGACACGTGACAGGTCCCAGATGACTGTGCGACGTATCATGATGTGCGGCGCTGCTCGCGCATGCGCAGTGGGTGCCCGGCTGTGAAGCCACAGCCGGGTGCCCACAGTAAGGATGCCGGCGCCGCGAGCGGAGTGGGGAACGAGGGGGTGCTTCGTTCCCCCGCATCGCTGGACCCTGGGACAGGTAAGTGTCCGATTCTTAAAAGTCAGCAGCTGCAGTATTTGTAGCTGCTGACTTTAAAAAAAAAACATTTATGATGGTCCCTCCTCTTTACGGAATGCACCAGTTCTTGTACCGAACACATTCTTCAATAAATAGACAGTGTGTCCCTTTTCTTTGTATGGGCTTGGAAAATTCCCTGTCTTGCAAAGTTGACACTACGAACCCCATTGTCACAGGGTGGTCTGTCTCTTCCAAATTTTCAATTGCATTATTGGGTGGCAGTGCTGGTAACAGTTCACTGGTTGTTTTTTTGCAGCCTAGAAATAATCCTGAGTTACCTTGGAGATGGCCCCACTAGGCTCATATGGTACCTTTAGCAATTTAGTTTTCAAGGGCTCCAGATTAAATCCAGCTGTTAACTGCCCAATGAGAACCTTTGGTGTAACCTAATGCCACAACAAAATACTGTTCTGCCCTGATCTTCTCTCTGCATACACCCTTGTGAGGTAATTCCAACCACTCCCAACTGATATGTATCCTGGAGCCACAGATCTGGGCAGCTCGTGGAGTGGTGGACGTGAAGCATATTATGTCAGACTGAAAGGGTTCTCTGACCTCAAGGCCAAGTATAATCTTCCTAATAGTATGTCTTTCAGACATTTGCAGCTGAGACATGCAGTCCAGGGGCAATTCCCTGCCCCAGTAACTCTTGTGTCTAATCCTATTGAGCGATTGCTCACCTCAAGCGTGTTGGGTAAACCATTATCCTCTTTGTACCTTAGACTCTCCCTTGTTTATACCACTAACTCGAATCGCACCTCCCAGAAATGGAATTGTAAGGTCACCTGAGGCCAGGTGACAGATGCACACCGCTGAGGTCAGGAGTGCACCACCAAGGTAGTGGACCCTATGGCTGACTGCTGCTGATGGAGCTCAAGGTGGTTGAGGGAAAGGAAAGCAGGTCCTCTGGAGCACCAACACGGCTCACACTGGGAGCTAGAGCATGAGATTCCCCAGGGCGCGGAATATAAGAGCCAGCAAGTGTTCACCAGGGCCCCTGATGGTGGGGATGGACTTTGCTGCAACTGGCTTCAGGTTGCATCCCCCAGGGTCTCCCAGCTCACACTCACGGTAGGCTACTGGAGGATAGAGAGGAAGCAGCAGACCAGGACACCAAGGCATAGTCAGGAGATAAGCCAAAAAGTCGGGGCAACAAGCAGACAGGGATAGTCAAGGAACACACCAAAGGTCGGGATATGAAGCAGACAAGGATAGTGGAGAAAAAGCCAAGGTTGGTAAACAGGATCAGATGTAGAGCACATGGCAAGAAGCACACAGGAAGCCAAACACACAATATTGATCAGCGAGGCTGACTTGCAGTGCACAGGTTAATATTGTGTTTCCAGTTAGAGGCTGGGGTGGAGCCATGCTTGAGGGAAGATTACTTAAGAAGACAGGTGAATGGGAGGCCGGTCTCCAAGCTGAACACACAGAGAGGTAAGCAGACAGACATGAACATACTGCAGATTAATGATAGGAAGGCTGACTTGTCAGATTTTGATGAGTAAGATTGGGAAACCTGTACCAGCCATTACGTTATGTAGTATACAGTGCCTTGAAAAAGTATTCACACCCCTTGAAATTTTTCACATTTTGTTATGTTACAACCAAAAATGTAAATTTATTTTATTGGGATTTTATGTAATAGTCTATCACATAAAATCCCAATAAAATACATTAACTTTTTTGGTTGTAACATAAAAAAATGTGGAAAATTTCAAGGGGTATGAATACCTTTTCAAGGCACTGTATAGGAGGACTTGTTTGCTCTTTATGTATCACCTGAGGCTAGTCAACCTCATGTGAGGGCTTATTTTAATTTACCAATATATGGGGTCACACATCACTATTGAGGTTTCCCCTTTAATAATAGTCTTACTGTAGATAATGGCTGTTGCAATACTGAACATTTGTATAGGCACATTAGAAATGACTACACTAAAATACATTACCAATCAGTAGGGTACTCCATTTCTACAGAAAGCCCCGAGAGAACTTTTAATACCTGCTGAGAACAATGGAAGAAGCTGGATAAGTTGTCTTCTTTTGTAAAGGGTCCCTGTGCAGCAACTCTAATGCCACATACACACGGTTGGAATTTCCGATGGAAACAGTCCCATGGGAGCTTTTCATCAGATTTTCTGACCGTGTGTATGCCCATCGTTTTTTTTCTTTCGGCATTTCCGACGAACTTTGGATCGGGAGCCTGTTCTTAGGTTTTCCGACGGAAAACCTTTCTATCGGATTTTCCGATCGTGTGTATGTAATTCCGACAGGCAAAATTCCGACTCATGCTCGGAAACAATTCGACGGATGCTCGGAAGCATTAACATCCCTTTTATAGTGCCATCGAACGTGTTGTATGTCGTGGTGTTATTGACCGTCGGAATTTGGTGGGACCGTGTGTAGGCAAGACAGTTTAAGCGAAATTCCGTCAGAATTCCGACAGGAAAACCATCAGAGCTTTTTCCGACGAGAATTCCGACGATCGTGTGTACGCGGCATAACACAAAAAGAAGTGGGCATCTTCACTATGACCTTAATATATAAATTTCAGTTTAACACAAGATCTGCTGTATCCAGCAAGCATCGTTTGAGTAAACATAATTCTGATGAACAATATGGAGCATAGATCTATTTCTGGATATGCAGCAGAAATTGCTTCTTTCAGGAAGTCACTTAATGATACTACTCAAGTTCACATAAAATTTTGTTCCAGCTCAAGAGAAAATCAATACGATGCTGCCCATTCAAGCAGGAAAAAGAACAGTTGACTCCTTGGCAATCATTGCATGTGCACACCTTATAATCAGCTATAGAAATCTAAAAAGGAGTGAAAATAAAACAAATCTGCATTTTTGTCCTTAGACCCTTTTTGCACAGGCCATGTTCGGTCCAACCAGCTGTGGAGCAAAACAGAACAGACTTTTGTGACATTTGTGTCATTGTGACATTTGTGTTCATTTTTGCTGCATTTAAAATGTGGAGCTTACTGGACCCATATTACTGTAGATCAAATGCAAACAAACTAAATCATTTAATCCGACACATCTAGGTCCAAATAAAATGGGAAAAGGCACAAAGACTTTCCATTTCTTCGACCATGACAGATTTGCAGGTATTCGGATGTAAACAGAATGGAAGGAAAACCAATTACATCTGGCAGCTCATGGACTAATGTGAATCTTCTGATCAAGCCTGTCTGAAAACTAACAGGGGGACCTGATCAGACCGGACCTGATCAGCAGATGTTACTTACTTATTCAAACCTTCTTAAAGTGGTGTTGCACATAAAATAAAAAAAAATCATTTGGAAAAAAAATTTTTTTTTACTCACCTCTAAATGCCTGTTGCTAGGGGGTCCCTCGTAGTCTGCCTCCTTCAGTGCCTGGGCTGGTGACATCACTTCCCCTCAGTGCAGGAAGGGCTCAGCTCTGCCCCCTCCCTCTTGTCAATTATTCTGGGACACGTGACATGTCCCAGATGACTGAACGGCCAATCACGGCACGTGAAGCCACAGCCGGGTGCCCACAGTTACAATGCCGGCGCCTCCGGACAGAGGGGGGGGGGGGGCGAGCGGGGCTTCGATCCCCCGCATCGCTGGACCCTGGAACAGGTGAGTGTCCGATTATTAAAAGTCAGCAGCTGCAGTATTTGTAGCTGCTGACTTAATTTTTTTTTTGAATGGGAACTCCTCTTTAATGATAATAATCCTATATAATTTAGGACTAATGTCACTTCCTGTCTGACCCACTGGAGTCCAATGATCGTGGATTAGGCAGATGCCATGCTTAATACAGTAGGCACAGCACACATGGCACCTTCTGCACTGGACACATCACACTGTACTGCCATTCATCTTCCAAAACATTTTTCTATGTAGAATTGCATGTTTGGCCCCATAGACTTCAATGCGTGACACAAGAGATTTATGTTTTTTTTTTTGTGCATTTTTGCGCCTACCAATTGGTCTACTCCTCGCTATCTCAGGGCCTGTGAACAAAATGGAGGACTGAGGAGTGTCCAAAAGCCCACAAGAACCTCCATGACCCCAGTGATGCATGTTACAAGAACAGTTGCAAGCTGGAGAGCACCTGGGAAGAAATTGGCATAGCGGGCATTGCTCAAGAGCTCCGCTAGCAGAGGACACCAATACACCACATCAGGAAGCATATACAATGACATTTGCTGTCACAGATGATACGCTTTTCACTGGACAAAACAGAACGCATGAAAACACATGAAAAATGCTTCAAACCATCCTGCTCCTGTCCCATCACCTTCTATTTTGTATAGCACTATGCAAACTGTTAGCATTATATAAATCATTTATAATAATAATCATCATAATTATAAGCTTTCTTACGCATGAAAGGAATAAAAGATCTGCCATTCAGCAGTGAAAGAGGAATGGTCATTCAGAGACAATGGGGTTGATTTACTAAAACTGGAGCGTGCAAAATCTGGTGCAGCTCTGCATAGAAACCAATCAGCTTCCAGGTTTTATTGCCAAAGCTTAAAGAGGAGGTCCACCCGAAAAAAAATTATTAAAAGCCAGCAGCTACAAATACTACAGCTGCTGACTTTTAATAAATGGACACTTACCTTTCCTGAAGTCCAGCGATGTCGGCAGCCAAGGTCGATCAATCGCTCGGCTCTCGGCTGCTGCTGCCGTCATTCTCGGTGAGGGAATCAGGAAGTGATGCGTTGCGGCTTCACTTCCCGGTTTCCTAATGCGCATGCGCGAGTCCCGCAGCGCAATAAGAATGCTCCGCGCTGTCTCTGGGACCCGTGTGTGTCCCAGCAGACAGCGCGACGGGACAGGAAGAGGCATAGACTCCCGTGGGAGTCTATGCCCGGAAGTGTGTGCAAATACCTGTCTTAGACAGGTATCTGCACCCCGCTCTCCCCTGAAAGGTGCCAACTGTGGCACCAGAGGGGGGGAGGGTTCCGATGAGCGGAAGTTCCACTTTAGGGTGGAACTCCGCTTTAATTGAACAAGCTGAAGATAGAAGCTGATTGGCTACTATGCACAGCTGCACCAGATTTTGCACTCTTCAGTTTATTAAATCAACCCCAATATCTACAACATCAGCTTTTACTCTTTAGCAAACACTACTACAGGGGTTGATTTACTAAAACTGGCGAGTGCAAAAGCTGAGCATCTCTGCATAGAAACTAACCAGCTTCCAGTTTTTAGCTTAAAGTGGAGGGCCACCCTGAAAAACAAAACTTGATAAAAATGTTAATAAAAATTTAAAATGAAAAAAAAAAAAATAATATATATATATGTATATATATATATATATATATATATATACATATATATAATATTTTTTTTTTTACTTACCAGAAAAATGGCTGTTGCTAGGCAGATCGTCGTAATCTGCCTCTTCCTGTTCCTCTGAGCTGTTCTTTCTTCTGCTCCTAGCGCCGCCTTCTAGTGAATGGGACGCGGTGTGTTATGGGAACTGTGTCCCACAACACATCGCATTCCCCATTCACAAAACAACTCGCGCATGCGCAGTAGGCCGTTTCCCTTACTGAGGATGGCGGCGCTGGGACCGGAGCGCCGAGGGACATCTCGGCCTCCACGACCGACATCGCGGGCGCCCTGGGAGGGTAAGTGTACTTATTAAAAGTCAGCAGCTACTTTTTTTAGCTGCTGACTTTTAAATTTTTTTTTTTTTTTTTTAGCTGCAACACCGCTTTAATTAAACAACTGAAGTTAGAAGCTGATTGGCTACCATGCAGAGCTGCACCAGATTTTGCACTCTCCAGTTTTAATAAATCAACCCCACAGTGTCATCTAAGAAGCATTCAGATGTTCTAAAACATGACAAACTCGAATTTCCTAATTTTAATACATAAATCTCACTTCTGCTTGTAGAAAACAAGGCATTAGTATATAAAAAGGTAACCCTTTCATCATCATGATGCTGAATAGTAAAGTGTGATTACAAACTGCGTCATAGAACCCGTCCCCCCCCCACTCCTCCCCCAGTATAATAAAGCTATCACAGAGATGCAACTCTATTTGAACTACCGTTACATCATTTGTTGTGCAAGTAATCTGGAAATAGCGTTTAAAGAGCCAGAAGTTATTATACCAATTTATCACCAGATTATAATCAAAGCCATCATATTTACCAGTAAGAAAAATCTGAACAGGTTTCTGAGAAGCACACTGCATCACCTTCATGTTTCATTCATTACGCTCGCTATTTAACCTTTTCCATTCAGTAGGAAGGTTATCCTACAGGATGCTGACAGTGAATTCTACAGGAACAGCAAGAGATATATCTCCTGACTCTTATACATCCCGCCATTCTAATATATGTAAACTAAAGCCACCACTCACATTGGAATCTAAAGTTTGTTGTGGAGATTTTAAGTTCTTAGGATTCAAGTACATATTAATACACTGATTTTGGATTCTTCAAACCAGAACTTGCTCCTGAATCTTTTTCATTTGTTGATATTAATAGGGGAACCAGGTTATACTATGAAAAAAACAAACAAAAACAAAAACAAACACTCCATTCTATTGTTTACCCCGCTATGATCAGCCTTTTTTTTTTACCCCTGAGGAACCCCTGAAATAGTCTTCAGGTCTCCGGGAAACCAGGCTAAAATTAAATAATTGGGTTTAGAGGGAAAAAAGTGTCCCTTACATTGGTGGTCAGTAGAAGGAATGTCCCTTACATTGATGGTCAGTAGGAGGAAAGACCCTTACATTGGTGGTCAGTAGGAGGAATGTCCCTTACATTGGTGGTCAGTAGGAGGAATGTCCCTTACATTGGTGGTCAGTAGAAGGAATGTTCCTTACATTGATAGTCAGAAGAAGCAATGTTCCTTACCTTGGTGGTCAGTAGGAAGAATGTTCGCCTTACCTTGGTGGTTAGAAGGAGGAAAGACTCCCCAGGAGCAGATGGTTTATCCAGTGAATATTATAAGGCGTTTAACACAACACTTACCCCATTTCTAGCTAAAATATTTAACCATGCAGTGGTAAACCATTCGTTCCCCAAAGAAATGCTTGAAGCAATTATTGTTACTATTCCAAAACAAGGCAAAGACCCGACATCACCAATTAATTACAGGCCCATATCACTACTAAATTCGGATCTGAAAATATTTGCTAAGGTCATTGCCAACCGATTATTAGAAATCACACCCTATCTAATTGAACCAGATCAGGTTGGATTTGTGAGAGGGAGACAAGGCCCAGACAGCACTAGACGCATGATTGACCTCCTTAGTCTTATAGAGCGTAGTCGAATGCCTTCCCTGCTCCTTGGATTGGATGCAGAGAAGGCATTCGACAGAGTGCATTGGGGATATATGGAGGAAACTCTTAGGAAATTTGGATTTTCTGGATTTATTTTTGAAGCTATAATGTCACTCTACACCACCCCTTCTGCCAGAGTATATACTGCAGGAAATATATCTAAAAGATTTAATCTAACGAACGGAACTAGACAAGGGTACCCCCTATCGCCCATTATATTTTCATTAGCAATTGAACCCCTCGCAATATCTTTTAGATCCAATCCCAAGGTCACGGGGATCAAAATAGATCAGGTAGAACATAAATTAGGTCTATTTGCAGATGATGTCCTTCTATCACTATCAGCGACTGACAATGTACTTAATGAAGTGAACAGCACTCTGGAAGCATTCACATCCATCTCTTACTATAAGATCAATCCTGATAAATGTTATGTTCTGCCTATGAACATCCCACCGGATCAGGTTGTTAAACTAAGACAACACTCTAATTATAACTGGGATAATCCTTCTATTACCTATTTAGGCATTCAACTTGCCTATCCTCCAACTAAATTGTACGATACCAACTACCCCTCCTTGCTAACCCAAATAAAGCAAGATATACAATCAATAAAAAAAACGCAGCTATCCTGGATAGGAAGAATAGCAGCCTTTAAAATGAAGATCCTGCCGAAGATACTATATTATTTTAGGTCCCTCCCAATCCCGTTACCGGCAAAATTTTTCACCCAAATTAACTCAAAGATTAGCAACTTGATCTGGATGGGAAAAAAACCTAGGATTGCACTATCTATTATGTCTACCCCCAAAACTAAAGGAGGACTGAATCTCCCAGATATTCGTTTATATTATTATGCCACGCTCCTTGACCAAATGAAATTCTGGTTCAAACACTCTAATAATAAATTGAAAGGAAAATAACCAAAGGAAATGATCTTTTCTCCCTATCAATGGCCAGCCACACCTTAGGGAAAATAAATGCACCAAACTTCTTGACAATTAAATCCACATTGACAGCCTGGAAATTCGCTTTAACAAAATTGCAATCTTCGAACGCCCATGCCCTTGTACCTATACCACTCAGAGTAATTGATTATTGTAAAATACGTATAAATACATCATCCTGGTCTGAACAGGGATTTAACTTCTTTATACATTTGCCAGATAACCACAAACAGAGAATAAAAAATAAACTTTCCGCCAAATCCTTTACCAAAAATTTTCACCCAGAAAAAAGTGTAGAAATCCCTAGCGCATTATGGCAATTTTTCCTCTCCCACAAGACTACTGGGAAGAAAGGTATATCCTATATATACAATTTACTTTCATCCTTCCCAACCCATACTAAGACTAAAAATATGCTGAAATGGGAAAAAGATCTTTCTCAGACCTTCACATGGGAACAGTGGCAAAAAGCCATACAGGTTAATAGCATATCAACAGCATGCATTGAACACTGGGAAAATGCCCAAAAGATCCTCAACCGTTGGTACGTAACTCCATATAGACTCAGCAAAATATTCCCCACTGCATCCTCTAGGTGTTGGAGATGTGATACCCACATAGGTAATCTGATACACACATTATGGAGTTGTAAAACTCTTTCTAGCTTTTGGAAATCGGTCTCCACCTTCATAGCTTCTTTCACAGGTAATTTGAAGAAACTCTCACCCGAAATGGCTTTGTTAAGTATAAACCTTGACATCTATCCTCCACAGTATAGAATTATAATTTCTAATATCCTTATAGCAGCAAGACTCACCATTACCAAATTATGGAAATCTACCTTAGCACCTAACCTATCTGAGGTAATACTGAGACTAAACAATCAGGCGCACTATGAGTTAATGTTAGCACATAAAAAAGGTTCTACAAGTCACTTCCTCAAAAATTGGAACGAATGGATAGGACACCCTAGAGCTTCCAACTATCTGAAGGACCCTAAGAACCACTAACTATGCCCCTGAGAGATAATTCTACTTCTCTTCCTCTTCTTTCCTTATGCATTATTATAGAAGGTCTGATATATATGTCTACTTCCATACATCAATCCCCTCTTCCTCCCCCCCTTCCTTGTCATATTCCTTATGATCCTCCGTTTATGTAAAGTTTTCTTTGAAACATTATCCCATGTTTACAGCATGATCCCGTTAGGGGTAAACAGGGAATTATCAATCTTCCTATCTTGTTATTTTTTCTCGTTTTCTAGGAGCCTATCCACTTGTATAGATATTTAAGCTACCATTATTTTGTGATAATAACATTATATGGAAATTTATTAGTTCTGAAACTGATCCAGTTATCCTAGAGATGCAGTATCTAGAATATGTAACTGTATAATTTTTCCTTTGTTATTTATGTTTTGAAAAACTAATAAAAATCTTGAAAGTTAAAAAAAAAAAAGAAGGAGGAAAGACCCTTACATTGGTGGTCAGTAAGAGGAATGTCCCTTACTATGGTGGTCAGTAGGATTAATGTCCCTTACATTGGTGGTCAGTAGGAGGAATGCCCCTTACATTGGTGGTCAGTAGGAAGAATGCTCACCTTACAGACAGCTGAAATGATTATTGGGTCACATAACTGACTTTGCCCAGATAGGAGGTCAATCCACCACAGCTCAAGGATCCTCTAGCAACTTCTAGAGCAGCCCTTCTAAACCAGGGATTCTCCAAAAGGTTGCTAGGGTGTGTTTTTTCCTTGAGAAATGAGCAATGCCTCACAGATAGGTAACCACTGACACCATTGATCTTTTTAGCTACCTGTATGGGTGGGAATTCTCCCCAACGACCACACATGTAAGGAGAATTCTTCCCAGTGAGCATTACCCCAATGTACAGTGAGCTGTAGATATTATTATATGTGAGCTGAGGTTCAATGAGACTGGAAATTTATTTTAATGGTTCCTCTGTGTTAAGAGGGGTAGGAAAGGCTGATAAAGAGGAATCCTAGGATTAAATAGGACCCTGGCTGAGAATGGCTGGCGTAGCCAACTTAATCTGCCTTTCCATATTTCCCGTGTAAATACAAAAAACCTGAACTATCAAACAAACTGTCTATCTCATCATCTTCATAACACCCCAGCTAATCCTAAAAAATGGCATGCTAATGTACCAGTTGGTCCCAAGTAGAATAAAGTCCTTCCTGCCCCACAATGACATTCAGATAGGTTTTTCAGATCAAGGAACATTCTTTTTAAACTAAGGTAAAACTATCTACATGTTATCACATTACTTTGAAACATTCAATGTGAATGAAAACTACACTTAAAATAGAGCTATAGGTAACCCACCCCCCCCCCCCCCCCTATTTTGGATAGAGTAAGGGAGGGTTACAACCCATTTTAGTTATTTTTTTGTCATCTATGCCACATTGGAGAGATTTCCCTTCACTTCCTGTCCCATAGCCAAAACAGGAAGCAAAAGGAAATCCCTGCAAATTAAGGAAATCCCTTGGGGACCCCCAAGGCCAACAGAACTAGTTAGTGTCCCCATTTGAAGATTTCTCCCCTATTGTTTTTCTGGGGACAACCCAAAATTTGGGATTTTCTTCTACTTTTACTTTTAATACTAATGGTAAACAGGACAAATAGGGATGAATCTCCCTAATGGGGGGAGAGACAGTAATAAACAATGACAAACATTCTATTTACTCTCCACTCTGTCCAGAAGTAAAGAAAAAGTTGTGCCTTTAGTCATACTTTAAGCTCCATGCACACAAGCGTTTTTTATAAGTGTATGAAAAATGCTGATAATAGCGTTTTTGTGCCAGCTTGTAGTAGCGTTTTAGTAGCTTTTAGGAGCATTATCGTTTTATTAGCGTTTTTACAGTACATGTAGAAAAAAAAAAAAAGAAATAAAATGCGGGGAAAACGCTCCACAAAACCCTACAAAATAAAAAAAAAAAAAAATTCTGCGCCTAGACGCTGCAGCTTGGAAAATGCTTCTAGCATTAATTACAGGTAAGCCCATAATAAGGCTTACCTGTAGGTAAAATGAATATCTCTTAAACCTGTACGGTTTAGGACATATTCACTTTGTATGCAGCCGCTGACGTAAGCGGTGCATGCGCTGTGCAGGTCCGGCTGAAGGTCCGGCAGATGCTGACGGACCTTGCTGGAAAGAAGTCGCGCTCGCGGAAGTGGCGACTTCACGGCTCCGACCACTCACAGTGCCGGAGCCACAAACTCGGAAGACACGCCGAGGAGAAATGCTGTTCCCTTGGCGTGAACCGGGAACGGCTGCCGACACCTCATTCTAAGGTAGGTATTTCATAATGAGCTAGTATGCGGTGCATACTAGCTCATTATGCCTTTTGCCTTACAGGTTTAAAAAAATGTTTTTTAATTTGTGCGGGTATACAACCGCTTTAATGATAAGTTTCCCCAAATCGTGTACAATGTGTGCACTGTACGAGATCTGACGTATGTGTAGTAGAGGATCAGGGTCTTGTTGTTCTCCAATAAAAACTGTACTGCGCATGTGTCAGATTTTGTACTGTGCATGCACTGAATGTGATCTGGGATGACTTGTTATTAAAGCGGTTTGGTACTCAAAAAAACTTCTTTAGCTTATTAAAATCAGTTAGCAATGCTGATGCACCAATGACCAATAAAAAAAAAAAAAAAATATATTTAACTTACCTTACAGATTTTTCCTCTGGCTTCCGGTCTGTCCTCCCGTGGGAGTAGGCGTGTTTTCGGCTGTCCCCCGGCTCCACAATGACCTCTGGGAGCTGTTTTGCATTCCTCCCATGAAGCCACGGGGACGCCGTCAGCACGAAATCTCGAGAGATTTCCGGCGACGCCGCGCCGCTGTGATGGCAACCAGAAATTTTACGGCGATGCACGCTGAGCATTCGGTGAATGCTGGGAGCGCAGCATTCACCGCATCCCGGAAGTAAATGCTTGTGGGTTTCTAATGCCCACAAGCAAAATGGAATCGACCAGCAAGGAATTTTCTAAGTTATCAAAACGGGCGGAATCGGCGATCGGCGGGGAGAAGAAGTGCAGCAGGTGAGTTAGATATTATGTATGTCTTTATTTCACAGTGAACTGAAAAAAAAAAAAAACATATTTCGGCGGAATCCCGCTTTAAACAAGCCACCCAATCACATATTATGCATGCCCGAGAGCTCCCTGAAAGCACTGGTGACACCTGTGATGCAGGGGCTACATTACCATTGCCTCAGGTAAACCAGTAAGTGCCAGGAAATAAATCTAAGTATTTAACCACTTGCTTACTGGGCACTTACGCTGGATTCACACCCAGGCATTTTTAGTGATTTTTGCAGATTTTGTGTTCCATAGGAAACCACGTTAAATGGGCTGTAGTGCAAATCTGCAAAATGCAAAAAGCACTAAAAATGCATAGATGTGAATCCAGCCTCAAACCCCCTTCCTGCCCAGGCCAATTTTTAGCTTTCAGCGCTCTCACACTTTGAATGACAATTGCACGTTCATGCAACACTGTACCCAAATTAATTTTGTATCATTGTTTTCACACAAATAGAGCTTTCTTTTGGTGGTATTTAATCACTGCTAGGTTTTTTATTTTTTGCTAAAAAAAATAAAAAGACAGAGAATTTTGAAAAACAAACAAACAAAAAAAAACATTTTCATCGTTTCATAGTTTGTTATAAACTTTTGAAAACAGGTAATTTTTCTCCTTGATGGGCACCAATAGGCTGCACTGATAAGGTGGCACTGATGGGCACAGGTAGGCGACACTGATAGGTAGCACAGATGGTGACACTGATAGGTGGCACTGATATGCAGCTGTAGGTGGCACTGGTGGGCAATCTATAGCAGCAGTGCCTCTCCCTGTTCGGGACCGATGTCCCTCTGTCAGAAGCCAGTGATCGGCTCCCCCCCCCCCCCCCCTCACACTGCCAGCGTGAGGGGAAAACGCTGATTACCGATCTTCTGTTTACATCACGTGATCAGCTGTCATTGGCTGACAGCTGATCATGTGGTAAGGAGCCTGGATCGGCCCCTTACTCCGATCTGTGATCAGCCTAGTCTCATGGACTCGGTGATCACAAGGCACGCAGGCAGCTCATGCACAGGAGGACGTCTATTGACGCCCTCCCTGAAATTAAGGCCCACGCTGTAGCCGTCATTCGGCTATAACGTGGACAGGAGGTGGTTAAAAAACAGTTTAATGCTCATAATGACCAACTGATGTTTATGCATATACATGCAAAGTTGCATGGACCATGCCTTTTTGTGTAAGTATTCTGATCAATACAACCAACTCATTGAGTCCTGTGTAAAAACATGCTCCAAAGAAACAATCAGAAAGGTAAGACATTTTTTTTTTATTACATTTTTAGATACTGTGGGGGGAATTTACTAAAACTGGAGCACACAGAAATGTGTGCAGCTGTGCATGCTAGCCAATCAGCTTCTAACTTCAGCTTGATCAGAGAAGCTTTGACAAAAAAACAAACTGGAAGAAGAATGGTTTCTTGGCTGCCCCAGATTTTGCACTCTCCAGTTTTAGTAAATCTCCCCCTGTGTGAATGGGAACACATTAACAACGTATTGGGGGTTATTTACGAAAGGCAAATCCACTTTGCACTGCAAGTGCACTTGGAAGTGCAGTCGCTCTAAATCTAAGGGGTAGATCTGAAATGAGGGAAAGCACTGCTGATTTTATCATCCAATCATGTGAAAGCTAAAATGCTGGTTTTTATTTTCCTTGCATGTCCCCCTCGGATCTACAGCGACTGCCCTTCCAAGTGCACTTTTAGTGCAAAGTGGATTTGCCTTTAGTAAATAACCCCCATTGTGTGGGGTTCTCAGATTTGAAAAAGTGGAAATACACTTTATGGATTGTTTACACTAAAATGTGTGCGGGTTGGTGTCTGGTGTATGAGGGCGGTGCTTTGCAATGTTAGAACACAAGGCTCTGTTTATAGTTTTTTGTCTTTTTGTAATGGATTAGTTCACTTTTACCAAAATCTGCCGATGCAAATACTATGCAGTAACTATCTATTTTGTAGATAAAAACAAGCTGTGCGGCTTTGACCAAAGCAGAATAATGTCCTTGCGATAGGTTAGAGCTGCACGATTCTGGCTAAAATAAGAATCACAATTTTTTTGCTTAGAAGATAGATCACAATTCTCTCACGATTCTCGTGGCGTTTTTGTTTTTTTTATTCACTGAAGGGTATTTTTTCCCCAAAAAAATTGCGTTTGAAAGACCGCTGGGCAAAAACAGTGTGACATAAAATATTGCAGCAATTGCGATTTTATTCCCTAGGGTCTCTGCCAAAATATATATAATGTTTGGGGGTTCCAAGTAATTTTCTAGCAAAAAATACGTATTTCACACGGACGGTCCGTTCAGGTCCGCCTGTCAGTTTTTTTTGGCGGACCTGAACGGACCCTCCATAGACCTCTATGGAGAGTCGGATGTCAGCGGTGACATGTCCGCTGACATCCGACCCGCTCCGATCCGAAAAAGTCTGACGGAGGAAAACCTTATTTTTCCATCCGCCTGCGGATCGGATCGGGTGACGATGGACTCTACGGTCCATCGTCATCCGATCCCCCATAGGGGAGAGCGGCGCTCTGACAGGTCCGTCCCTGCAGAGTGCCGAGACAGACCTGTCATCTTCCTGCTCAGCAGGGGATCGACGGATCGATCCCCCACTGTGCAGAGCGGGCTCCGTACACGGACACGTCCGTGTGAAAGAGCCCTTAGACTTTAAGTGGTTAAACTTCCTGCATTTACACTTGAAAACTTGGCAGACTGCCCAGATTTTTTTTTTTTTTTACAAACAGAAGTGTCTCTTTGATCTAAGAAGGAAGCCTTATGCCAGCCATACACGGTTCGAATTTCGAAAGAATTTTCTTTCGAAAATCGTATCTGAGAATTTTCGTATGAATTTCGCACCATTAGTGGGCTGCAGCAACAGCCGATTTTCGTGCGGAAATCAAATTTGAGGAATTGGGACATGTTGGAATTTTTTTTAAAACAAACGATTTTCTAATCAATGATGGGAGAATCGTGCGAGAAATGTAATAAGAAAAGAAAATTTACGGTGAGAAAAGAAGATTCCCGGTCAAGAAAATTATTTTCTGTAGCAACATGAGGTGAAATTAAAGGCTTGGTCGGCCGAATTTCGAAAATCAATGGTGGCACAATCGGATCACAAAAAAAACGAACTTTCTGATTTTGAAAAGAAAATTCATTTGAAATTCGACCATGTATGGCCTGCTTAAGTTACAATGTTTCATTTTAAAAACTTGGCCGACTGCCAGGATGTTTTCTTTTGACAGGTGAGTGAGCAGATAAGTCTTTCCACTCGTTGTATGAAAGAATCGGCAAACTCTGCAATAGAGATCGTCAGGGGGTTTGAATCGAGATCACGATTTTTTTAAACGATTAATTGTGCAGCTCTACTATAGGTGTAGACTATTTACATACCTCATGCCCCCAGATGTAATCCCAGGTTAAACTGATGCCAGGGAGAGGTGGGGACGGGTTAAATGCATACTTCATCTTTACCAAAAAAACTGCCTATGCAGATAAGAGATGTCTGTAGATAAAAACAAACTGTGCAGCTCTGACCAATGTTAAATAATGTTCTTTCTATAAGTGAAGGCCATTTTGTCACCTGAAGAAGCCTCGCTCGAAAACTCCTAGGCTATTGCTAAGAGAAGCCCAGCATATTCTGTTTATCTTCACCATCACAGGAGTGAGCTCTCCAACGCTGAGCTCAGAGCTATTGCATCAGGAGACAGAAAATGCACGTGACGGGGTTTGAATCGGAGAACGAGCTTGCTTCTGGGAGGGTGGTGGTGAGCAGTAACAGCTGGGCTTCTCTTAACCACGTCCTTAGCAAGGCCGTGGAAGTTTTCCAGTCAGGCTTCATGAGGTATGTAATTGGCCTACACCTACAGCAAGGACATTATTCTACTTGCTGCATGGCTTGTTTCTAAAGTGGTTGTAAACCTCAGACAGGAAATATAAACAAAGCCTATCCCTCTATAGCAGTTTCTCAACTCCAGTCCTCAAGGCGCCCCAACAGGTCATGTTTTCAGGCTTACCATTATTTTGCACAGGTGATTTGATCAGTTTCACTGCCTTAGTAATTACTACAGCAGTTTCATCTGAGGGAAATCCTGAAAACATGACCCGTTGGTGGTGCCTTGAAGACCGGAGTTGAGAAACACTGCTCTATAGTGTGTACTTGTCTCACTCCAGAGCACTAGGTGTCATTTCTGTCTGCTGCTTCGTTCCTCTGCAATCAGCATGAATCACGTCTGTTTCCCCTGACACCAAGAGAAAAAAAGGTGACAGGGGAGGGCACAGCTTGTGATTGGCAGCCTTAACTCTGTTTTGTATGTGAAGGGTGTGTATTCCTTCCCTCCAATTAGCACTCAGTGCTCTCCTCACTGATGTAACTTCAGCTTTCTGCCCCCTGCTTTTCGGAGCTGAGAGATCCTGTGTAAATTATGCACTTCGACTGGATGAGGGGGAAAGACGGCCATAGATAAACAGGTACAACTTATGTAGGAGGATTTGTTTCATCTCTGTCTATCATGTATACACCACTTTAACTACAGATGCCCTTTATCTGCATAGGCAGTTTTTGGAAAAGGTGAACTATGCCTATAACCCCTACTCAAAGCTACGACTAAGCATCTGTTTGTGATGTGAAACGCGTTAACTGTTTTTCCCTGACTCCTATGTCTAAGATATGACTGTTTCGGGATTTTAATCTTTCAATAAAGATGCCTTCAGCGTTGTGCGGCCGTCCAGGATTTTTCCTTCCTTTAACCCCTACCCACCCAGCCCTGGCGTTCCTTTAACTCAGTGGTCATCAACTCCTGTCCTCAGGGCCCACTAACAGGCCAGGTTTATGTATTATCTTGGGGATATGCAGAATAGAATACTGCAATCACTGAGCAGCAAATGATATCACCTGTGATGTATTTCAGTTATCTTGCAAACCTGGCCTGTTAGTGGGCCCTGAGGACAGGGTTGATGACCACTGCTTTAACTGGACCTTTACACCTGGGGATCGGGACACGCTGCCCAATCATGTGATTACTGTGATTGGCTGTCACGGCGGTCACATGATCTGCCAGCCTGTGATCATTACTATTGTAAACATAGAAACCTGGTCCGCCCGCGGACGCATATTGGCTGTGTGTGGACGTTAAGCTCGCCCTATTTGTTGATGAACATATTCATTACATGGGCGGCAGACGGTTAATTTTATTAGAGCATCACAAAATTACATTTCATTCACGTCTACGGACTGGAGCGCCTTGCGACGTTCTATGGTGTCATGTGATGTGGTAAGTTGTGCAATTCAGGGGCCGATTCACACCGGAATGAACGCATTCCCGCATGTTCTGTTTTTGACAGCCCCTTCATTTCAATGGACTGCCAAATGCTCAAAAAAGTTCGGCCGGTGCGACTTTTAAGAAATCGCAACGCGCCAAACTGCACGGTTCTGTGGTCCCATGTGGTTTGATGACACGCTGCATTTGTTGGATGCGTTTGCGGTGCCATTAACAATTAATGATACCTGCGTACATCTCACGCACGCGGAATTGCGTCTTTCCCATGTGAACGGCCCTAACACAGCATTGCCCTGTACAAGGGGGACAGAGGAGACCATTGTTTTGTGTCTGTCCTTGTGGTGATGTATGATGAGAGGTCAGGAGAGATGTGATCAGCACCATGGACACCTCCCATGGACAGCAACTTTACTAACTATGGAAACCCCGGCTCTGTATACATCAATCCGTCCTAGACTCAGACCCCCCCAGGAGTGAAGGGTCCCCCCATGCACACAGCACAGCCATCTTACCTGCACACGCGGAGATCCCAGCTCATTAGCACTGATCGTGGCGCAGTGTCGTGCACGGCTCATGTAAACAATCCCTCCCCTCCCCCTCAGTCCTCGGTGTTAGTGCTCAGGGACCTGCGATCCTCCTCATACTGCAGGCCTCCCCCTATGAGACGAGGTATCGCGCCAGGAGGAGGCGGGGCCAAGGAGGAGGCGTCACCACAACAGCGTGACAGGAACTGGAGGCTTCCCCTTACTAAGGACCGCAGAGAGAAGGGGAGGGGCGATCAGCTAACTCGTCGCTGACCCCTCCCACCAGAGCCACAGAAACTGACAGTCCTCCAAGACATCTGTGTTGGAGGGATACATAGCTCCCAACTGTCCCTGATTTGGAGCAATTTCCCTCTGTCCCTCATTCCTCCTCATTTGTCCCTCATTTTGGTCTGATCTGTATAGATTATCTATCAAAAAGTGTTTCCCAGCACTAAACCTTTCATCTGATTTCTAAATTGCTGCATTTGTAAATTCCAAAAGCCAATATAAAGGAATAGTAGTGGTAAAAAAAAGCACTTATGGGTTTAACCAAACTTTTTTTTTATTTGTACAATTCCCCTTTAAGGGGCGTGGCAAGGGGGTGTGTCCTATGCCTGCATACCTTTGCTGATAGGTGTCCCTAATTCCCATCTTAAAAAGTTGGGAGGTAGGGAGATAAGCACTTACCTCCATGTCAGAGGCATAAATACCTACCTTAATGTCACAGAAGAATAAACACCTATCATCTCAGTCACCCTCGCCCCTGGGCTTCCCTCCTGGCCAGCTTTCAGTGACAACCTGGATAAGAATCACTCCCCAGGGACTTTGCTTAAAGTGGGGTGCCCCTTAAAAAAATGTTTTTTAAAAGTCAGCAGCTACAAATACTGCAGCTGCTGACTTTTAATAATGGGACACTTACCTGTCCCAGGGTCCAGCGATGCGGGGGAACGAAGCCCCCCTCGTTCCCCGCTCCACTCGCGGCACCGGCATTCTTACTGTGGCTTCACAGCCGGGCACCCTCTGCGCATGCGCGAGCGGCGCCGTTATACGCCGCGCAGTCATCTGGGACCTGTCACGTGTCCCAGATGACTGACTGCGTTGAGGGGAAGTGACGTCAGTGCCCGGGCACTGAAGGAGGCAGACTACGAGGGACCCCCTAGCAACGGGCATTTAGAGGTGAGTAAAAAATTTTTTTCCAATTATTATTTTTTTTTTTTTTTATGAATTTCAAGCTATTTCATTTTTTTTGGTGGAAACACCACTTTAACCACTTCTATACCAGGCACTTTCCCCCCTTCCTGCCCAGGACAATTTTGAGCTTTCAACGCTGTTGCATTTTGAAGGGCAATTGCGCGGTCATACAACACTGTACTCAAACTAAATTTTTAAAATTTTCTTCCCACGAATAGAGCTTTCTTTTGGTGGTATTTGATCTCCTCTGTGGTTTTTATTTTTTGCTAAACAAACTAAAAAAGACCCAAATTTTTTGAAAAAAAAACGTTTTTCTTAGTTTGTCATAAAATTGTATTTTCTCCTTCACTGACGGGTGCTGATGAGGCGGCACTGATGTGCACTGATGAGTTGGCACTGATAAGGTGCCACTGATGAGGAGGCACTGATATGCGGCACTGATATGCAGCACTGATTGGCACCGATATGCGGCACTGATGGGCACTGATATGCAGCACTGATATGCAGCAATGATGGGCACTGATAGGTGGCACTGATATGCACTGATATGCAGCACTGATGGGTACTTATAGGCGGCACTGATATGCAGCACTGATGGACACTGATAGGCGGCACTGATGGGCACTAAAAGGTGGCACTAATGGCCACTGACAGGCGACACTGATTGGCACTGACAGGGGGCACTAATGGGCACTGACAGATGGCACTGATGGACACTGGTGGATGGCATTGATGGGCAGAACTGATGATGATGTATTGACAGGTGTTACTGCTGGGCACTGATTGGCACTGTGATGGGCACTGATTAGCACTGTGGTGGGCTCTGATTGGCACTGTGGTGGGCACTGAGAGACTTTGAGGGGGCACTGCTGGCAGTTGTTGACCACTTATTGGCACATCTGATGGGCACCTCTCATGGGGGCTGGGCTAATAATCAATGTGCTGATTATCAGCACAGACCCCCTTCTAACAGGGAGAGCTGCCGATTGGCTCTCCCTGTCAACGCGAACCGAGGAATGCCGTTTACCGGCAATTCCTGGTTCATGCAATGATCACGTGGTAAGAAGCCTCTGTCAGGACTCCGGTGTCAGGACTCTGCAGCCCTGATACATGGGAGTCAGCGCAGAGAGGGGAGGGTAGAAACTGATAGGATCAGCCAGCTATTTCATATTTTCAGCACAAGCACTCTGCTCTATAACAGGCTCAGGAACAGGATCTTCTTTAATGGTGCCAAAACACACAAAAATATATTTTGTTATAAAAACATCTTTCCAAAAATTTAGAAGAAATGGGGGACAATGAATGTTGTCCACATTTCATAAAAACAATTCAGTGCACATGTACAATATACACATAAAGTAGCTACTGTAACCAGCAGGATGCTTGTTGCTCGACATGTTTCACTTTTCAGCTTCTTCAGGAGCTTATAAAGCAATATGTAGCTACAAAAAGACAAATACAATCAAAATAAAATATAACCAACAAAAATAATTCCAAAAATTTGCATAAAGAATTATTAGTAAGTATGTATGACTATAAATAAACATTTCTGTTATCAAAGTAAATGTGTATCAAAAAGATATAACAACATAAATAATATGTTCACTGAATATTATTTATTTATTACAGGATTTATATAGCGCCAACAGTTTACGCAGCGCTTTACAATATAAAAGGGAGACAATACAGTTATATTACAATAAAAAATACAAGAGGATTAAGAGGGCCCTGCTCAGAAGAGCTTACAATCTAATAGGGTGGGGGAGGTGGTACAAAAGGTTGTAACTGTGGGGAATGAGCTGATGGAAGTGGTAAAAGATTAGTTGGAGACGTGATAGGCTTCCCTGAAGAGATGAGTTTTCAGGGATCGCCTGAAGGTAGCTAGAGTAGGGGATAGCCGGACTGGTTGAGGTAGCGAGTTCCAGAGGATGGGAGAGGCTCTGGAGAAATCCTGGAGACGAGCATGGGAGGAGGAAACAAGAGAGCATGACAGGAGGAGGTCTTGAGAAGAACGGAGAGGACGGTTTGGGATATGTTTGGAGACAAGATTGGCGATGTAGCTCGGGGCAGAGTTGTGGTTAGTATTTTGAATTTAATTCGCTGGGTGATTGGGAGCCAGTGTAGGGATTGGAGGAGAGGTTTGGCAGACACTGAACGGTTGGTAAGGTGGATAAGTCTGGCAGCAGCATTCATGATAGACTGAAGAGGGGATAGCCTATGGAGAGGCAGGCCAATGAGAAGGGAGTTGCAATAGTCAAGGCGAGAGATAACAAGGGAGTGAATGAGGAGCTTGGTGGTTTCATTTGTTAAAAAGGGGCGAATTTTAGAGATGTTACGGAGGTGAAGTCTACAAACTTTTGACAACGATTGGACTTGAGGCTGAAATGACAAGTCCGAGTCTAGGATTACACCGAGTACCCTGGTGTGAGGGGAGGGACTGATGGTTGCATTATTGATTTTGATGAAAAAGTCATGGAGGGGGGCATGGGCAGGGGGGAATATTAATAGCTCAATTTTAGAGAGATTTAATTTAAGGAAGTGGTGCGACATCCATGCTGAGATGTCAGTTAGTAATGCGAGTGGAGACTGAAGGAGTGAGGTGAGGAGTAGACAGATAGATTTGGGTGTCATCGGCGTATAAGTGGTATTGGAAGCCGTGGGCGGTTATCAAGTGACCAAGGGAGGAGGTGTAGATAGAGAAGAGGAGGGGTCCAAGAACAGAGCCTTGGGGGACCCCCACATAAAGGGGCAATTTAGAGGAGGAGACAGAGTTGTAGGTGACACTGAAGGAGTGCTGTGATAGATAGGCAGAGAACCAGGATAGAGCAGAATCTTGGAGGCCAAAGGAGTGTAGTTTATTGAGAAGGAGCGGGTGATCAACAGTATCAAAGGCTGCAGAGAGGTCAAGTAGTAACAGTATTGCCGCGTACACACGAAGGGACTATCCCGCGGGATTATCCGCTGGACCGAAGTCCAGCGGATAATCCCCTCGTGTGTGGGCGCCGGCGGACTTTTTTTTGGCCAAAGTACGGCGGACTAAAGTTTCAAGTTTTGTTTTCAAATTATCCGCTGGACTTGGCAGTCCAGCGGATAATCCGGCCGTGTGTAGTATGGTCCGGCGTACCAAAAAGGACGCATGCTCAGTAGCAAGTATTTTTCTAGTATTTTTCGTTTTCTAGTCCCGTCGTACGTGCTGTACGTCATCGCGTGAACCGTCGGACTTTTTGCGTGATCGTGTGTGGTCAAGTCCGTTCGCTTTTTAGTCCAGCGTACCCAGCTGGAAAGTCCAGCGGATTGTCCGCTGGACTTAGGTCCGCCGGGAAAAGTCCCTTCGTGTGTACGCGGCATAAGGAGTACTGATATCCATCAGGGTCTGAGCACTATACAGAGGGGCACACAACATGAACATAAAACTCACCATGTACTGTATATAGAATGTAATCAAGCTAATGCGCACTAATAAAGGGTCCAAAACTGATTTAAGAAGAGGTGCCAACACCAGCGGCGGAAATTGGTGGCAAGAGGAGCACAATGGGGCTGGTGGAAATACTAGAAATGTCAAAATAAAAGGGTATATATATATATATATATATATATGTGTGTAAAATATACTGTTTATGCCCTAAGGAAAGAAATATATCAAGGATACATAAATGCCTCAATCAATTAGATATACAGGTTAGGTTTACCTTAAATGTCATTCAAATGCTCCTTCCTACAGTGTCCCATCTGATAACAAATAGATTTAATCTTCAGGCCCTCCTTATGTGTATGCTGGTCTTGCTGATGGGTGCATGGTCTCTATTTGTTATCAGATGGGACACTGTAGGTGGCCTGGGAAATTGATTTAATGTGACCGCATTCATCATGGCTTCATAACATTGTTCCTTCATCACTTTGGAAGAAATGTTTCCGGGTTGGTCTGTTGCTACCCTCTACATTCTGTGGAAGGAGCATTTGAAAGATATTTAAGGTAAACCTAACCTGAATATCTAATTGATTGAGGCCTTTATGTCCTTGATATATTTCTTTCCTCAGTGCATATATATTTTACACACACACACACACACACATATATATATATATATATATATATATATATATATATATATATATATATATATATATATATATATATATATATATACCCTTTTATTTTTTATTTATTATTATATTATTTTATTCATTTTGATATTTCTATTATTTCTACCGGCCCCATTGTGCTCCTCCTGCCATTAATTGCCACCGCTGGTGTTGGCACCTCTTCTTACATCAGTTTTGGACCCTTTAGTAGTGTGCATTAGCTTGATTACATTCTATATACATGGTGAGTTTTATGTTCATGTTGTGTGCCCCTCTGTATAGTGCTCAGACCCTCATGGATATTCATTGAACATATTATTCATATTGTTATATCTTTTTGATACAGATTTTTTTTTTTACAGTCATGCATACTTTTTAATAATTGTTTATGACATTTTTTTACTTTATTATTGTTTATTTTTTATTTTAATTGTATTTGTCTTTTTGTAGCTACATATTGCTTTATAAAGGTAATAGGGTATTCCCGCGCTACTAAATAAGTGAACCTAATCAGTGAATGAAAATAAATAAATAAATAGAATAGGTTGCAGCAAACCACCGCCAGGGGTGCAACCCCCACCCTCAAAAAAAGTAGTAAAAAAATCAATATATGGTGTTGCGCTCCAAAAACACACAAATAAATAAATGTGCTAAGAATAATAAATGATTAAAAACTACTGTGAAAATGAATTAAATATATATGTGTCATAAATAAATAAATAATCCTTTTGCTGGAGAAAATAATTGCGATCTTCAAATCCCAACTAATATATGCAAATAAAGTTGTGCAATAAATATAAAGTGCAAAGTGATCATCCAAATATGTGCACACTTAATAACCATGCAAACATAAGTGCTATATGAGAAAACAATCCACAGATCAATATAAAACAATAAGAAAACAAAAACAATGAAAACAATAAAATAAATAAATTAAAATTTTCCAAGTCCGTGAATAAAACACGTCTCCTTAACTTACTGCTGTAAGGTAAACAGCAAAAAAGTAAAAGTATCCAGAGCGCTGTATCCTTAGTACGTAGTGGGGCTGGATCTGTCACTTTACCACAGCTGCAGTGAGATTTCCACTATGTTCTCTCGTAGTATACCATATAGATCATAAGGGGAAAGAGGAAGAAGCCCCAAATAGTGAAGTATGCCAGTTTAATTAAAATTCACTCATAGTAAACGAAGGGGTACTCACAACGAAACACAGAAAAACATTCAATGTAAAAACGAGTGCCGCGCTCGTGTTCCGGATGTCACTTTCAGTGTCCAAAGAAATCCTATTATTCCTACGCGTGTCGTCATGTGTCACGTGACTTCATCAGGGAATCATGAAGTCACGTGACACGTGACGATATGCGTAGGAATAATAGGATTTCTTTGGACACTGGAAGTGATTTCCGGAACACGAGCGCGGCGCTCGTTTTTACATTGAATGTTTTTCTGTGTTTCATTGTGAGTACCCCTTTGTTTACTATGAGTGAATTTTAATTAAACTGGCATACTTCACTATTTGGGGCTCTTTCCTCTTTCCCCTTATGATCTATATGGTATACTACGAGAGAACATAGTGGAAATCTCACTGCAGCTGTGGTAAAGTGACAGATCCAGCCCCACTACATACTAAGGATACAGCGCTCTGGATACTTTTACTTTTTTGCTGCAGAGCAATCTGCAATGCATCGGTTCCCGGCTTCTTGTATATCCATCCACTGCAACAATTCAAGGGATTACAATAAAATAGACCGGGTGTTTAATAATAAGAAACAGAAGCACTGCAGATTACACCGCACCCGAAAGTGAAGAATCAGTCCACTTTTTTACTCAATTAATTTTAGTGGGTCGGCATAACTGCCAGGCAACCAACATTTTTATATGAAGGCCAACATTAGTCATCCCTGTGTCCCTGTTATGTTGTGATTATTTATTGTCCCTTGCACTGGAATTTTGAACTTTTCTCTCCATAATTTGAATACAAAATGTTGTATACAAATATATATATAATGTAGGTGAAGATGCTAAATCTGATTCTTCTTTTTTATTGCAGATGTACGCGGTATTTACTGCACATACAGCTCACAAGGCAGGACTACTTCAGTGAGCGAGACAGAATATCAAAGCTACATTGAGACACCACCAGCATGTGACGTTCACACGGAGACACCACCAGCATGTGACGTTCACATGGAGACACCATTAGCATGTGATTAGAAATCAAAAGGAAGAACTCCGGACAGCCGCACACCGGGAAAATAAAATCCAAAGGGTTTATTTAAAAGCAAAAAGACACTACAATCCAAACACGGCAAAAAGGGGGGTACAGAGCTGACGCGTTTCGCACTGTATTTCAGTGCTTACTCATTGCTGATTCAGCAATGAGTAAGCACTGAAATACAGTGCGAAACGCGTCAGCTCTGTACCCCCCTTTTTGCCGTGTTTGGATTGTAGTGTCTTTTTGCTTTTAAATAAACCCTTTGGATTTTATTTTCCCGGTGTGCGGCTGTCCGGAGTTCTTCCTTTTGATTTCTAATCATTGTGCTATTAGCCAGCACCTGGGGCTCCCACACAGGAGCAGGAGCATTCGCTTGTAAGGAGAGTCTTGGAGCGGTGGTTGTTTGTTTTTCACCATTAGCATGTGGCGTTCACATGGAGACACCACCAGCATGTGTCGTTATGCGGGGACTCCACCAGCTTGTGTCATTCACACAGAGACTCCACCAGCTTGTGTCATTCACACAGAGACTCCACCAGCATGTGTTGTTCACACGGAGACTCCACCAGCATGTGTTGTTCACACGGAGACTCCACCAACATGTCACTTTCACATGGAGATTCCACCAGCGTGTGAAGTTCACATTGAAACACCACCTGAGTGTCGCATTCATGTTGAGACTCCAGCACAATGTGATGTTCATGTTGAGAACCCACCAAAATACCAGGGCAGCCATTTGAATATCTTCTCCCATGAAGATGAGGGCAAGCTTAAAGAAAAGGATAGGCAGATCCTGGTGGTAGGGGATTCTGTTATTAGTGGGACAGAGAGGGCAATCTGTCAGAATGACCGCGATCGACGAACAGTATATTGTTTCCCGGTCGCACGAATTCGGGACATTGTAGATCGGATGGATGGATTGTTGGATGGGGCTGGGGAGGACCCAGCTGTCATGGTACATATTGGAACCAACGACAACATTAGAAGAAAATGGAGTGCCCTACAAAAGGATTTCAGGGACTTAGGGGCTATATTGAAGAAAAGTACCTCCAAGGCAGCATTTTCAGAAATACTGCCTGTACCTCGGCCACACCAAGGAGGCAGCAGGAGCTTAGGGAGCTTAGCAAGTGGCTGAAGAACTGGTGCAGGAAGTAGGGGTTTGAATTCATGGAGACCTGGACTGACTTTTCAATTGGTTACTTGCTCTACAGCAGGGATTGACTGCACTTAAAGCGGAGCTCCACCCTAAAGTGGAACTTCCGCTTATCGGATTCCCCCCCCTCCGGTGCCACAATTGGCACCTTTCAGGGGGGAGGGGTGCAGATACCTGTATAATCCAGGTATCTGCACCCACTTCCGGGACTAGCTAGCCACAGCTGCCCGCCCCTATCCGAAGATGCCGCCCCCCCTGTTGTGTCTTGGGAAACACACAGTTCCCAAGACACAATGGGGACCAAAAAAAACGTGTAGCGCGACTCGCGCATGCGCAGTAGGGAATCGGGCAGTGAAGCCGTTGCGGCTTCACTTCCTGATTCCCTGACAGAGGATGGCGGCGGGGCAGCCGAGACGAGCGGTTGCTCGTCATCTTCTGCCGACACCGCTGGAACCTGGAACAGGTAAGTGTCCATTTATTAAAAGTCAGCAGCTGCAGTATTTGTAGCTGCTGACTTTTAATATTTTTTGTGCAGGTGGACCACCTCTTTAAATGAGCAAGGTGCAGCTCTGTTGGGAAAGAAAATAACCAAAAAGTTGGAAAAATGTTTAAATCAACCACCTGTCATTTACATCGAGACTCCTCAAGTGTGCAATGATTCTGTTGAGACTGGGGCAGAATGTAACTTTCCCACTAAGACTCCGGCAGATTGTGGCTTTACCACTGAGACGCTGGCAGAATGTGACATTCACAATGAGACTCCTTCCGAATGTGACATTCAGAATGAGTCTTCACAAGAATGTGACGTTTACAATGAGACTACTCCAGAATGTGATGTTCACAATGAGTCTCCTCCAGAATGTGATGTTCACAATGAGACTCCTCCAGAATGTGACATTCAGGTAAAGAATGATGACGAAGATGAGGGCAAGGTTACAAGAAAGGATAGGCACATACTAGTGGTAGGGGATTCGGCTATTGGAGAGATACAGAAGGCAATCTGTCACAAAGACTGTTATCGCCAAACAATATGTGTTTACTGGGCGTTCGGGTTCGGAACATTGCAGATTGCATGGACAGATTGTTAGATGGCGCTGGAGAGGATCCAGCTGTCATGGTATATATCGGTACCAATGACAAAGTTAGAGAAAGATGGAGCGCCCTAAAAAATTATTTCAGGGACTCAGGGGCTATATTAAAGAAAAGGTCCCCCAAGGCAATATTTTCAGAAATACTGCCGGTACCTCGAGCCACACCAGAGAGGCAACAGGAGCTTAGGGTACTTAACAAGTGGCTGAAGAACTGGTGCAGGGAGGAGGGGTTTGGTTTCATGGCAAACTGGACTGACTTTTCAGGCGGTTACCATCTTTATAGTAGTGACGAATTGCACTTAAATGGGAGGTGTGCCGTTTTTTTGGGATTGAAGATGGCCAAAATGTTGGAAGAAAATTGAAACTAGGTGATGGGAGGAGGAATTAGAGGATGATTTGCTAGTGAATATGAAGGAGAGAATCTTCAATTCAAGCAATCACCGGAATCCACTACGTCATCAATCTCTTGAAAGATTCTCATCATCAGCTTCTGAATCACAAACTATCAATGTAGTTGGACAAACAAGACAATTGACTTTTTCCTAGAAGAAGACTCAACAAAATGTCTGAGGAAACCTCCCAGGGACCAGGTACAGCTGTACCAACACAGGTTCCTATACTGGTGGCGGCTGCCACTCCAGTAACTGGAGGGTCTTCCCATTAGCCCTCCATTTTCATTTTTGGACCTTCTGAATCGGCAACTATCAATGTAGCTGGACAGACAAGACAATTTGCTGTTCCTTGAAGAAGACTGAACAAAAAGTCTGAGGAACCCTCCCAGGGACCAGGGGCAGCTGTACCAACACAGGTCCCTACACTGGTTGCGGCTGCCACTTCAGTAACCGAGGGCCTTCCCATTAGCTCTATATTTCTCTTTCTGCAGCTTCTGAATCACCAACTATCAATGTAGTTGGACACAGAAGATAATTGGCTTTTTCCTTGAAGAAGACTCAACAAAAAGCCTGAGAAATCCTCCTAGGGACCAAGTACAGCTGTACCATCACAGATCCCTACACTGGTGGGGGCTGCCACTCCAGTAACTGGAGGGTCTTTCCATCAGCCTTCCATTTTCATTTTTGGAGCTTCTGAATCACCAACTATCAATGTAGCTGGACAAACAAGACAATTGGCTGTTCCTAGAAGAAGACTCAACAAAAAGTTTGAGGAACCCTCCCAGGGACCAGGTGCAGCTGTACCAACACAGGTCCCTACACTGGTTGTGGCTGCCACTTCAGTAACCGGAGGGCCTTCCCATTATCTCTATATTTCTCTTTCTGCAGCTTCTGAATCACCAACTATCAATGTAGTTGGACACAGAAGATAATTGGCTTTTTCCTTGAAGAAGACTCAACAAAAAGCCTGAGAAATCCTCCTAGGGACCAAGTACAACTGTACCAACACAGATACCTACACTGGTGGGGGCTGCCACTCCAGTAACTGGAGGGTCTTCTCCATCAGCCTTTCCATCAGGGATGGGCCCGGTGTTTGCTTTGAACTCATGTTTGAATCGAACATCGGCCGTTCATTCGCTCGTCGAGTTTCAGAACTCTGAGGGCCGTTCGCATCACATTTGTGTGATGCGAACGGTCCACAATGCACCTCGCCAGTCGCAGTGCATTGCTGGCTGATGATTGGCCAAGCATGCACTGTGACCCCGCATGCTTGGCCAATTATAGAGCTAGCAGCGTGGAGAGCAATAATTGGCCACAGGCAGTATGCCTGTGGCCAATTATAGCTCAGGGGGTTTAGTACACGCCCCATACTATATAAGGCCGCCGCGCCGGCGGCCTTGTGTAGTGTGTTCCGGCGTTGAGCGAAAGAGGATTGATAGGCAGGGACAGTGTAAACTATTTTTCATTAATTTCTGTGTGGGGAAAGTGTAGGGAAAGAGGAAAAAAAGGCAGGGATAGTGTGTTCTTCTCAGGCATTTGCGTGTGGGGAAAGTGTAGGGAAAGAGGAATAATAGGCAGGGATAGTGTGTTCTTCTCAGGCATTTGCGTGTGGGGAAAGTGTAGGGAAAGAGGAATAATAGGCAGGGATAGTGTGTTCTTCTCAGGCATTTGCGTGTGGGGAAAGTTTAGGGAAAGAGGAATAATAGGCAGGGATAGCGTGTTCTTCTCAGGCATTTGCGTGTGGGGAAAGTGCTGTTCTCTACCAATACAGCCATCTGCAGGAGTTAGTGTGGGTGCTGTGTGAGTCCAGCCCAGCACAATATAAACCTGCACCTGTATCTACCATTTTGTGCAGGAGTCCAGAAAAAACTTCTGTTTTTAAAACTCCTTTTTGCATTGATACATGTCCCCTGGGGCAGGACCTGGGTCCCCAAACCTTTTTTATGACAATAACATGCATATTGGCCGTTATAATTAGCACTTTAGATTTCGAACGTTCGCATCCATTGTAACTAATAGGGTTCTAACGTTCACACAAACTTTCAGTCCGTTCGTAAGTTCTGGTGCGAACTGAACCCGGGGGGGGGTGTTCGGCTCATTCCTAGCCTTCCATTTTCATTTTTGGAGCTTCTGAATCACCAACTATCAATGTAGCTGGACAAACAAGACTATTGGCTGTTCCTAGAAGAAGACTCAACAAAAAGTTTGAGGCACCCTCCCAGGGACCAGGTACAGCTGTACCAACACAGGTCCCTACACTGGTGGCGGCTGCCACTCCAGTAACTGGAGGGTCCTCCCACCAGGCCTCCATTTTTGTTTTTGGAGCTTCTGAATCACCATAAATGTATCTGGACAAACAAGACAATTGGCTGTTCCTAGAAGAAGACTCAACAAAAAGTTTGAGGAATCCTCCCAGGGACCAGGTACGGCTGTACCAACACAGGTCCCTACGCTGGTGGCGGCTGCCACTCCAGTAACCAGAGGGTCCTCCCACCAGGCCTCCATTTTCGTTTTTGGAGCTTCTGAATCGCCAACTATCAATGTAACTGGACAGACAAGACAATTGGCTCTTCCTAGAAGAAGACTCAACAAAAGGTCTGAGGAACCCTCCCAGGGACTAGGTACGGCTGTACCAACACAGATCCCTACACTGGTGGCTATATACCACCAACATCTCAGGCACTTTTTTACAGGTGATTATGTTTGATTGATGTATTGTCGATCTATATTAAGTAATTTATTATTTTGTGAAATTTGGAGGCCGGTAGGCTTTTGAGGCATGTGTTGGATCGGCTATAAGAGAAGGTTGAAGGCCGGTATGTTTTTGAGGCATGTGTTGGACCGGCTATGAGGGGAGGTTGGAGGTCGGTATGTTTTTGAGGCGTGTGTTGGATCAGCTATGATGGGAAGTTGGAACTCTTTTTGTCTTCGGAGGCGTGAAGATGAGAACTCTTCCCGCCAGTGAGGTCCTTTAGGGAGAAGTGCAAGGCCTCACTCACACGGGGTGTATGAATATGTACCCTATGTGGCTGCGTTAACACCAAAAAGGACATCCATGCGGGTGCAGTTGCGTGGACACATCCTGGGTGCGCTCGGAGCCGTGCACCGGCACCCACACAGATGTCACATTGGGTATAGGCGCTGCACCCCAGTTGACAGCAATGGGATTGCCTACACGGGATGCTGGGAACACCTGTGCATCCCCATTCTGGTAAACATGGCCCTCCCATGGGGTACGGATTCATACCCTCCGTGTGAATGAGACCTAAGTGTGAATGGAATATTTAGCTCCATTGTGTTGCTAATTTGGTGACCACTGTACCCCTCTTTATTGTTATTTGGGCGTGTTTTATTATAGGAGTGTTATATATTGTAGATTAGGATAAGTTTGTATATGTTGTGGAGATGTGCGTGATTCTTTGGGTGTGTGTTGAAGTGTTATATTTATATATATATATAGATTGTAGTTTAGGATAAGTTTGGATTTCTTCTGGAGGCGCTTTAAGTGGACATAACTGATGTACCCCGCTCAGTGGGGGTGGGCCTTAGAGAACAGAGGTCGCATATGGGCAGCACAGATGCTTAGGGGTTAGCCTTGGAGCGCTGGGGTCCTTGTTTCAGATTCTGACCAGGACACTATCTGCATGGAGTTTGCATGTTCTCCCTGTGCTTGCGTGGGTTTCCTCCAGATGCTCTGGTCTCCTCACACACTACAAAGACGTTTGCGTTGGTGGTGCAGCGGTGAGTATAGCTGCCTTCAAAGCAGCTGACCCGGGTCCGATTCCCGGCCAACGCCATCTCCAATACTTGGAGTCTTCAGAGAGAAAAGCATTATACAAGGTCAATGCTGAGTATATATTAGCGGTGGAATAAAGAATGAAGCGAATGTGTGGAAGAAAATGTTCCCCCAGAATCTATAGAATCTATGAACTCAGCAATTGATAGAAGACACTTAGGCTGCGATCACACCTAGGCGTTCCAAATCAGGGGCGGAATTACTGCAATTCCCGATTTGCTGCAAAACACAGGACACGCTTGTGATCCCGTTACTTTCAATGGCACCCCAATCATGGGACAATATTGTCACCTGACAAATCACACGAACAAAATCGTGGGACGCCTGTTTCCCAAAAGCAGTCCTGCGATTTGTCAGGCGATAATCAAAATCACGCCTCGATTGGGGTGATGGTGAAAGTAAGGGCATCGCAAGCGTGTACCGCATTTTGCAGCGATTCAGGAATCCAGGAAACCTCTCCGCGGCCATCGTACAACAAGAACTTCCTGCACAGACGTCCCCCCCAGCAGGAATATTACATTGATACTCCCCCCAGTAGGAATATTACACCCATACCTCCCCCAGCAGGAATAATACACCCATACTCCCCCCAGCAGGAATATTACACCCATACACACCTCTATATCTGGGTATAGATGGTGGATATAGTATATAGATATATACAGGATAGTAGATATATAGCATATACAGAGAGTACACGTCACATCTCTATATCTGGGTATATACGGGGGATATATATCGTCCACATCTCTATATCTGGGTATATACAGGGGATATAGTATATAGAGATATCAGGGCTTTTTTTCTCAGAATATAGGTGCAGGAACTCAATCACGACCCCCCCTCCCCCCCAAAGCCCCCTCACACACACCCTCCAAACCTCATTACATAGTGGGTTAATAGTGTGGTTAAATTTCACTAACAGTGGAAGGGTGGAAGGGTCTTAAGGGGCGAGCGATTCTTTCTCCGGGCCCCCGATGGCACGGGAGAGCCCGGAGAAGCACCGGATGGCGGCGGGAGGGGGGGGACGTCCCCTCCCGCTGCCTATAAGAACGCTCAGGCGGCGGAACTGCCGCTATGATCGTTCTTATGGTGCACAGAATCGCCGGCCGGTAAAAATGATATCTGAATGATGCCAATAGCTGCACGCATCATTCAGATATCACCACTCAAAGTCAAGGACGTCATATGACGTCCTTGGTCGGCAAGTGGTTAAACACCAGGAGTGCATTCCATACAGAGTGCAGAGTTCAGGGGTGCACTACAAAGACAGTGCAGAGTTCAGCCTTCTTTCACAGCCGCTTACCTCTGCATTCACATCCCAATTTCACCCATCTTCAGCTCTGATCTCTCCATGCAACCCCCCCCTTCTTTAAAAGCTCCACCATCGTCCACATATCTTACTTTTGTTGCTGTTCTAAGCTGAAGCACCAAGCCAGCACTAGTACCTCCACTGTAGGTGACTTGTGTGTTTACAGGTGATAGTGGTAGGCAGAGAGCCTGAGCCAGAGGTGGTGGAACTGAGTTCCAAGTTCCAGCTGAAAAAAAGCCCTGAGAGATATATAGGACAGTGGCTATATAGTATATACAGAGAGTATACATGTCACACCTCTATATCTGGGTATATACGGGGGGATGTAGTATATAGAGATATATAGCACAGTGGATATATAGTATATACAGAGAGTACACACATCACACCTCTATATCTGGGTATATATGGTGTATATATATATATATGTATATATATATATATATATATATATATATATATATATATATATAGACAGTGGATATATAGTATATACAGAGAGTACACATGACATCACTATATCTGGGTATATACAGGGAATATAGTATATAGAGGTATATAGGACAGTGGATATATAGTATATACAGAGAGTACATGTCACATCTTTATATCTGGGTATATAGGGGATATAGTATATAGAGCTATATATAGGACAGTGGATATATAGTATATACAGAGAGTACACACATCACACCTCTATATCTGGATATATATGACTTTCGGGTTGACAAATATGGTTGTAGCATCTTATCATTTAAATCCACCCCCCCATGTACAGATTGTAGTTGTGGACACATTCAGGCTTTACAACGGGGCCGTGTCTTCTTTGGATCTCCACCAAGGTGTCATTGTAGATGGTAGAGAGGATGTGGACATCTTTCTTGTCCCTCCACTTCATGGCCAACACTTTCTCATTTCTCATGAATGCAGATTCCCGTTTTGTAATTTTTTTGTCAACAGATTTTGTGGGAAGCCCTTCCGTTTTTTTTAAGGTACTGCAGGCCAGGGTTTGTTTACGGTAAAGGTGGCAAAAAAGGGGCAGGCTGGTAAAATAATTGTCCATATATAAATGGTACCTTTTTTTGAACAGGGGGTGTGCCAATTTTCCCACTGGTTCCAATATATATGTGGGGCACTCACAGGGTTGGAGCTGGGAGTCTTTGCCTTCATAAATACTCAATGTGTACACGTATCCAGTGGCTCGATCACACAATTTATTCAATTTCAACCCATACCTGGCTCTCTTACTTGGGATATACTGCTTGAAGTGCAGTCAGCCAGTAAAATGTATAAGGGATTCGTCCACACAAATGTTTTGGTCTGGGATAAAAAACTTCAGCAAATCGCTGGGAAAATTAATTTATTAGAGGGTGTATTTTGTAAAATTTGCCGTGGTTGGGGTGATCTCGGGGAGGACACTGCGAATTATCATTAAAATGTAGGAAACGCATGGCCATGTCGTAGCGTGTTCTCGACATGACAGTAGAATATATCGGCATGTGGTGGATGGGGTGGGTATAAGCCCCATATTGAACGTAAGGCCCAAAAACTATTTAAATTCGTCCAGTGTGAGACATCACCACTGGAACCTGCATGCGTAGGATGAATTGGGGTTGGCAGCAATAAATTGCTCTGCATACAGATTGGTTTGATCCACCATATTCTGCAACAATTCTTGTGGGAAAAATAAATAAAAATAATTCAATTCTGAAAATTTTGTAGTGTTGGGCTGCACACCTGGCTGTGTGGTGAAAGGGGGATTATAGTGGACCCTGAGCTGGCAGGCAACCATAAGGGATTTGCCAGGGCATCGGGAAGGTAGGACTGGATTCCTCAGGTTGGGCATGTACTTCCAGTACTGGTACTGGGCTCCTCTTCTTGGGGTTTGGCGCTGCTGGTGGTAGGCAGGTCTTCTGATCCGCTGCTCTCATCATCCGACATGGTAAGGATGTCATTTGTCTCCTCAGGTGTGTAAACCCTTTGAGACAAGATGGCGGTACTTATTGGTGGGCCTGTGTGACGGTAATGCTGGTGGTACTGGTGGCGGGCCTGTGTGGCAGTACTAGTGGTGGGCCTGTGTGTATATACCGATGGCGGTATTAGTGTTGGTACCGATGGCGGTACTAGTGGTGGGCCTGTGTGGATAAACCGATGACAGTATTAGTGGCGGGCCTGTGTGGTGGTATCGTTGGCATTACTAGTGGTGGGCCTGTGTGGATATACCGATGGCGGTACTAGTGGCGAGCCTGTGTGGCGGTACTGATGGCGGTACTGGTGGCGGGCCTGTGTAGCGGTACTAGTGGTGGGCCTGTGTGGCAGTACTGATGGCGGTACTAGTGGTGGGCCTGTGTGGCGGTACTGGTGGCAGTACCGATGGCGGTAATGGTGACGGTACCAATGGCAGTACCGGGTGGCGTTCCTGTGTGACAGATGGGCTTTGACAGATCCAGATGGACTGACAGAACTCCTGACAGGTTTTCTTTATTGGAGGGGGGGTGTGTTGTGCACAATAATACAGTACAGACAGACACTGATATCTCACTCACTGATCCCTGCTCTCTCTTCACACGATCGATGTGTGAGGAGAGAGCAGGGATCAGATAGTAACCGCTCTCCTGTGTTTACATTTGTGACCGGCTTTGATTGGCTGTTTACCCTGATCGGGGAAACGATGTGTCGGGGGGAAGGGCGCCATCCCCGAGCCTCTGGGGGCACGGTGTAGGCGTGCCTCCTATTCTGTGTACTAATGTAACCGGATGTGATTTGACACAGCCGGTCACATGGTAAACAGCCAATTTTCCTATGCATTAAGGTGAAAAAACATCTGGCAGTCACCGGCCCCCCAGCCCACCTGTTTTACTTACCTGAACCCCTTCATTCAGTCAGCGGGGACGCGTTGTCTCTCTCTCCACGGGCTCCCGGCTATTGATTGGATAGTGTGATAGCAGCCATTGGCTCCCGCTGCTGTAAATCAAATCCAATGACATGGGCGCTGGGGGCCTGAGTCCTGCATTCGGCCTCTATGGACGCCGAAAGCTGGACTCAGGAGCGTGCCCGTAAAATAATCCCCTGGTAGAGCGCTTCTCCTAGGGGGTTATCTGATGCGGGAGGAGCCGCGAGAGCCACCGGGGGACCCCGGAAGATGGGGTTCGGGGCCACTTTGTGCAAAACGAGCTGCACAGTGGAGGTAAGTATGATATGTTTGTAATAAAAAAAAAAATAACCCTTACAATCACTTTAACAACTTCTTTAAAGTGGAAGTAAACCCCCCTATCGTTTTCAGCCAAGGAAGCTGCCATCTTTGCCTCTGTTTAATCTTCAACTGCCACAGTGCTGCACATGTGATCCGTTATGACACCAGCCATTGGATGGTTTGACTGTTTGGTTGAGAGCACAGCCAATGTGCAGTTAGCATTCCCGGCATGCCTTTTTTTTTTTAAACTGTTAAATCGATGGGTTTACTTCCGCTTTAACCACTTATACATTTACTGTGGCAGGGCGGCTGTATTGCGCGAAACAAAGTACCTGTACGTTGTTTATTGCAATAGATACTGTAGGCGTACACGCGCCCGCTGCATGGAGGGGGAAGCAATCAGACTCAATGTTCGCCGGCCACCCACGATCACTCCACAGAGAGGCAGAATGGGGATCTGCCTATGTAAACAAGGCAGATCCCTGTTCTGAGAGGGAAGTACACAGAGATCTTCTGTTTCTAGTAAGAACTGTGTTGCTCCTGTCAGTCCATCCCCCACGCAGTTAAAAAAACACTGACAGGGAACATACTTAACCCTTTGATGGCCCCTGATGTTAACCCCTTCCCTGCCAGTGTCATTTATACAGTAATCAGTGCATCTTTTAGCACTAATAACAGTATTGGTGTCACTGGTCCCCAAAAAGTGTAAATTAGGGTCAGATTTACAGAGTAACAGAGAACCTGAGTGGATTGGTTACCCCTATTAATGAACCGAAGGCGCTTTCTATAATAATATCTGGTGAGTGGCCAATTCTTATGGTGGTGGTGGTGGTATCGTCACTGTACTGGTGGATACAAAGCACAAAAAAACATGATCACAAGAAATAGGAGAACTGAGAAAATTTTTTTCACACAGCAGAGATCCGGAAAAGGGGACTTATTTATATGCTGGTTCACAGATACCAGCAATTATTGAATATACACTTATTCATTTATGTAGTATTATTTAAAGTCAAATACAAACGGTGATATTGGTTGCACTTGAGATATACACACAGGTGGTTTATATATGTACATGTTCTAACAGTGTTATATTTTTTATAGTGGTGTATATATTTTATTATATATATTTTTTACAGTGGTGTATTGTTTGGTGTTAAGATATATAACACAAGTGTCAGCGCAGTCAACACATATTGTTTTTTGTTTTGTATAGGTTTATTTAGAACCACATTCCTTTGACTGCAGCAGACGGCCAAAGTTTCACTAATGTTGTAGTGGAGGGGGTTAATTTGGCAACTTAGATATAGTTTTTTTGCGCCGGTAGACACATATTTTTGAATGGGCATCGTTATACACCCACCGGAGTCTTGCTTTACACAGTTATTTTTAACAGTAAACTCAGCTTATATAATGATATGCAGTATTTAGAAGTCCGTAACACTGTTTTGATGTTGAATTTTAAAAGCAGCAGCAAGCCTGCTGATCTCACAGGTTTGCTGATGCGATTTAAAATTAAACATCAAAACAGACTTCTAAATACTGCATTTGACTTTATAAACCGAGTTTACTGTTAAAAATAACTGAAAAGTAAGAATCCGGTGGGTGTATAAGTATGTCAGCGGGTGTACCAAGATGGCCGCGAGGCAACATCACTTCGGTTGCACATGCGCAGAATACCGGCCAGCGGCTTTCTGATAGAGTACAAGAAGAATGTTGTGTTTCTATCACGTGACAGCGCTCCCTCCCACCCACGTGACGTAAGATATGTGCTGAGATGAAGTCACAGATATGCACGCTGTGTAGAGGATGAGCGCTATGTCGGCCAGCGGGGAAGCGCAAGGAGCAGACACTAAAGTTGGAGAGCATGGCTACCGGGCGAGGATAGAGGAAGATGGGGAGGGGGACGACTTCTCAGACATCAGTGACTCTGAGCTCCTCAGTCTGCAGGAAGCGGCGGAGAGCTGTGAGTGACGTCAGGGGAAGGGGAGTGGTCAGTTTGGTGGACACTGAACCCACAATAAAGGGACAATGTTATTAGAGTCCCCGGATTGTATACACTGGGGGCATTTATAATGGGGATCCATCATAGTGAGAAGATTCCAGGCAGACCCTTTTTTTTTTTTTTTTTCACAGCACTCTGTTATTGGTACAGGTGTGGTGTCATTACAAGAGGATCCTCCATTGTATACAGAATGGCACGTACAGGCAGGAGGGCGTATATATACGTCCCTCCTTTAGCCTGTCCGTGCTATCGGGAGCGCGCCGGGCGCGGCGCGCCCCCGCGCCGGTCGGGACCCCCGTGAGTCCGGCCGCAGTCCCCGCGGACTCGATCGCCGCGGGGACTCCCGCGATCGTCTCACGGAGCGGCTAAACGGGGAGATGCGAGATAAACAGCATCTCCCCGTTCTGCCTAGCAACTAGTGACGCCGATCACTGCTCCCTGTGATTGGAGCAGAGATCAGCATTCATTTGCACCCGCCCCCCCACAGTAAAAAAAACACCCCTAGGCCTACTTAACCCCTACACTGCCACCTTGTGGTTAACTCCTAAACTGCCATGTCATTTTTACAGAAATCAATGGATTTAAATGCATTAATTGCTGTAAAAATGACAATGGTCCCAAAAATGTGACAAAAATGTCCGATGTGTCCGCCATAATGTCCCAGTCACAAAAAAAATCGCAGATCTCCGCCATTAATAATAATAAAAAAATTATGTAATAAAAATGCTATAAAAGTTTCCTGTGATCTTGTAAACGCTATAACTTCTGCGCAAACCGATCAATAATCGCTTATTGCGATTTTTTTTTACCAAAAATATGTAGAAGAATACGTATCGGCCTAAACAGGAAAAAAAATGTTTTTTTATATATTTTTGGGGGATATTTATTATGCAAAAAATAAAAAATAATGCATTTTTTTCAAAATTGTCGCTCTATTTTTGTTTATAGCGCAAAAAATAAAAACCGCAGGGGCGATCAAATACCACCAAAAGAAAGCTCTATTTGTGGGAAAAAAAGGACGTCAATTTTGTTTGGGAGCCACATCGCACGACCGCGCAATTGTCAGTTAAAGCGACGCAGTGCCGAATCGCAAAAAGGGGCCTGGTCCTTTGGCTGCAAATTGGTCCGGTCTGAAAGTGGTTACAAGAGGATCCTCCATTGTATACAGGGATAGTGGGAAATGGGCACACCTAAGAGTGACACCATCAAATCCCAGGACAAGCCTTGGTCTTAGGCTTCATGCACACACTGGACGTTTTTAGCCCGGGTTCACACTTGTGTGATGTCAGACATCGCATGTGATTTGCACCCGCACTGCGGTGCAGCTCACATGCGATGTCTGTGCAGTGCGAGTTCAGCTATACAGTTTGGCTGAACTCACATTGGATTTTCATTAAAAAAAAGGTGCAGGGACACCCCCCCCCCCCCCGCATTGGAATCAGATTGTGTGGTGTGTGATGCGATCCAAATCCACAGTTTGCACTGTGAACCGATCTGGGGGTGTCATTAACATCGTATTGACACCCACAGCAGTTTGCAGAAGGCAGTGTGAACTGCCTGCGGGAGAGGTGCGATGTGGGAATTGTGCTGGTTCCCGCATCGCTACAGTGTGAACCCTGGCTTACAGATGCTGTTTTTGGCTTCAGACTTTTTTTCTGCAGCCAGTAAACTCCCCAGCACATTATCCTATGTGTGCATGCACACATAGGCTTCAGCGTTTTTTGGCCTTGGGCTTTCTGGCTGGAACCTCCCCCCAGAACTAGTGAGTTTTAAGAGGAGTTTTTCAGCTGTAAAAATGCTCTAACTCTGATAAAAGCTTAAAAACGCTAATAAATGCGGCTATTCTGCATTTATCAGCATTTTTGAGCCATAAGCTTTCCCGAAACAAACGTTAGTCCTCTTGGTTACATCATATCCCGGGACAAGCCTTGGCCTTTTAGGTTACATCATATCCTGGGACAAGCCTTGGCCTTTTAGGTTACATCGTATCCCGGGACAAGCCTTGGCCTTTTAGGTTACATCGTATCCCGGGACAAGCCTTGGCCTTTTAGGTTACATCGTATCCCGGGACAAGCCTTGGCCTTTTAGGTTACATCGTATCCCGGGACAAGCCTTGGCCTTTTAGGTTACATCGTATCCCGGGGGAAGCCTTGGCCTCTTAGGTTACATCGTATCCCGGGGGAAGCCTTGGCCTCTTAGGTTACATCGTATCCCGGGGGAAGCCTTGGCCTCTTAGGTTACATCGTATCCCGGGGGAAGCCTTGGCCTCTTAGGTTACATCGTATCCCGGGGGAAGCCTTGGCCTCTTAGGTTACATCGTATCCCGGGGGAAGCCTTGGCCTCTTAGGTTACATCGTATCCCGGGGGAAGCCTTGGCCTTTTAGGTTACATCGTATCCCGGGGGAAGCCTTGGCCTTTTAGGTTACATCGTTCTAGGTTACATCATATCCAGGGACAAGCCTTAGTCTTATAGGTTACATCTTATTCGGAGACAAGCCTTGGTCCTATAGGTTACATTGTATCCCTTGATCCTATGAGTTACACCATATCCTGGGAGAAGCCTTTGTCCTATAGGTTGCATAGTATCCCTTGTTGACAGCAATGATGACTCACTGTTTTTTAAGGGTATTTTGTAAAAATAAATTAATTTTTCTTTGTTTCTATTATACAATTTTGCAAATGAGTAATTTTTCTGCTAATCCATTGAAAATTAGTCACACCTGTTGTACTGATGGCCTATGATTTCTTGAGACACTAACAAGCCAGGAAAGTACAAATACCCATCAAATGACCCCCTTTTTCTTTTTTCTTTAACAAAATTGTCATATTAACAGGTTATTGCTCTCACCTGGTATGTGCATACCACAAATTACACCCCAAAACACATTCTGCTACTCCTCCTGAGTATGGCGATACCACATGTGTGAGACTTTTACACAGCCTGGCCACATAGAGATGTCCAACATGCAGGGAGCACCTCCAGGTGATCTAGGAGCATAAATTACACATATAATTTCCTGACAACCTATCACACATTTGAAGGCCCTGGAGCACCAGTACAATGGAAATACCCACAAAAATTACCCCATTTTGGAAAGCAAATAATCCAACGTATAATCTATGAGGCATTATGAGTCTTTTGAACATGTAATTTTCTTCCGCAGGTTTTTGGAAAATGTGGAATGAAAATAAACTTTTTTTTACACAAAGTTGTCCATTTATAAGATATTTATAACACATAGCATGTGCATAGCCACAAATTACACCCCAAAACACATTCTGCTGCTCCTCCTGAGTATGACGATAACACATGTGTGAGACTTTTCCACAGCCTGGCCACCTACAGATGCCCAACATGGATCCACTGATAGGGTGGCACTGATGAGCACTCACTTATGGGCACTGATGGGCACTGTCGTGGCACAGATGAGCACTGATGTGGCACTGTAGGGCTCAGATAAGCACTGTGGAGGCACTGATGGCAAAGATGAGCACTAATTTGGCACTGATGGGCACTGTAGTGGCACAGATGTGCACTTTAGTGGCACTGCAGATCACTGATGGGCACTGTAGTGGCACAGGGGCACTGTAGTGGTACATGGGGAACTGTGAAGCACACTAAAAATCAATTTGACTTACTGTGCTTCCCTTGATCTCTCTCCTCTCACGCGCTGTATCGGTGTGAGGAAAAGAGAGAGTTGAACCCCTGCACGACCTGGATGTTTACAATGTGATCGCTCCATCATTGGATGGAGCGATCACTTGGTAAAGGGTCACTGTTATTGGCCCTTTGCTGTGATCCGGACACCTCCATGTGGTGCACAGAAAATCAGAGTTCGGGAGGACGTCCCTGGACACCCTCCCAGAAATAGCTGACAGCGCTGTAGCTGTCTTTCGGCTATGGCCATGTCAGTAAATAACAAACCTGTTATACTTACCTGCTCTGTGCAATGGTTTCGCCCAGATCAGCCTGGATCCTCCTCTTTCTGTCCCACGCCAGCGCTCCTGGCTCCTCCCTCCTGCTGGGTGCCCCCACACCAAGCGGCTTGCTTTAGGGCAGTGATGGCAAACCTTGGCACCCCGGATGTTTTGGAACTACATTTCCCATGATGCTCATGCACTCTGCAGTGTAGTTGAGCATCATGGGAAATGTAGTTCCAAAACATCCGGGGTGCCAATGTTCGCCATCACTGCTCTAGGGAAACCCAAGCAGGCGTGCTCCCTACCTGCGGCTCTGTGTGTCCATTCACACATGGAGCCGTGTCTCTGCCCCCTCCATCTCTTGATTGGCTCACTGGCTGTGACTGCCAATGGCTCCCACTGATGCCAAAAGCCAATCAGGGATGCAAGTCCCCGGAGAGGCAAGGCTCCCGTGGACAACGCTGGACCAAGATGGGGCTCAGGTAAGAGTATTTGGGGGGGCTGCTGCACACTGAGGCTGGTTTTACATCTATGTGAATTTGATGCAGGTTTCCCCACATGCAATTCGCATAGCAGAGGAATGTGACCGGCTCTCCATGGAGCCGGTTCACACATCTCCGCAGCGGCTCCAGTGAGAATTGCACAGGATCCCTGTGCGTCTTTTGATCCGTTTCAGGTCCGAAGTCTGCCAAAAATTAGGGCTGAATTCGGACCTGAAACTGTGAAATGCATCGGACTGTGAGCCGGAGAGTGCTGCGGTGTGAACCCAGCCTGAAGGTTTTTTACCTTCCTGCATAGAATACATGAAGGTAAAAAACCTTGTGCCTTTTACAAATACTGCATGAGTTATTTTAACGCTAATACTCATGCAGTATTTAACCCTTAGTGAATTGAGCCCACTCTGCCTAGATTTCTTCAATCAAGTGTTTTGGAAATCCCAGGTTTTTGCTGTAAAATCTGAAATAAGAATTAGTGTCCCTTTTCAGTACAGCAAAATGTACCTTCTAGAACACGATACAAATTTCAGTTTTTTGTTGACACAATCAGTTTAATTTGCATTTTGACAAACTGTAGTCAATTGCTAGGTAAAATAGAATACACTGTACATTAATATTCCTTTTTACAGGTGATGCATATATAGCAGATGGAGAGGTTTTGGAAACCTTAGCTGTTACGAGCCCTAGAAAAAGGTACGTGAAATCCTGTTTTAAATAAATGATAAAAGCACACTTGTAAAATTGCTGAAAAATATTGTCTTTCACTCGAAAATGAATGTGCTGGCTAAGTGTGAGGCCCATACACACTTGTGCGCTGCAGCAGCGCATGGTAAAATGTAAACGCTCTCTCAACGCACGTTGCACAGTAATACATCTGTAATATATTGCAATTTACCAATCCTCAACCCCTTAGGCCCCTTTCACACTGGGGCGGGAGCGGCGTTGGCGTTAAAGCAGCGCTATATTTAGCGCTGCTTTACCGTAGTTTTAGCCGTGGTATTTGCCCGCTAGCGGTGCGGTTTTAACCCCCGCTAGCGGCCAAAAAAGGGTGCTCCTTCACCGCTCCAAAGATGCTGCTAGCAGGAATTTTTTGACCGTCCTGCTAGGGCACCGCTCCAGTGTGAAAGCCCTCTGGCTTTCACACTGGAGTGAATGGGGCCGGATTTTTTCAGGCGCTGTACAGGTGCTATTTTTAGCGCTGTAGCGCCTGAAAAACGCCCCAGTGTGAAAGGGGCCTTAGTGACAGAGGGTATAACAAATGTTAATGTTTGAACACAATTTTGCAACTTTGACATGTTATTAAAACTGTACATATCATCAAAACTACTTCGTATATTCAGATGAAGTAAAAGTGAAAACTAATGCAGCCATCATTTCTAAGAATTGGTAAGCTGCAATATAATGTTTGCTAATCACTTTAAGGCCAGGATTGGTAAAAATGTAATCGGCATCTACAATGGCTTTGGATATGTTGTAAGCTGATCAACTGTTCATTTTTTTTATATTTTAGTTTTAGTCATAGCCTTTTGACTAAAATGCCATTTTAATTAGAGGTGCACCGAATGGAAATTTTGGCACCGAAAATGCAGGATGCACTTGGCCAAAAACCCGAAAATGACAGTTTTTAAAAATATTTTTATATATAATTGTATTATATTCATATTTTTAATTAATACCATGAATTTAAGAGCCCTTTCACACTGAGCGGGCAGCATTAGCGGGTAAAGCGTCACTAGTTTTAGCAGCGATTTACCGTCGTTTTAGCGGCACTATTCGGCCTCTAGCGGGCGTTTTTAACCCCCGCTAATGGCCAAAGAAAGGGTTAAATGCACCCGTGTATGCGCTTCAACCCAGTGAGCCAGGGGTGGTTTAGGAGCGGCGTATACACCACTCCTCCACCACCCCAAAAATGCTGCTTGCAGGACTGCAGTGTGAAAGGGGTCTAAATGAATATTCATTTATTGTCAGCCATTATTGGCACCTTTAGCACAAGAAAAGCCCTTTAATTCTATGTATGTCTTCACACTGGTCCGTTGCACTTCCATTGTGGTGTTAAAAATCTTGCTTGCTGCATTTTTGGGGAGTTAAAAAAACAGCACCAAAAACGCAGCTCCTTGTTGAAACTATAAGCACAGTAAAATCGTGGCAAAATTGATGTAAAATCGCGTGCGTTTTTGGTGCCACTTTTTTCTCTTATTGGCAAAATGCTGATAACATTATTTCCGCCTGATCTGTTTCGTCATAATGGAGTCCTTTACCTTTTTTCTTTTTGTAGTGATGTAGATGTGAACGCACCAGCTGAAGGTCAGCTCCACAATCGTGCAGGATTAAGCTGCTGTGAAATACCTGGTCCATCAGAGATAACAGCGAGGAAAAGGAAACAGGAATCGCTGACCCCACTGCAGAAATATCATATGAGGCACTTGGCTGTGACAAACATTTGCTCCCAGATGTGGTGTGAACAACAGATGGTGTACAAAATTGAGCAGCCAATAGCTCTCAGACCAGAAAAAACTGCTGCAATGAATGAGGGATCCAGTATACATTTAGCCAGAGGTGAGGTATTTCCTGTAATTCGTTCTGAATCTCTTGTCTTCTTTTTTAATGAACATGTAAGTGTATCTCCACTCATAATTAAAAATATATTTAAAGTGGTTCTTCGCCCTGTATGAAAAAATACAATTACTATAGCTGCTGACTTTTAATAAAAAGGACGCTCACCTGTCCAGGGGTCCAGCGCCATTGTCACCCGAACTGGTTCTTCACCGGTCATGTTTACTGTGGGTAGCCAGCTGTGATTCCTTGCGGCTCCACTGTGCATGCACAAGCCTTGTTGCACTTTTTAAATGGTCCCGCAGCCTTCTGGGACCTGCCCCCAGAAGGTTGTGGGTGGGAGGGGGAGGAGAGCTTCTGGTGGATCCGCCGAAGCGATCCAACCACAGTTGGAGTGGGTACCTGTTCACTTTAATGAATATCCCACATCAGAGAAGAAATGCCACTCCAGATGGACTCATTGCATATTAGCTCCTTCACTGTGTGATTGGGCGCTAGTCCGGTCTGCAATCAATGCCATTTCAATAGTCAAGTAATTGGGGGGTGGCTTGGAGTCCATGGGAGTGGCTGCTTAGATCTGTAGCTACGGCTCTACACAGACATTCTGCAGGCATCCTGTGTCCAATCCTTTCCCAAAAGGCACTGAATCCTTCCTAAAGACGGCGGGATCCCGAGGCAGGCATTATGGCGAATAAATACTGGCCACCTGCGCCCCAGTCAGTGGCAGAACTGGCAAAGTATCTCAGGCAAGATGGTGCAGATCCCTCAGCCGATCCCTCCCTGAAGCCACACTGCAGCCCTCTCCCATCTCAGCACAGCTCTCCACATCAGGGGTGAGTGACTCCACACGCAGTCTGCCCTAGCTTCATTAGACTCCCCCACATGCTCTGAAGAAGAAAAAAGCTCCCTGGAGGACACAGTACACCCCCTAGTACGGCAACTGATGAGCTGGTGTTCCTCATAGCCAAAATGGAGGACTTGGAGAGCCGCTCTTGCAGGAATAATCTCTGCTTTGTGGGGTTCCCTGAGCATTCAGAGAGGGGCCCGCCCTGAAAGGTTCCTTCACTCCTGGCTGAGAGATGTTTTTGGGATGGAGGTGTCCTATGCCTTTATGATTGAGCGTGCACATCGTACCCCCCCCCCCCCCCCGTGTCGTCCTCCCTTGGGGGCGCCCCCACAAAATCCCTGATTGAAAAAATCCTCAATTTTAAAGACACAGTCGCCATTCGCAATCAGGGATCTTGGGGGGGGGGGGGGGGGCTAAGGGAGGGGGACATGGCTCTTGCTAGAGAAAACGGCCCACTCAAGTTTAATGGTAACAATATCTCCATATACAGTAAACCCCCGCTCTATCGCGGTTCAGTTTTTGCGGTCCCAGTATAGCGCAGTATTTTAATTAGGACCTGTTATTCTGATATTTCACCATTTTGCAGTTATGTACTCTATTTTTTACTGTACTGTACTGTTAAGACAATATTGTTATGTTTTAAAAATCCTCTTGATCTCACTCTCTATCTTTTATGCGTTTTCTATTGCGTAAAAGTGTGTTTAAAGACCTTTAAATGCTATTAAAAAATTAACAAAACATGCCTAGGGTGTATTTAAATAGGGTCTTTCTATTACGCGTTTTTTCACTTTTCGCGGGTGGGTCCGGAACATAACCCCAGCGATGGAGGGGGGGTTTACTGTATACTCGGATTTCTCTGCTAAAGTGTAAAGCCAGCGCATATTCTTTGCTGCGGTAAAAGACCGCCTCCGCGCTGAGGGCCTGCCATATGCGATGCACCTCCCTGCTAAGCTGCGGATCATCCATGAGGGTAAAGCCCACTTCTGCACTTGTCCAAAATATGCTAAGGCCTGGATAGACGCTCGTTTTGGGAAACAAGGTAGACAACTCCGCAACTGATGCTGTACTCGGTAGCTTTTCTTCCTCTATGCCTCACTACTCATCTCTCCTGAAGCAAGCTTGAGCACCTGTGGGTCACCCTATCCTTCTTTTTGCCTCCTACACTCCATTGTTACAGATGACCTGAGGACTGCACCCACCTATTCTTTCCTGCTATATGTTACCCGTGTGACCAATAAACTGTCAGATGCCATTGTAGGCTATAACACCTGTCCTCACCGGTGGGTAACCCCTGCCTTGCCAGGGTAGGGGGGGGGGGAAGGGACTTTGGCTTTTTTCTTTTTTGGCCCCTCTCACATTTTAGTTTTTAGGGACTGGCTAGACTTATATATATATTTTTTTTTCTGCTGCTGTTTTTTCTGCTCCTATTGCAGATTAATTTCTGTTGCTATAGTGCATTTATTCCGGTGTCTCTATCGTGCAATGTTTTATATGTTGTATTGCATCTCCCCATGATCCTCCCCATGTTGTTATGCTGTATATGATTGAATATGGCTAATGTGCTAAAACAGATCTCTTGGAATGTCAGGGGTTTAAACACCCCTCCTGAGCGGTCCTTGGTATTCTGTTACCTTTAAAAATATAAGCCACATATTGTCTGCCTTTAAGAGACTCGCCTCACCAATGCCAAACTGCGGTCCCTTAAACGCCCTTGGTTGGTTACACAGTACCATGCTTTACATACCAACTACTCCCGTGGGGTTTCTATCCTGCTAACAAAATCTCTCTCGGCGGAAATCTTGTGGATTAAGATTGATCCAGAGGGGAGATTCAATATACTTACAATCCGAATTATATCCGTAGTATTTACACTAGTGAACATATATGTTCCTCCCCCATTTTCCTCAGACCTACTTTCCAATTTATCCCTGAAGCTGCTGTCTAGAGTACCGGGCCCCCTGCTCTATGTTGGGGACTTTAATGCTGTTCTTGAGGGGGTGGAGGTAGACGCCATCTGTATTGCGTTCCTTTGGAATGGGCAGTCCCCTAGAGTTGCACTAGAAACTGTGCGCCTCCCCTCACATATGGCAGGTCTGGCATTGCCTAACTTCTACCTTTACTACCTAGCATCCCAGCTGGTTAAAATTCATAATTGACTCCACCCTAACTCTGATAATGCCTGCACCACTACTGAGGGAGCCATAGTTTCCTCATTTGAGACACTCCACAACATTTATCTATAGGGGATGTACACCACTTGGACCGGGCATGTCGATCATCCAAACCATCCTCTCCCTATTCAGAACGGTAGTTGCGAAAATGTCCACTAATTCATGGCAGACCTCCCCCAACAGTCCCTTGTAGTTCAACCCTAACCTTAAAGGGGGATTCCACCCTAAAGTGGAACTCCCGCTTTTCGGAACCCTCCCCCCCTCCGGTGTCACATTTGGCACCTTTCAGGGGGGAGGGGGGTGCAGATACCTGTCTAAGACAGGTATCTGCACCCACTTCCGGGAATAAACTCCCGCGGGAGTTTACATCACTTCCTGTCCCGGCGCGCTGTCTGCCGGGACACACACGTGTCCCAGCAGACAGCGCTGAAGATTCATATTGCGCCGCGCGACTCGCGCATGCGCAGTAGGGAATCTGGAAGTGAAGCCACTTCCTGATTCCCTCACCGAGAATGGCGCCGGCTACAGCAGGGAGCCGAGCGATCGATCAGCCTCTGCTGCCGACACCGCTGGACCCTGGAACAGGTAAGTGTCCATTTTTTAAAAGTCAGCAGCTGCAGTATTTGTAGCTGCTGGCTTTTAAATTTTTTTTTTTCAGTACAGTCCCGCTTTAAGGAGTTATGTTCTATACCTGACCCCATCAGATGGACATCAAAGGGAGTGAAATACCTATGTCATCTTTATACCCCCCAGGGTTTTAAATTCTTTTCTCAACTACAGACAGACTTTGACATCCCATCGACTTACCTATTGTACTATTACCAACTCAGACATGCTATACGTATTCAGTTTGGTTCTCTGCTCAGTCCTAATAAGACACCTGACCTGGAAAAACTTCTGAGAGGCCCGGCCCGGACCAGACCAGACGATACTTATATCCACGTATTACTCCACTCTCATGACAGGCAATAACCCTAGGTTTTTGAGGTCTCAGGAGAGGTGGGCCTACTTTGATATCCCTATCACAGAAGAAGATTGGTCTGAGTTCTGTGAATACGTTCAAAACCTTTGTTATCTCCTAGAGGAACAGGGTGATTCAACTAAAAATTTTCCATCATTCACACCTTACCCCTGCTAGACTGTATAAAATGGGACTATCCCCCTCTGCTGACTGCTTCTGCGGTTGTGGAAAAACTGCTGATTTTCTCCACTGCTTTTGGACTTGCCCACTGGTACGTGACTTCTGGGTTTAAATAGGCTCCTGTTTATATCTTCTGCACTGGGTTTGCCAAACAGATTGCACCCTAAAAACTGTTTGCTGGGCATATTTGGTGACCTCGCTGTTCAGCCTCAGGCAAAGAGACTACTTTGCATCCTTTATTACTATGCGATCCTACTGACGTGGAAAGGGTCAGAGACCCCAACGCGGAATATGTGGCTGAAACTTGTCAATGATTCCCTGCCTTTTGACATCCATAAGAGGACAAAAGCGTTCCACAAAATATGGGGCAGATGGCTGGCTAGCCCACTGACCCTCTCCCCTGTACTACCATGAAAGGGGTTCACCTTGTGAGTGTTGTACTAAACAGGAACTTCTGATATGCCCAGGATGTGTTTAAAAACCGTATCGCTTACTCCTCTGTTGATGTTTATATCCACTGGTAGATGTAATACGTTTAACCACTTCAGCCCCGGAAGATTTGGCTGCTCAATGACCAGGCCATTTTTTGCAATCCGGAACTGCGTTACTTTAACTGACAATTGCGCGGTCGTGCGCTGTACCCAAATAAACTTTTTGTCCTTTTTTTTTCCCCACAAATAGAGCTTTCTTATGGTGGTATTTGATCACCTCTGCGTTTTTTTATTTTTTGCGCTATAAACAAAAAGAAACAACCATTTTGAAAAAAAAAAACAATATTTAATTTAAAACATACCCAATAAAAAAATGTAAAATATCAAATTTGTTCAGTTTAGGCCAATATGTATTCTGCTACATATTTTTGTTAAGAAACCAATAAAAATAAAATCCCAATAAGCGTATATTGATTGGTTTGCGCAAAAGTTATAGCGTCTACAAACTATGGGATATTTTTTTAACTAATTTTTTTTTTTTTTTTACTAGTATTGGCAGTGATCAGCGACTTATAATGGGACTGTGATATTGCGGCGGACAAATCGAACACCTTACTGACACTTTTTGGGGACCAGTGACACTAATGCAGTAATCGGTGCTAAAACAATATGCACTGTCACCGTACTAACGATACTGGCAGGGAAGGAGTTAACATTCAGGGGGCGATCAAAGGTTTAAATGTATGCCTAAGTTGTGCTTCCTAACTGTGGGGGAGGTGCTTTGACTGGGGGGAAAGATCCGATCTGTTCCTACTTGGCAGAAACACAGGTTCAGTACCTTCCCCTCTGACAGAACAACAATCTGCCTTGTGTACATAGGCAAATTGTCTTTCTGCCTCTGTACTCTCTAACCAGTGGGCACTGGGGGACATCAAGTCCGCAGTACCCACCGCTGGGCTCCCGCTGTGTATAATCACAGCAGGTCGCCGGTGGCGTGCGCCCCAGACCCCAAAGGGTCAGATTACGTCTGGCACAGAGCGGCCACCCTGCTGCAGTAAATGTACGTGGGGCAGTCGCTAAGTGGTTAAAGTGGAAGTTCATGCAGAATCTAAAATCCCTGCATCTATAACATTAACCTCTATATCCCTGTAAAGAAAAGATGAGTATACATACCTTTTTGGAAGCCGATCTGACCCGCTCCGACCCGATCTCCAGTGGCGGAAGCTCTGCAGAAGACACACACGACAATGGCTGTTAAGACAGGGAAGTGTGATGTCATCCATAGACTTACTATGGGGCTTCCATTGTCCTTCGTCTCCTCTGCACCCGCCTCTACAGTGAAGCCGTGGCTGACGGCTTAGCACGGGATCCGGTCGGAGCGAGTCGGATCGGCTTCCAAAAAGGTATGTATGTTCATTTTTTTTTCTTTCCAGGGATAGAGAGGTTAGTGTTAGATCCTGGTGTCTATAGATGCAGGAATTTTAGATTTTACATAGACTTGCACTTTAAGTAATGTCTCTCTGATGCATATTTTTTTTATTTGCACTAATACTCGTAATTGCACTTTCAGAACAAGCTTTCAGGGGTGTTCGCTTTTTCTTTATCATCTTTTTCATATAGAGCTGCAGAGAAGAATGCAGTGCCTGAGTATGTAAAGAGCAGATATGGTTACTCCCATATACTACAGTAAATGTATATTTGATTACAAATTATACATATATTTATAGATAGAGAGATGGGCATACTGTAGGTATATAAAGCTAATTTACTTTGATATTGCTTATGGGCAGTAAAATTATGAATTCTTAATAACCTGTTTCTACATTCCTTTTTTTTTGTATTAAAGGAATAATTCCTGGTTGTGTTCTCAAGACAAGACATTAGGTGAATTCACCCCAGTGGTGGGGACAAAGACTAAAAATGTATCAGCTTTTCTAACGTTTTCACGCTATTTCTAAAACTAGAAAAAGTTTTGTTGGTTGTTCAAATTTAATGCAAACCAGAAGCACTTTGATAGCATTGGGCCAATTCTGACAGGAGCCAATGAACCTGCAGGGTTCCTGCAAGAAAACCAGAGTACCCAGAGGAAACTCATGCAACCACAGGGAGAACATGCAAACTCAATGCAGTTCTAGTCGAAATGCCTGTCCTAGTAAATTTGAACTGAGGACCCAAGTACTGCAAAGCATTATAGTAACTATTTTAAGAAAACTGGCATAGCATATGTGATATTATTCACACATCTATTGATGCATTGTGTAGATTTGCCAAAGTAACCATCCACTTTTTTATATTTACTAGAGTTGGAGCTACATGATGTTGTATCGGTGACTACACAGACTCGTGAAGACATCTGGGCAATAAAATGTCTCAATATTTTAGCAATGATTCCAGTTTTACAGTCTGGTAAGTTAAGAACACAGGTTACACTATAAATGTCGGATAATTGTACTTTGCAAACAATTATAAAAAGATGTTTTTGTTTTTTTTTTGGGGGAATACAATGCCTAGGATTACTAGGTAAATTGGGGGACTCACGTGTTCCATCTTTTTAATCAATAGCAGCTGGTTTTCCTCCAATAAAATTATTCATATAATTATTTTCTGCTGGGGGCCATCTTGCCTGTGGGCATGTGAAACCCCACAGGCACTTTAGATGGCCCAGCATGCACCGCCGTTACTGCGCCGAGCTCGCGCGCGCGCGCGCGGTAACGGCAAAGTGCAGCTCACGTTCTCCGAAATCTTGCGAGATGTCGGCACATCTGCCGACATCTCGCGAGATTTCGGAAGATGTGTCCGAAATCTCGCGAGACTTCGGAAGATGCCCGCACAGACTCCTGGGATCAATGACACCAGATCCCAGGAGACAGTGCGGCCTGACGACGATCGACGCAGAGACCCCGCCCACCCCCGCAGAGACAGAGGACAGGAAGTCAGCGATTATCAAGGTAAGTGAAGAAAAAAAAAAAAAAAAAAACACATTTCATTTAGTACTCTTTGCCTGATTTGGAAGGCAAAGATATTTACTAAATGAAATGTGTGCAGAACCACTTTAAGTAAATGTTAACAGTTTACTTTACGAATTAGATTATAATCATATTCTTTGCTAGCACTTACCTAATTGCTATTTTCCCTCCTCAATCCATGACAGCAAACCACGAGAAATGGGATCTGCTTACTTAAAAGGGACAGGATTATAAAAATGATACTTTCAACTCCTATTACCCAATGGTTTCCTGTCCCTTTCAGTTCAGGAGCAGACAACACAGTCAGTTGACTTGTGAAGTGAATTGCTAGATCTCTGTACCATTACTTCCCTTTCTTCCTCTTACATGGTAACCCCGGATGGGAGCGACCACAGTGGGAGCCAGGCAGATAGTGAGTTTGGTGCTGATTAGCAGGTATTCGGCAGGGCCCCTCTGCCTTTGGTCACCAGTGATAAGCACTGCAGGTGCAAACTCCCCAGGGCAACATTGGTGTCCCCACATCTACCTTCCACCTAGTCATGGGTCTGGGTACCAGGAATCATGGCTGCAGAGCACTGTACTTACATCATCAAATGCACCTGAAGGGACCCAGACTAGGGTTGCCACCTGTGCGGGTTTCACCCGGACAGTCCGGTTTTTGAATGATGTGTACGGGTTTTCATCTGCTCCAGACCCGGACACATCATTCAGACCAGACTGCACCGAGAGTGAAGTGACTGCTCTGTGGATGATGTGTCTCCCCTCTCCCGCCGTCTCACTAGTGGCATAGTGTCAGTCCACTCCGCACTAATGCTGAGTGCAGGGGGGATCTAAGATCTTCAGTGAGCTCACACTGCCTGCCGCTGATTGCATTCAGGAGGGAGCCGGTGGGTGGGCCCAGACAAGGGGTGGCAGCTGAAGAATCCAAAAGCAGGGACGAGGATGGGTCCATATCTACTGCCAACTTCATTTCTTTTTTTTTTTTATTTATTTAACTTAGGAACAGGGTCCGCACGGACCAACAGTTTACATCTCAGTACATTATAAATTCAATCGTTAATCATTAACCTGTAGAGAACATGTAATTACAGCAATTTGGACGTTATTGGATCTTCCCCTGTGTGATTGTTAGATTGTCCATGCTCATCTTGTCAGTGTGATGTTCCCCGTTTCTACTTGGTTTAATTAGTGAGCGTTTTGTTGGGGGGCTATGAGAATCGGTATTCAGTATTGAAACCGTGGCCATGGAGTTTCAATCGTTCGGGTGTTGTATTTAAGTTGCTTGCTTGCGTGTTTCTCTACTCTGTGTCTGTCCGTGACGGTGGCTGTGTCATCTAATAATTAAGGGTTTGTCTCGGAGCCCCTCAGGGCTTGGCCATCTGCAGAGTATGGGAACATGGTCCAGAATTGCCATGTTTTGGTAAAAGTCTCCTGTCTTTTTTGCCTTGTGAGGATGAGGTCCTCCATTCTCCTTATGTCCTCTACTTTTTGGAGCTAGAGATCAATGGATGGCGGTAGGGTAGATTTCCAGCAAAGTGGAATGCATGCCTTAGCGGCGTCGAGTAGGTGTCGTATAACAGATTTTTTATATTTCCTATGGGGAATGTCATTCGCGTGGAGTAGAAAAAATGCTGGGTCATCTGGAATAGGGCGTTCTGTGAGGTTTTGTATTGTCTCCCGAATGACCCTCCAGTAATGCTGTAGTTTGGGGCATGCCCAAAATATATGTAGCATGGTCCCTGTCTCTGCCTGACAGCGCCAACAAATATCTGATGTCGCCGGGAAGATTTTATGTAACAGATCCGGGGTTTTGTACCAACGTGAAACAATTTTATAGTTGGTCTCTTGGGTCTTGGCACAAATAGAGGACTTGTGTGTATACTGAAGGATGTGTTGTCTTTTAGTGGGGCTAAACTGAGTTCCCAGTTCCTCCTCCCACCTCAGTAGGCCCGGGGGTATAAAATCTTCTGGGGGGTTGTTTATGAGGGCGTAGGTCAGGGAGATTGTGTGTGGTAAGACTCCCGTGTCATTACAAAGGTCTTCTAATGTCGTGAGTTGCTGGTCACAGTCTGGGGGTGGTGGGACTGTCATAAAGAAGTGTTGGAGTTGTAGGGCTCTCATAAAATCTAGGCGGAATGAGCCTGTAGGGTCTGTTAGTTCTTCAACTGATTTCCACCTCCCTCTATTGCTGAAGTGGATGGCTTGGTGTATGCCCGACTCCGCCAGGTGCCTGAAGGGTCCGTGTTCCAACCCTGGAGTAAATAAAGGATTTCCCAGTATTGGGTATAGTGGCGAGTTTGGGGCGGAGAGTGACATCTGGGACATGAGGTGTGCACATATCTTTGCTGTGTTCCCTATCAACGGGTGACATTTAGTCTCCGGTGGCAGTCCCATGTAACACCATGGGGTGCCTTGAAGGTGGGTTATAGTTTGGGCTTGTTCCACCTGGGTCCACAGCTTGGTTTCTTGGTGGCGGCACCAGTCTAACAATCGTCCCAGGTGGATTGCCTGGTAGTAGGCTCGTATGTTTGGTAGCGCTAGTCCACCAGATTGCTTGGGGAGAACTAGAAGCCTATTGGCTAGTCTAGGTCTCTTGTCGGCCCATACAAATTTCGTAAATAAGGATTGTATCTGCTTGAAGTATGTATGTGGTAAGTGTATCGGTAGGGCCTGCATTAGATATAAGAACTTCGGTAATATGGACATTTTCAGGATATTCCAACGCCCTATCCACGAGTGTAGTCCAGATTGCCATTGCTGTAGTAGTGTCCTCACTTTTTTTAAGAGGGGGGGGGAATTGAGATCATAGATTTTCGTGTAATTCTGTGGGATGAGTGTGCCTAAGTATTTCAGGGCTGACGTCGTCCATTTCAACTTGAAGTTGGCTTGGAGTTGTGTGAGTTGGGCTGGAAGTATGTTTACTCCCATCGCTTCAGATTTAGAAAAGTTAATCTTTAGATTTGAAAGTGTACCATATGTTGTGAATTCGCGTAGTAGGTTCGGGAGGGAGATCATTGGGTTTGAGAGGGTGAACATTAAGTCGTCGGCGTAGGCTGACACCTTGTATTGAGTCTGTTTTACCAGAATTCCTGTAATATTCACATTCTCCCTTACATGTGCCAGAAACGGTTCCAATGAGAACGCGAAGAGGATGGGTGAAAGTGGGCAGCCCTGACGTGTCCCATTCTTGATTAAAAAGGGATCTGACAGTATACCGTTGGCCTTTACCCTTGCCGAGGGTAGTGTGTATATTGCTGCAATCCAGTTCCGCATGTTGTTCCCCAGGCCCATATGTTCCAGTGTGTTGAACATAAAGTCCCAATTAACCCTGTCGAAGGCTTTCTCAGCGTCAGTGCTGAGAAAGACACTTGGTGTTTTGGTGAGGGTTGTGTGGTATAGCAGGTTTAATACTTTAGTCGTGTTGTCCCTTGCTTCTCTGGAGGATACAAAGCCTACTTGGTCTAGGTGTATAATTCGGGGTATGTGTGATTGGAGTCGCCTGGCCAGTATCTTTGTGAACAATCTCTCAAGTCAGTGTTCAACAGAGATATCGGACGGTAGCTACCACATTGTCCCGGGTCTTTCCCCTCTTTTGGGATCACCGCTATTTGGGCCTGCAACGTGGTGTCGTGTAGTTTCCCCCCCTTGCCTAGGTCGTTCATAAGCGATACCAAGTGTTTCCCCAGTGATGGTAGGAATGTCTGATAGTATTGCACCGTGAGGCCGTCCGGCCCCGGGGCTTTCCCTTTTTTAGTGTTTGCTATCGCCTCCTGCATCTCGATCAGGGTTATGGGTTCTTCCAGGAGTTGGCATGTGTCTGCCGCTAAGGTGGGCATCTTGGAGTTACTTATATATTCTCTTATCTGTGTTACCGATGGACGTGTGTTGTTCAGGTTGTATAAAGATTCATAGTACGACTTGAACTCCTGGGCAATTTGTTTGGGCAACGTTTTTTTCTGTCCTGTTGTGCTGTGTACGTGTGGTATATAGGATGCTGCTGCTTGCGTTTTCAGAGACTGCGCACATTTATTCCCTGATTCGTACAACTGTCTGCGAGAAATCTGTAACGCCGCCTTGGCCTTGTATTGGAGCAAGTCTGTCAATTTTGTTCGTACCGTGTCTAGTTCGCTCCCTATTGTTCTGGTCGGTGTCTGTTTGTGTTCCACTTCTAGTTTTTGGAGTTTGTCTAGTAGCTCCAGCATCTGGGCATTCCTCATTTTCTTGATTCTCGCCCCATGTTTTATTAGCACTCCGCGGACTACCGCTTTGTGTGCTTCCCATACGAGTCCCTTGTTGCATTCAGGTGTACTGTTTGTGCTGAAGTAGTGACCCATCTCCCTTGTCACTTCCGCTAGGGTTTCTGGGTCCTGGAGTAGGCTTTCGTTAAGCCTCCATGTTTGTTTTTGTTTTGTACTATAGTCAGTCAGTGCATATGTCATTGTTACCGGTGCATGGTCAGACCAGGCAATGGATCCTATGGTCGTGTTTCTAACAGCCTGTAGTTGGTGGTGGGGGATCAGGAGGTGGTCTAATCTTGAATATACCTGGTGTGTGTGGGAGAAGAACGTGTAGTCCCTCTCGCCGGGGTGGAAGAGGCGCCATACATCTACTAGTCTTGCGTTGTGTAGTGCTGTGTGGATGGCTTTACGTGCCCCCCTGGGGAATGAAGAGGTTCCTGTGGATGTGTCTTCCGTCGGGTTCAGGGGTGTGTTAAGGTCTCCCCCTATTATAAGTTGACCCTCTGAGAAATTCCGGAGGGTTTCTAATTGTTTTCTAATGAACGAGTCTTGTTGGTTGTTCGGGGCGTAAAGGTTTGCAATAGTCACCTTCACTCCCCCGATCAATCCCTTCAGGAACAGAAATCTCCCCGCCGGATCTGTCTTTCTGTCTATTAGTGTCCAAGGGATCCTTGCTGCGATCTGAATGGACACCCCTCTGGACTTAGCGTCTGAATGTGTGGAGTGATACACCGTGGGGTAGTACCTATTTTTCAAAATTGGGAATTTGTTCTCTCTAAAGTGTGTTTCTTGTATTAGCACTACGTCAGCTTTCATCCGTTTCATGTCGTGTAGTAGCATCTTTCTTTTTTCTGGGGCGTTAAGACCCTTTGCATTTAGTGTGACAATTTGTAACGCCTCCATGACCGCGAGTGGGCAGGGGGGTGGTGTTGTGGGTGGGGGTGGTGTAGGGGGGGTAGAGGGAGGTGGGAAAATAGGGTAGAAAAATATAAGTCAGAAAGGGGAAGAGAGAAAGAGTAAGGGTGGACTCCTAGGTAGTCCTAGGTACTTTCTGAGCAAATGTGCTCTCGGTGCGCGCCGGCCAGCGGAAGCGCACCCTAAATTGACAGCTTAATTGCTGTGAGGACGTCTGACGGCTCCGGTCCGTGAGACGTTTACCTATGTGGGAGTGTGTCTAACGATGGGCCACTGGGGGGGAGCTCCCTCCCTCCCCGGGCCCCCAGACCCATTAGTCATATTTTGGTAGTGTGAGCTTTTCCAAGAACAGAGAGAAGTAAAAGTAAAAGACTTATAATCTCAATGTGGCCATTGACTAAGGTGCAGTAAGCAACATAAACATAAAAATAAACATAAAAATAAACATAGGGATCTATCCCTTTATAGCTATTCGGCAGAACTCGTTGCCTTGAAACCCTGTAAAGTGGTCATACAATATCACCGTATTTCTATCAAAATATTATACCTGTCGGACATTTACTGTTTACCCCCTCCCGTGACTGTGCCTGTCCCCTCCCCCGGCGCCAGAGCGCCCGGGGAGGGGAGAGGGCAACAATATGTAACACAACTCCCCCCCCCCCAACCCCCCGCCCCCCCGATCACATATCCACAGCCCATATCCTCCTTCATCGTCATCACATTGCATTACAGTACATGGCAATCTCCCGCTTTGTATGCACTTTAGTTTCAAGTAACTTAGAGGTCCTGTCCCTATTGCCATCTCCAGTATTGGTGTGGCGCGGGGGAGCCCACCGCAACAGGCTATCACCCCCCCCCCTCCCCTCCCCTCCTCTCCCCCACCAAATAATCCAGGTAGGCCAAACTGAGTAATAGCCCCTGGCTATCTTGGCTGTTCCTCCTAGCATATCCAAAAAGATGTGACTTGGTTGCAGCAGTGCTTTGAGATTTCGGGCGGGTAAAGGACTGCCGTAACGCAGGGGTCCCACTTGGGTTAGAGTCGCTTTAGGGTGGGTTCCGTGTGGGGGGAGAGAAAAAATCCCCAATTGCATTCCCGGTCCCGGATACGTACCATGTGCAGGAACCAAGCATGTACCGGGCACCCCTGCACAGCGGCGGGCATCTCCCCACACCCTCCACCCCCTAGTGTCAGATGTTTCCCAATGGCGAGTATGTGACAGTCTCCCCGGCGCCAGTGTTCTATGCGCTTTCTGACCTACGGGCAGAGAGGGGGGGGCGGGGGGAAGAGCGGCGCCACGGCGCAACAGAGTCAATATCCCGGGGAGGGGGGTATCCTTCAGGGTACAAATTAGCCGAACTGGGTGATACGGAACTGACCTCACATGTTGGTGCTTTTCGTGCACTTAGGACTCACGTGGCCCCTCAGGCGGTGTGGAGCGGAGTCTTCCCCTCGATCGCTGCGAACGTGCTGGTGGGTTGAATCCTCCTCTTGAGGGTCCCGCGCGGCCGGTTGGTTTAGGTAGAGGCGCCAGCCAGTCTGGAACGGGCACCGGATCCGCTCCCACGAAGGCAAAGAAGGCAGGGAGATCCTCGGCCGTGCGCATGGCAAAAGAGGCACGATCATTGCGGAGCAGGACCGCTAGAGGGTATCCCCATCGGTAAGTGCAGCCTCGTCTTCTGGCTACCTCAAGAGCCGGTTTTAGGATGGCGCGACGTTGGAGTGTAGCTCTAGATAGATCCGGGAGTATCTGTATCCGTGCTCCATCAAACTCGATCTCCCCGTGGTCCCATGCCTTGCGTAGGAGGGTTTCTTTTAGCGTATACCGATGCAGGCGGCAGAGGACATCACGAGGTCTGTCTGGGTCTGCCGATCTGCGGCCCAGGGTGCGATGCACCCGATCAAATTCCAAGGTAGGAGGTGGGTCGTCTAGGAGGGTGTTTAGGATTGCGGTCACCGTGGCGGACAAGTCCTCCGAGCCCGTGGCCTCCGGGATCCCCCGCAGCCGCAGGTTGTTGCGGCGGCTGCGGTCCTCCATTTCCTCCAATCGAAGCTGCATCTACTGGGTTGTTCTCACATGTGCGTCCTGGGCCTTCTCCAGCGTCTGTACCCTGGTTGTTAGGGAGGTTAGTTGAGACTCTCCGGAGGTCACCCGCTCCTCTATTTCGTGCAGCTCTTCCCTCACTTCTTGGAGGTCTCTGCTGTGTGCTTCCTCGATTTTCGAGATGAGGCCCTCTATGTCCGCCCTCGTGGGCAGTGCCTCAATGTCCGCTCTTGTAGGGAGAGCGCGCAACATGTTCCGAAGGTCCTCATCCATATTGTTCTGCTGATGGCTTGCCAGGGCTGTTTCGGAGCCCTCTGCGGGTCTCCCGGGGTTCTCTGGGGCTGGAGGGTTACCTGTGTGTAGTGTGGCGTCTCTTGTCTCCAGGTCGGCCGCACGTGTCGCAGTTGTACTGGCGCCTGCAGAGGCCCTCTGGTTCCCCCGGACAAACTATGAAATACCCGGCTGAGAGGTAGTGCTTCGGGTTCCACGGGTTGCCGAGCGTGTTCTACACCTGTTGCCGTTGCTCATGCCTTGCTCACAGGTAAATTATTTAGGCTTTGGGTCTGTCTGGGCTGGATCGGGCCGGGAGCTCCTCCAAGACACGTCTTCACTCGGCCATCGCTAAGCCACGCCCCCAACTTCATTTCTATGGCAGCAGCACACCCTTTCTCCTGGGCACAGGCTCCTCTCAGGCTGGATCGGAGCTTTAACAGAGCTCCTCTACAGGTGGGCGGAGCAAGCAACCGTACACACAGACTGCAGCCCGATCACTGCTTCCTGCCCAGCAGACATCAAGGCTCACCCCTGGGCAGAATGAAGATAACAGAGGACGGATGCCACACTGCATATTCTCCTCCTGTGAGTCCCAACTTGTTTTCCCTTCCAAATTGTAGGATTCTGTGCTGTAATCCTGTTCTGCATCTTGCAGTGCAGGTTTACTGAAAGAGAATGTAAAAATCTTGACCTATGTCAGGAATATATTGGGACTTTTCAGGCTCCACATGGATGCATTCCACTTACACACACAGTATATCTTATTAAAAATTATTATTTTTGATCATGTGGAATACTTCTATGTAGAACCTGAAAAGTCCCAGTATATTCCTATCATTGTCATGAGCATAAACATCAAGAGACATACAGAATACAACTCCTCTCCAGGAAAGGGAAAAGTCCACCCTTGCACGTCCACTGCCCTACCGACACCGTCCACTGCCCTACCGACACCGTCCACTGCCCTACCGACACCGTCCACTGCCCTACCGACACCGTCCACTGCCCTACCGACACCGTCCTCTGCCCTACCGACACCGTCCTCTGCCCTACCGACACCGTCCTCTGCCCTACCGACACCGTCCTCTGCCCTACCGACACCGTCCACTGCCCTACCGACACCGTCCACTGCCCTACCGACACCGTCCACTGCCCTACCGACACCGTCCACTGCCCTACCGACACCGTCCACTGCCCTACCGACACTGTCCGCTTTTAAGGTAGGCTAATTCATATTTTTAAAGTGACATTTTATTTATTAATTTAATCATAATTTATGGGTACAAGAATGCGTTTTATCAATGTCCCGTTCAGCCCCCTCCCAGTGTAATTTGACAAACACTCACTGTTCACCGTGGTGCACCTAGCGCGCTGCATTTCTACTCTCCTTGAGGCACTCAAAGGTGTCCTAGGTCTTTTACAATCCTATAGTGTATACTCCACTAAAAAAAAATTGTGCCGCTAAAGTGTTCGGGTTTGGCTTGAAGAAAAGGTGGCAACCCTAACCCAGACACCGCCCCTTGGGGATCCTTGGGTGGCCTCTGTGAAGTGCAAACTGCAATGCATATGTATGGCTCTTCTACAGGGGCACAACACAAGTATATGACATAATGCGCCTGTGCCTAGGGGTCTGCATTAGAACTGCACGATTAATTGGAATCGCAATTTTGTTCCCGTTGCGATCTGCAGAAACCTGCATGGTTTAGGAGATATCCCCTGTATTTGCCTGTGCCGACGTCATCGGCACATGGGCACTGACACAAACTGAAGCAATGGCACGTATGTGCCGTTGCTTCAGTGATTGTGCTGTTACCGTGCGCATGCACGGGAGTGACTTCATCGTGGCTCTGACGCTGTGATTGGCCGGAGCCGCAATGACGTCACTCCTGCGCATGCGCGCGGTAACGGAAGTAACCCCGGGGAGTGATGTCGGCCACCGGAGCGGTGTACGGGCACTGCAGCGAGGGCTTCCATCTCAGGTGAGTATTACAAAAAAGTATAAAAAAAAAAAAAAAAACATCTGCAAGACAAAGCATACTAGCTCATTATAGTATGCTTTGTCTTGCAGGTGTTTTTTTTTTTTTTTTTTTTTTTTTTAAAGTGGGTTTACAACCACTTTAAACACTAAACCTTTTTCTGATATTTGTTGGTTTCAAACTATAATTTTTTTTTTTTTTTGCTAGAAAATTACTTACATTTATATATAAATATACACATTTTTTTTTAGTAGTGACCCTAGAGAATAAAATGGTGGTTATTGCAATATAGTCATACTGTATTTGCGCAGCAGTCGCTCAAATGCAATTTTTTGGGGAAACAATTACACTTTAATGAATTTAAAAAAATAAATAAATAACCAGTAAAGTATGCCCAATTTTTTATTTTTTTTGTATAATGTGAAATATTTTATGCCGTGAGACTCGTGATCTTTTTATTCCAAGCAAAAATATTATGATTCTCATTTTGGCCAGAATCGTGTAGCTCTAGTCTGCATCAATAAAATTTGGTTCTGGAGGTTACCAGATCCCTATGACCCAAATATAGACTCAGTATGAATTATAAGTGGAGGTAACATCATGACCTTCTTAAAGAGGAAGTAAAGCCTCTTAAAAAAAAAAAAAAAAAAAAAAAAAGACACCCTGCAAGGCAAAGGCATAATGAGCTAGTATGCATAGCATACTAGCTCATTATGAAAAACTTACCTGAAAACGAAGCCCCCGAAGCCGTCCTTATCCTCGATCTTCTTCTTCGCCATCCAGGGCCGGAGTGACTTCCGGGTCTCGCCGCTCCAGCGCTATCATTCGCTGGAGCGGCGATGACATCACTCCCGCGCATGCGCACGAGATCGGCATATCGCCGTGATCTCGGAATCTTCAGTGCGCCTGCGCACCGCTGTCTACGGCGCATGCGCCGTAGACAGCGATGCCTTTTCATCGCTAAATATCTCCTAAACCATGTAGGTTGCTACACTATGGCTACAAATGATGCTATGGCACTTCACAGAAACACAGTTGCTGTCTCTGGTCCTGTAAGAAGTCTTACATCTCCTGTATAATGTAAGGCTACTTTCACACTGAGGAGCTTTATAGGCGCTATAGCGCCTGTAAAGCGCCTCTCCTGTCACTCCAGTATGAAAGCCCGAGGGCTTTCACACTGGAGCGGTGCGCCTGTAGGATGCTTAAAGCCCTGTAAGCAGCATCTTTTGAGGTTTTTTTCGTTACTGTTATAATATTTTGTAAATAAGTACATTTTCTCCTTCACTGATGGGCACTTATGAGGCTGCACTGATGAGTTGGCACTGATGGGCACCAATATGCAGCACTGATGGGCACTCATAGGTGGCACTGATGGGCAGTAATAAGCGACACTGGGTACTGAAAGGCTACACTGGTGTGTACTTATGGGCGGCAATGATAGGCGACACTGATGGGTGGCACTGATGGACATCACTGATAAGGAGGCACTGGTAGACATTACTGATGGACACTGGCATCATTTGTGGGCACTGATTGGCATCCCTGGTGGCCTTGGGTGGAATCCCTGGTAATCATCAGTGGTGGTCATCAGTGGTGGGAATCCCTTATGGTCCTGGGTGGGCATCCTCAGGGGAGTTGCGCTGATAATCAGCGCAGACCCCCCCCGTCAGGAGAGCTGCCGATCGTCTCTCCTCTACTCGCGTCTGTCAGATGCGATCGTGGAAAAGCCGATACACGTCTTTTTCTGTTTACACCGGACATTGGACACAGCTGATCATGTGGTAAAGAGCCTCCGTCAGAGGCTCTTTAACGAGATCGGAAGTGGCGGTGCATCAGACTGACACACCGCAACAACGATCGCCGCACTGCACGCCCCCACGGGCTAACGCCGGCTTGTTATCCTGAAAGACGTCATATGACATCCAGTTAGGATAACGGAACCACCGCCCGGCCGTAATTTTGCTACGTGGTTAATGTGTGATTTTCACAAGTGGCATATTGTTTGTGGTTTTAATATGGTTCACACACTGGGGGTGAGTTACTAAAACTGGTGCACACAGAATCTGGTGCAGCTGTGCATAGTAACCAATCAACTTGGGTTTTATTGTCAAAGCTTAAGACCGGGTTCACACTGGTACGACAAACGCTCCGACTTTGGGAGCTCATGTCGTATGACGTGTGAAAGTCAGTGTTTCCCTATGAGAGCCGTCTTAACTGGTCCGACACAAGTCGGTCCGACTTTGAAAATGCTCCCAGCACTACTTTGGTCAGACTTTGATCCTACTTCAGCCCATTGAATATCACTGAAGACGGATCGTGGTTTTAACTGATCCGACTTTGGTATGCGACTTCTGCTCTGATTATCTTGAAGGGGAACTCCACGCCAAATTAAAAAAAAACGTCATGGGTTCCCCCTCCAAGACCATACCAGGCCCTGCGGTCTGGCATGGATTTTAGGGGGAACCCCCCAGAACGGCGTGGGGTCCCCCAAAATCCATACCAGACCCTTACCCGAGCCTTGCGCCCCTTACCCCCAAAGCACCTTGTCCCCATGTTGATGAGGACAAGGGCCTCTAACCAACAACCCTGGCCGCTGGTTGTCGGGGGTTTGCGGGCAGGGGGCTTATTAGAATCTGGAAGCCCTCTTTTAACAAAGGGGCCCCCAGATCCCGGCCCCCCACCCTATGGGAATGAGTATCAGGTACATTGTACCCCTATCCATTCACCTAAAAAAAAAAAAGTGTCAAAAATAAATCATAGTACACAGGTTCTTAAAGTAATTTATTAGGGCAGCTCCAGCGTCGCTTCCGATTTCTTCTCCCCTCTCTGGCTCTTCTGCCTTTACCGGGTCTTCTCCCCTCTCCGGGTCTTTTCGGCTGATGTCTTCTAGCCCTCTCTGTTTTTTTTCCCTCGGTCCGCTGTCTTCTGCCTTTGCCGGGCCTTGTCCACTTTCTTCTCGCTCTTTTGCCGGGTCTTGGCCGCTGTCTTCTCCCTCTGTTCATCTACCAATTGTTGACTCAATTCTCTCTCCGGCTCTAATGCTGGGTGCATGGCGTGCGGGGCGGGGTAACTGGGTGATGTCATCGGGAGTCCCCACCCCTTATGGCGTCATCGCCCGGGGCATGATGTGAAGTTCTGGTGAACACCATGCCGATGAGGGTTAAGGCAGTGTTGGAAAATAATGGTGGCCACACAAAATATTGACACTTTGGGCCTAATTTGGACGTTTTCACTTAGGGGTGTACTCACTTTTGTTGCCAGCAGTTTAGACATTAATGGCTGTGTGTTGAGTTGTTTTGAGGGGACCGCTCATTTACATCGTTATACAAGCTGTAAACCATACTACTTTACATTGTAGCAAAGTGTAATTTCTTCAGTGTTGTCACATGAAAAGATATAATATATTTACAAATATGTGAGGGGGTGTACTCACTTTTGTGAGATTCTGTGTATATATATATATATATAATATACACACAGAGGTGATGGTATATAGATGGGGAGGTATATAGACAGAGGTGATTGTATTAAGCTGGGAGAGATGTATGTGTATATGTATGTATATCCTACCTTGATCCCAAAGAAAAATGATCAGTTTCAGTGAGACCAAGAATTGTTCCACTTTCATTTTTTTAGATCCTTATCTAACTGAAGCACACTGAATTGTGGCATATTGACAAAAATGTACTGGTATTATACCAAGGAAAGGATAAGGACAGGAAAGTCTCCAGGTTGACAGTAACAAGATGGTCAAAGATTACTATTTCCATCACTTACTTTTTACTAGCGACATCTATTCTACCTGGTCTTTGAGCCCAGTCAACAAGGACCATGCCAACTATTTGGGCAGAGACAGTGGTGGGGCCACGGGATCAAGCTTTAGTACCTTTGCAGAGCACTATGGACTGGATGCCTCCAAAGATGCTGAACTAAGATTTTGTTGTAGAGTGTTGTCTGCAGCTTCCTACTGTTAGGTAATATATGTTATATCTGTCACATTGTGTTGTCATGGGGTAAAGGGGAAAAACAAGTATACTCATCGGTAATGCTGTTTCCCACACATCTCCATGACAGCATACCGCTTTCTTCCTTGTCTCCTCTTTACTTACCTGTATAGTTATCTATATTATACTCTGTGGATCAAGAGGAAGAGTCAAAATGTGTAATTTGTCTGTTCCTGTCCCCTTTTTGCGTCATGCTGTTATGGAGACTTGTGAAAATGATGTTACTGGTAAGTGTAATTTGTGTTTTTTCATCTCTAGCCACATTTTGTATGGTTTGATTATCTACATCGGTAAACTACAACTGCCTTAAGAGAAATATGATTGCTGCTATTGTTAGTCTACTTCTAACAATGTTAGTTGTCTGACTTAATTCGGCAAAGCATCTGTATGAAACCCAAGGAAGTAACATTTTGCAAAAGAGAGCAATACCTATCTTTTATATTTATTTATTTATTTATGACCGGGTTTATTTTACTGCTCAGCCTGATTAGTTACCTTATCTTCCAGGTAGTGGCATTCGTGAATTTCCAGTTTTAGGAGATCTGGATGGTATTTTCATGGTCGGAGTAATTGATGAATTGGGTTACTCCTCCATTGGTGAGCTGGAACTGCGGGAACTGAAAACACGAGCAACCCCAACCTTGCCTCGACTGGCACAGAGGAGAACTCACGAGCTCCAGGTGGGTTCATGTATATGTTGTGTGTATTTAATCTGTTTATACATTATTGGAAAGATCTAAATTATGATTTGTAACATGGTCAATTCCAAAACTAAAGTCTATGTTTCATGTCTATGTCAGAGCTGCATTCATTAGCTTCTCCTGTTAAGCTGACTTGGTATAAACAAACTGGCAAGCCCTTATGTACATGACATTCCGCCCCAAAGAGCACACTCTAGTTTATTCACACCTATTGATTGCAGGACTTGCTGAGGTAGCCTCACTTGATGATGTCAACGTTATTTTTTTTTTTTTCAATAAAGTCTTTATTTTTCAAAGATATATATATATATATATATATATATATATATATATATATATATATATATATATATATATATATATAAAAACTGGTCAAATTGACTTCAAGTCAATTAGATTAAACTATACGTTTTATACAAGGAAATATGATGGTATTTGGAGCAGAATCACTATTTCAGAAATAGTAGGCAAAGGTTGAGTAATGCTGGCCATACACTATACGAAAAATCGGCCAAACCCATTTTCGAAAAATGAACATTCGGCCTTGAGCGCAAACGATAGTGCCATCATGTAATGACCGATAAATTGTTCAGTGGACATAAATGAATGCAGTTCACACTGGAAACGCATTAACCTTTCAATTTATCGTTCCTTCGGCAGAAAATTTTCAAACTTGTCCATTGTTTTTTTGCTCAAAAACGTCCCTATGATTTTGTGCCCATTAACTGGCCAAGAAAACCAACGAACTGTCTAAATGACCGAAATTCGGCCAATTTTTTAGTATAGTGTATGGCCAGCATAAGTTGAAAATAAAATAGTTCAATACATTTCTAGATCTGTATTTTAGGCTAGTCCCGCATAACTGGCAATAACTAGGAGTAGGACATGAAAAGGAATAAGAAAAAAGGGGAGAAATTAAAAAATAAAAAAGAAAAAAGGAGGGGTGGGAGGGTAAAAAGTCACCCCCCCCCTCCTTCTTTTATACAAACCTATTTTTCTTCATATGTGTGTCATAGTACAGCTGGTCCCTACATGAATAATGAAGCTCGGTAGGTGAGAAGAAGTAGAACCTGGGAAGTAAAATATCTAGGGCTGTTACTGATTAAAATTTTCGTGTTCGATTAATTGATTTTTTATATATATATATATATATATATATATATACATATACATATACATATACATTTTTTTTTTTTTTTTTTTAATCGACTAATTTCGATTTAATTATAACGCATACAGATCCAACTACTTTTAGCTGATCTCCTTGCATTGCAACTCTGCATTAGTCAGTGGTAAATGTGGTATACACTATATACAATCACCAGACACTAGTTAGTTTCCACAATCCACAATCCATGACTTAACTTCACAGTTCACAAATCTGTTTTTAAATTCAAACTGTAGCACTGACTTAAGTCATTTTTTTCCACAGTAGCGTGACAATCCCTCCACCTCTGGTCTAACTAATCACTCTCACCTTATGGCATGGACCCCTGTGCAAACAGGTGGTCATGCAAGCGGGTATCAAAAGGGTTAACACGGACCATAAACTTCTCTCACGTCTCCTTAGATCTCAGCTGCTCACCGCTTAAGTATAAGATTACATTTTTCTGTTCAAACACAAACTACTCACATAAAGATGATAAAAACACAGCATGTAAAGCCGACAATCGTTTTAGTTCCGTAGGGCAGCAGCGGGTGACGTCATGCATAGCTCCTCCCCCGTACGCGTTACGTTTAAACAGAACTTCGCCTTCACCGGACTCCTCCCCCCTTCCCTTCGTTAGCAGAGGGAGGCACTTGGGGAAGGGGGAGGAGTCCGTTGACGTCGCCAGATCTCCGACGGAACTCCCTGAAGACTCGGAAGCCAGCGGAGAGGCGAGTACCAATCAAAAGAATTTTGATTGATCAAAAGAATTTTGATTGATCAAAAGAATTTTGATTGATCAAAAGAATTTTGATTGATCAAAAGAATTTTGATTGATCAAAAGAATTTTGATTGATCAAAAGAATTTTGATTGATCAAAAGAATTAATTAAGGAATTAATCTTTAATTTCCACAGCCCTAAAAATAACCTTTTTTGATTTTTTTTTTTTCAGCAAGAGAATAGATTTGTTCCTACCACAGTGAACTGCCCAGCTAAAAACCTCAGAGAAAATGATATAGAAGTCTGAAGTGCTCCATTCATCCAATATACAGTAACTCATAGACTTGTTTGTATTTGAGAAGTTATGGCTTTAAATGCAAATCCACTAAAAAAACATTTTCTACATTTTAAAAAGAACAGTGAAGGCCTAGAAGCTTTCTAGGGTTGTTTATTGCTCTATATTAGCCTGCTGAGGGGGCTTTTCACACCGGTTTCTAGCGATGGTTATCACCTAGACTGGAAGTGAGTTGCAATATCTTCATTGAGGGCACAAACTGCAACACAAGCAATTTTAGTATTAGGAAAGGGTTAGAGCTTCTGTTAGGTCTCTATTGGCTGAGTGTTATCAGAGAAGACTATCCCCCTGTTCTTTCCCAAGGACAGAAAATAAAATGAGTGGGACGGTTCCTCAGTTTGGGTACCTTTTTAACATCAATAAAAACTTTAGAGAGTAGGGTAACTCCATGATTTGTTCTTGTGGACCACAAGTTGCCTGCTCCTATGCTTTCCTACCAGCCCAATCTGTACAATTCAACCCATTGAAACACTTAACCAGACCGATACCAGGCTTGGGAACTGAGCTGCGGGAAGATGAGCTGCTTTAACCCAATGCAGATTTTGACTTGCACACTTTCTTAGTTGTACAGGACCTTTGGACATCTGAAGTGGATTGTACAGCAGGAGTGTAGACTAGTTTGGAAAACCTACCTGCTATGCTAATTTGTGGCATGTTCTTTTTTTTTTTTTTTTTGTCTCGTTTGTTTGTTTTTGTTTTTTTGGAGAATTCCTTTAGAGCTTCTAAACATATTTTATGTTTTCCAGGTTTGTGTATACAAACTGCTTTTTGATGGCATGGTGAGTGGTGTTCTACAATCAGAATATTTAATCCAGATCTTGAACCTGAGGCCAGAACAAGAACTGGGACCTCAAGTGAAGGAACATGCACTTCAGTGTGGGCTGACTGTGTCTACACTGAAAGATATCATAGAGCTGACCTGCCTGAACCTGACTTTCTCAGAGTTGCCCAGGATTGACCGCTTAAAGCTGGAATATTGCTATCAGGGGGATGGATCCTTATTAGGATGTGAAAAGGTGAACTTTAAAGAGGAGAGTGTTATGGAACAAGTGACATTTTATTTATCCTTCTGGAAAGGACAGAGAGAGATCCAGGGAGTTGATATAGAAGATGCCTGGAAGTGCAGAATGTGTGACTATTCTAATATATGTAAATGGAGAAAACAACACAGGACTCCGACGAAGAGATTTAAATGAAGACTGGCACATTCAACTATGATGTCATGACCTATAGAAATACACTATGTTGTCAAAATTATTGGGACACCTGCCTTTACACACACATGAACTTTAATGGCATCCCAGTTCGTAGGATTCAATATTAAGTTGGGCCACCCTTTGCAGTTATAACAGCTTCAACTCTTCTGAGAAGGCTGTCCAAAAGGTTTGTGTGTGCGTCTATGGGAATGTTTGACCATTCTACCAGAAGCGCATCTGTGAAGTCAGGCACTGATGTTGGACGAGAAGGCCTGACTCGCAGTCTCTGCTCTAAATCATCCCAAAGGTGTTCTATCAGGTTGAGGTCAGGACTCTGTGCAGGTCAGTTTTTATGGACTTTAATTTGTGCACGGAGAGTTAAAGCTGTTGTAGCTGCAATGGGTGGGCCAACTCAATATATAACCCTACTGACAAAGACTGGGATGTCATTAAAGTTTTTGTGTGTGTAAAGGCAGGTGTCCTAACACTTTTGACAATATAGTGTATTTCCTCTTCACTGCAATTCCAGTTTTGTCTTATTGTTTACATTGACCAACTTCCTCACTTAATTTCATAATTTTGAAAAGCAAGCAATTTTTATGTTTTTGTTTTTTTTTTTGTATGTAATGTCATAATATTTTTAAATATTTATAAATGTTATAGTAATCATTCATTTGTTTGATTTTGTATTAATATTGCTGTATTTTTAGCCTTCATATTGCTATATCATGAAATAATAAATGTTTTTACTTGTATTGTGTGTATGTAGCAGCGTAGAGTATAAGATATCCTTTGTGCAATATCAGAACTGATGCTGGCACTAATCCAAGACTCCAGAGTTTTGTTTCCCTCTACCATACACCCTTTCATCATTTAGTTAGCATTGTAAGAACTTGTATTCTGCCTGGAACCCAAAGCAGGTCTATTGGAGGTGAAATTCACCACTAAATGTTGCTGACCCCTTCACAGCACCTGGGAATAAATTCCTCTTATCGTGGTGAAATGCCCCCTAAAACCTCCTTTTTATTTTTGGATAGAGTGGGAAATAGTTATGTGACAGACCTAGCCGGGACAGAGGCTGTTGGAGGGGACGTAATGCAAGCCTCTTGCCTTGCGATTATGGGCCCTGGAATTTGGGGGAACGGTGCTGTTTACGAGCTGGTTTTACTTGGATTCAGGTTCATGCTGGCCCCCCCAAGACGCATAGACTCTGGATATGTATATGCTGTATATATGTATATATAATGTGTGTTGTCCCATGCTGTTGGGACACACACTGTCGGATGCTAATATCATCAACTCCAGCCAGCCTGTCTGTTGTCTTGTATAATGTAAATGAGGCTGGTCTGGCTTGACACAGATTCTAAAGAGTATTTCACCTATTGTTGTATGTGCTAATTAACCCTGCAATTGAATGAAGGAGTCCAGTGTTGATTAAGATAATTAGCTCATGCTAATTAGGTTAGATTTTAGTCATCTGGCTGTATATATTTGTGTGACATCTCAAATAAAACTCATTCCTGATGTACTCCAAGACTGGTGTTGTCTAGTTCTTGGGGGTTCCTATAACCAGATCCATTGGACTCATGTTCCAGGACTTCGGAAGCATTTACGGCGGACACCTTGAGTACAGGATCCGTCACAAGTTAGAACCTCTGTCAGATTTTACTGCTCTGTATGTCCACAGTCAGATTTCCTCACACTTCCTGTTTTGAGTTCCACTTCAAAGAATGAGACAGGGTTTTTTTTTAAATTGTACTGTGTTAGGGTACTTTTCTGAATGCACAATGGTCAACTTTCATAGTTATGTAGTCTTAATTTCTTCTAAATTTTGTCACTAAAAGCCCTATACATGGTACACCCTCCAATGTCTACATCTATCACATTGCTGATAAACGGTAAACATTTGTGCTTCCTTCAAACAGCCAATGCTTTAAAACTGTACTTCTTGCAAACAGCTTACAGTAGATGAAACGCATTCACGGAAGCTGTTATACTTGCCGAAGCGTTTGTATTTCTTTCCATCCTGTCTTAAGATTTGCACAGCTCAGCACAGCCTTGTCTGGTAGGGCAGGGGACCTGGCTTTTCTTTTCTGTAGTTAAAGGATAAGCTCCTATTTTGTAACATGTTCTTCCATATTTAGGCTGGTAAGCATCCTCATAGTTAAATTTCCACTTTAAGACACCCCCCTCCTCCTCTGCCTAACATGGCATGTAATTTTGCAGCGGATAGCGGTATTTGAATTTCACCTCCCCACAGTCCTCTGGGACATGTCACAGGTCCCAGAAGACTGTGGAACCATTCACAAAGTACAGCGCAGCTTGTGCATGGGCAGTGGGTAGCTCGCTGTGTAGCCAAAATCCACACTGCTGCCCACAGTTAGGACTAGACTGGGTGAGGACAGCGCTGGATCCTTGGATAGGTAAGCACCCACTTATTAAAAGTCCAGCAGCTTTAGGATTTGTAGCTGCTGACTTTTACATTTTATTTTTTTCAGACTGAACCTCCTCTTTAATTGATCGTTCCTGCACTTCAGTAACTCTGCCTGTATGAAGGATCCTGGCGTTGCACCTGCAAACCACTGATTGTGGGTGCAATGCTTTGCAGGTCGTGCCCCTCTCCCCAGCCTGTGACTGGACCATGAAAGGAAAAGTAACAGACTAATGAGCTCATCTCTTATCGCCCTTCTTTCTCCTTCTGTCTTCGTTTTCCTTTGTTTACATGAGAAGCAAATGATTGGCTTGTGCTGCATTTCCCTCTCCAGTTTGAGCTCTGCTGTATAGCCGATTGCAAGAGGCTGATACCAGGTCAAACTTACGTGTGTAAATTGCTTACATTTGAAAAAAAACACACAGTTCATGATGTATTAATACAGAGCTACATTAATTTGTGTCTTTTATATTTGCCTGGAGTAGTGCAAATCAAGTTTTCAGATATGTGTGATTTGAGAAGGTCATGTGGGAGCTAGTGGCTTTCTATTGCAGATTGAGACATGCCATGTCTCTTCTGCAAAAAAAACAAACCTACCTGCCTGTTCACAGTCTTCAATTTAAATGTACACTGAGCTGTACATGTGCAACTCAGAATTCGTACTTGGCACAGTGCCAGTGTTTTCCGGGACAAATGTCTCCTGGGCACTTGTGCGGGAGTCACATCGTCACCGCTTGCTAATCAATGGGCTGAAAACCCTATACCCCGACAAAGCCTTGGGAGAAGACGTTAATGGGATCCAACGGTCACACTGCCTTAATAGAGGTGAGGACTTTGCAAACTATAGTTCCACTTTAAAATCCTGGAATGGCCAAGTCATTGTGTATCCACTTCTATAGAAAATGTGTGGCTGGATTTGAAAAAGGATGAAACTAACAAACGGTGCAATTACAGCTGGGATCTGTTTTCTCCTTGGCATTAAACTAGAACTTTAGGCAAAACATTATTATTATTTTTTTTTTTTTTTTTGGTTAGTGTAAGGTAGAGTTACAACCCCTGTAAAATGTATTTATTTATTTCCATCTGTGTCCCATTTGGGAGATTTACCGTCACTTTCTGTCCCATAGCCAAACAGGAAATGAGAGGAAATCACTGAAAATTAAGGGACCCCCAGACCACTAGAACTCGTGTCCCCATTGGAAGATTTCCCCGCTATTACTTTTCTGGGGACAGCCCAAAATCTGGGATTTTCTTTTACTTTAACTTTCAATGATCATTGTAAACAAGACGAATTCAGAGGGAGAATCTCCTAACGGTGATACAGAGAGCAATAAAAACCTAATAGGTGTTCTAATCCATGTCCACTCTGTACAAAACGAAAAGAAATGTCTTGCCTTTAGTTGTGCTTTAAGGAGTCGATTTCTATTAATCGGCATGAAAAAATAAAATGTATGTTAAAACACACATTAGTGAATTGGGCCTAAAATGTATGTGTAAGGGCCCATTCATACCCATTCACTTTAAAGCATGTTATCACATGAGCGCAGATTGTCCAGTGTATTAAATAGTTCCATTTTACATCTGTGTGGCGTGTTGGCCGAGAAGATCCCGTGTTTTTTTTTTTATGCAGGGAAAAGTAGATGCAAAGAAGCTAACCTAAGTTAATGCTTCTCTTGTAAATTCTTGCGAGTGCCTTAATTCTGCATCTAAATAATTAATAAAATAATTGATATTTTTAAATATAATTATATTTTATTGCATATAATAATTATTGCAGCAGAAGATAATCTTGTAATTTTACTGAGAAAACAATCTTGGTTAAATTGGATACAAGAAAGAATACTATGTAGAGTGGTGCAATAAAAATTGGTCAACGACTAGGTTGTAATTTGAGGGGTTAAATAGGTCATAGTGACCTTAGCACAGTCTTTTTTATGAACATACAGTACTATGGCAGTATGTTTTGGAATTAAACTTCCTATGGCGGCGACATGACCCTCCTTGCTGCTTTCTCAGCGAAGAAACAAAAGCAAAAGTGACTTGGTAAGTGAAGGACTGAGGCAGCATTTTAAGGCACTGTAATGGAGAGAAATCCTTCTTTGTGTGCTTCTAACATCAGGTAAGTAGCTGTGTCACAATAGGTGGCCGTATAGAGGACTGACGTGAGCAATGATAACCGCTGCCCAGACTCAAGCTCCTGCAGAAATACAGTACCTTGAAAAAGTATTTATACCCCTTGAAATTTTCCATATTTTTTCATGTTACGACGAAAAACGAAAATGTATTTTATTGGGATTTTGTGTGATAGACCAACACAAAGTGGCAGGAAGGAAAAATGATAAATGGTTTTCAATTTTTTTTTATATGTGAAAAGTGTGGCATGCATTTGTATTCAGCATCAATACTTTGCGGGACCACCTTTTGCTGCAATTACAGCTGCAAGTCTTTTTGTCTCTACCAGCTTTGCACATGTAGAGAGTGACATATTTGCCCATTCTTTTTCGCAAAATAGCTCAAGCTCTGTCAGATTGGATGGAGAGCGTCTGTGAACAGCAATTTTCACGTCTTGCCACAGATTCTCAATTGGATTTAGGCCTGGACTTTGGGCCATTCTAATCCATGAATATGCTTTGATCTAAACCATTCTATTGTAGCTCTGGCTGTATGTTTACGGTCGTTGTCGTGCTGAAAGGTGAACCTCTGCTCCCACTCTCGAATCTTTTGCAGACTATAACAGTTTTTTTTTTTCTAAGATTGCCCTGTATTTGGCTCCATCTATCTTCCCATCAACCCTGTCCCTGGATGGTGTTCAGGGTGATGTGCCGTGTTATTCTTCCACCACAAATAGCGTTTTGTCTTTAGGCCAAAAAGTTCAATTTGCCTATATTAATGCATAATTTTAAGGAAATTTGGAGTAGAAATGAAGAATCTGCATGTATGCAAAAGTACCTGTCGGCCTATACTCTGGGATCTCAGATACCCTATGGTATCCCAATTTAGTCCATTGGGTCACATCTAGGTAGGGAATAAAATATTCATAGGCCCTAAGAGACAGGGGAATCTTAACTGTAGATGATTTTGGGGGATGCAAGTTTAAGAGGGATTGCCAGGCCTCCAGCGAAACTTGTATTGAGGAAAATTCAGGGATTGAGAGGCGATAACCAGTGGTCTTAGCAATCAACAAGGATGGAAGGTCCGGTAGGACGATACCTCCTGACGATTTATGGTTGATTAATGTGTTATAAGGCATTCTAGCCCTACTTCCTTTCCATATTAATTTTCTAAAAGAGGATTCAAAGTCCCCAAATAACATAGTGGGTAGGGATGTTTCTAAAGAGGTATAACATCGTAGGCAGTACAAGCATTTTAAATGCCGCAACCCTCCCCATCAAGGACAGTTCGTAGGTCATTATGGAACCAATTACAGGAGAGGGGCAAAGTTAGTTTCAAATAATTTGGTGGAAGGATAGGGGAGGGAGATCCCCAAATATTTCAGTGAGTTCTTTTCCCAGACATACTGGTAACGTGACTGTAATAATGAGTGTTTTTGGATCTACACAAATTGGAAGAGCAGAGGACTTACTGAAGTTAACTTTGTAGTAGGAGACTACGCTTTTGGAGTTTTTTTGACTTCATGCAGAGATAAGGGGTTTGTCAGGGTTAAAATAACATTGTCTGCAAAAAGTCCAATTTTATGGACTTCAGGACTTCATTACTTGATCCCCTTAAATTTCAGATATAATTGCTGTGGCGAGGGGTTCCATAATTAAGGTAAAAATAATTGGGGAAAGTGGGCACCCTTGACGTGTGCCATTAGTTATATTAAACGCATCCGATAAAACATTGGAGGTATAAATACATGCCGAATATTCGAATATTGCTCCATGATAGCTCATTGGACTAGACCAGTGAAGCCAAATTTAGTGAGGACAGAACGTGCAAAACCCCAGCGAACTCTATCAAAAGCTTTTTCGGCATCAAATGTTAAGGACACTTAGGGTTCTTTGCTCTTTTCCAACAGCCTCAGGAGGTTGAACATACGCCGAGTGCCATCCAGGGCTTGACAACCCAGCACAAAGCCAACTTGGTCTGACTTGATAAAAGATTGGGTAACTTCAGCTAATCTATTGGCCAGGATTTTGCCATATATTTTTAGATCCATGTTTAAAAGTGAAATTGGTCTAAAGTTTTTAAGGTGAAGTAGGGTCTTTCCCTGGTTTAGGAAGGGTAATCACTATAGCCTTCAACATTTCTTGTGGAAAGGAACCAGAGGCTGCCACTTTGGTAAATGCTGAGGTCAAATGAGCAGCTATGAGTTTTAGCTTTATAGTACTCTGCAGATAAACTGTCTTCACCTAGTGATTTATTACTTCCAACTTTTTTGATAAAATTTTTGGTTTCTTCGACAGCTATAGGGGCATTCTGGAGCTACTGAGGGGAGTGGGATAGAAGCTAAGTATAACAAAATGGATTCCTCCCCGGGTTGGGGGGGTGTTCACATCTTCATGTACCGTAAGTTTTATAAAGGGAATGATAGAACTGCCGGAAAGCGTTTGCCATACCTTTTTAGGATGTAAACAACAATGCCATCTAGTGGATTCTGGATAGAAGGAAGGTTGGATTTTATTTGTTGCTTTTTGAGCTGTTTTGCTAACATTTTTACAGCTTTATTATTTGAGAATAAAACCTAGCCTTCAAATTTTTCATTGCTTTTTCCTGATCTACGATTAAGAGTAAGCAAAGTTCTTGTCTGGATTGTAACAAAGCTACAGTGTTAGCAGGAGTAGCAGACATTTTAACTTGGACTTCAAGAGTATGAATCTTGTTCAACTAAGTGATAATTGTATGCATCCTCTGTTTCCGTTCCCTAGAGGCCTGTTGAATTAACAGGCTCCTAGACACAGCTTTATGAGCACACCATATAGTAAGTGCATTGACAGATGGATTAGTGTTAAGTTGAAAATATTTAGTATCTGAGCTTTTAAGTCTTTCTCAAGACCGTGTTTGGGACAGGATAAAGGTATTGTTACGCCAGAGAGTGATCGAGATGGGGGCATGATCCCACCAAGTTATCGAGTGAACAGAAGCCTGTGAAATTCTCTGTAGGAGTTGCAAATCAGATAAGAAATAATTCTCAAGAAAGACTTATGTTCTGCAGAAAGGAAAGTAAAATCTCTCAGTAGTGTTAAGTTATATCCAGGCATCATATAAACCAGAGTCCTGCCTGAAGGCCTGTAGGTGGCAGCTGTAAAATGGTTTACATGCTGTAGTGTCTAGGAGAGGGTCCATCAAGGAATTAAAGTCCCCACACCATAATGACAGTCCGTGTTGTATGGGCTTAACCTTATAAACTTTACATAAAAACTTAGCTTGACCAGTGTTAAGCCCCATACACACGGTCGGACTTTTTCATGGATTCTGTCCGATCGGACAAGGTTGTTGAAAAATCAGACCGTGTGTATGCACCATCGGACAGTGTTCGTCGGTTTGTCCGACGGACAAAGTCTTATCTCCTGCTGGAAATCTTTGCCGTCAACACGGTCCGATCACACCAAATCCGAGCGCGTGTACGCTTGTCCGACGGACAAAGTGCTACGCATGCTCAGAAGAAATTCTGTGACGGAAGCGCTCGGTCAGGTAAAACTACCTTTCCTAATCGACACAGCACATTCGTCACGCTGCAATGTTAAAATGTCTTTAATGCAGCGCATTCTCTTTTTCTTTACAATGCAACAAGAATGACATCTTTTAGCTGCTCCTATTCACCCGCACTTCTCACAAACTTACTTCTTTCTTACTTTGCAGCATTTATACACTACATGTTTATTTTGACTCTGAACGGAAAAGAATCTGTTATTTTTTTACCATGATTTGTCTTTTTTTTTTTTTGGGGGGGAATACATATTTGAATTTTTTTTTTTTTTTTTTTTTGGAGGGGGGTTGTGTGTCTCAAATTACCAAAAACACATTATTAACATTTGTATTTCTTGCTTAAATTTACTAGGAGGTTGTTTGTTGTTGGTGCCCCTTGTTAATTCTACTTTAGGATTAGTGAAATGTACCTGCTTACTCAAAGAAAAACTGTCATTGTAGCAAAGTAAAACACAATAGTCAATGATTATTTCAAATCAAAAAAACCTTTATTTAGGTCACACCAACAAACCAAAGAGGAACGCAGCCATGGTGAAACTTGGGGAATTTGCAAAGTCTTGGCCCCCCACGGCAACCATCATTGTTCAAGCGTAGAAAATTGGGGGCCTGAGGAGTACGTATATTAAGGGGAGTGCAATCTGGTCGTGAAGTCCAAAGTATCCGGAACTGCAGCAGATGCCATCTAGGTCCCCAGGCTCTGGTACTACAAGAGGCTCCATCTTCTCTCAGACCAGACTGATTCCAGGTCGTCACTCTCAGGTCTTCCTTCCACGCTTCCTTGAACGCTGTGGCTGTTGTGCTGGTGGGGTGGCAGAAGGAGGAGGAGGAGGAGGAGGAGGAGGCGGAGCATGGTAGCTATGGCAAACATGTGTGACTGGGGTCATCTCCCCAGCCCTACCCTTATTTAGGACATGGAGGATGAGCCCCTCACACATGTTGCGTTGCCTCACCTCCATACCCATCATTTTTGTGACAACCACCGAGCCAAAGGTCTCCTCGTCGGCGGGTGTGGCATGTAGGGAGTCGGAAGCCTCTCTGATCATGCGGAGCGCTGACTGTGCCGCATAACCCCCCCTTCTCGCCCTTTTGTACGGAAGGCGGAGGGGAGGGGTTTGGGTGTCAGTCAGGCTCCGCGGCCTAGCCCCCTCTTGGCTGCCACTACCCAGCTGGTGGCTGCCACTAACCCCTGCCTCCTCCTGACTGCCACCTTCCACAGCCACCTCCTGGCTGAGGTCTTCCTGTGTATGAAAAAGGGACATAGTTTCAGTTATTTGTTCATCAAACACACACAATTCTCATCTAGTGACTGTTGCAAAATGTCCTGATCCTGAATTAAGTGAACATCATTCATTATTCCCATAAATGGTAACAAAACTACTATACCTGGAACAAGCTGGGCTCCTCCACCTCTTCCATACTGGAAGGCCCAGGTTGCTCCTCGGAAGCCTCATCAGGGGTGGCCTGCGCGCAAGGAAGCGTGGAAGGAGGAGTCGAGGTTGGCTCCGTGACATCAGTCTGGTCTTTCAGAAAATGGAGACTCTGATAGTACCAGAGCTTGGGCACATAGACCTCATCTGCTGAAGTTGCAGTTTCCTCAGACTTCACGACCTTCTTCCGCTCCCTGATATACGCACTCCTCAGGCTGCCAATTTTCTTTCTTAGATCATCAACAGTTGCCGTGGGGAACCTTGGCTTGACGAATTCCACAAGTTCCTCCAGGGCTGCGTGCCTCTTTGGTTTGTTGGTGTAATGTGGGTGTTTACCCTGCCATAAAAGGGGAATTTCCCTGAATTTGGCAATGAAGAGGGGGAGAAAACTCATGTCGTTGAATCCCTGCATAATCTCTGCAAGACACAACACCACACAAAACCCTCTCAATTATGTCAGTCTAAACTCTCCTAATCTTCTCCATAAAGAAGCCTCAAGTTCAAATCAGTCTAGGCTAGTTATGTACCAACGTCAAATTGTACCTTCGTTTGTAGCGATCGTCTCGTGTGAGTTTTCTCTCCCCTCGTCTCCCAGATCGTGGCTACGACACAGGCGTGTGACGTTTTATATACAGTGCGCATGCGTCAAACTCCGCCCGCCCCTGACGATCTTTCTCGTCTATTCCCCACCCCTTCTCTTTACGGCGCAGTGGGGAGAGCACATGGCGGGGACACAGCAGGTGCGCCACAAATATCCCACCAACGAGGAGGAGTACGAGGAAAGTCCGGAGGCAGAAACGTCCCGATCCCGGAGCCTGAAATTCAAGGCCTCCAATATGTCATTTGGAGAAATGTTGGAGATGGTGGACATATTAAAGAGGAGCGACTATGATGGGAAGTATGGGCCTTACCTCAACCCCAATGTCCGCAAGGCCAAGATCATGTCTAAAGTTGTGAGGAGGCTGTACAATCAGTTTGGGGTACAACGATCCAAGGAGCAACTCAGGAAACGCTGGTCAGACCTGAAACTGAGGGAGGCCGATCAGTACAGAAAGATCAAGCGAATTCTTCTAAAAAGTAAGTAGTTGTGTTTTGTGTTTGATTTCTTGCTTGCATACTGCTCCATTGTGGTTTGATTTTTACAAAGTTGTACATTCCAAAATGGCCACTTTCAGGTTCGTCTGTGCATTCGATCGTACTCAGCCTCGATCTTTCTGCCACTGTCATGGTCGTGTGTGTGTCCATTCGATCGTACGCAACCTCGATCGTTCGGCCACTTATAATACGATGTTTGGTGTTTTTTTGGGGGAAAGGAAGTTTGTTCTCACTAGAAATGTCATCAAGAATGTAAAGCCAATTTATTCAATGTAAAGGAGAGGTCACCCAGTAGCTGTTTACCCATCTGGACTCTAGAGCACTAGTGCTGGGACACCCAAACCCCCTTTTTATTAGGCTTTTCCACACATGTGCTCCAGTGGATACTAGAGGGGGGTCTCCATCACACAAACTTCTACCAAAAAGCTAGTCAGTTTAGCACCTTTACAAAGTGACTACATTCATGTAGTTGACATTTGTAACTGGCCAAACTAAAATAGTGTCCGTCACTTTCAAGCAATGTTTGTCATTTCCTATTTCTGCCCTCAATAGATTGTGTTGCTAAATCTTCCTTTTGTACATTCTCATAGGGGAGCGAAAACTTGGGCCGTCTGAGGAAACCCCCAAACCAACACCTCCCAAAAAAGGGGAAAGAGCAGAAGCAGAGGAGGAGGAGGAGGAAGGAGAGATCATCGAACTTGGAGAAATTGTCACCACAACAGGTGAGTGTTGGAGAACACAGCTACTGGTAAGCTAATCCATGTATGGCTGCCTCATTTCCAACACCCCATTTTTGTTTGTTTGTGGTTTTTAGGTGACGTGGATGTTGTGGAAGAAAAATCGCACTTTACCACAGAGAGTGCCCACGTACTCATCGGAGAGATAATGGTCTGCAATAGAGATCTAGATTACATAAAGCAAAACATCAATGATGTTCAACAAAAATTGAAGAACATCATTGATGTTTTAGGAAAAATATGAAAACGCACCAAGTAATTAACACACATTTGTGCCAGCTTCTGAACACATTTGCAACTTAAAACTGTGTGAAATTTGGAACATGCACACATTGTGTCCACATGTGCTAGCTCCCATCATGGTGGATGAATGCCAAAGTTTTTTTGGGGGTGCAAACACTTTACGAACTACGAAAGTGGTTGTGGTGAAGGGGTTGCACCCCCAAAAAACGTCCATTCATCCCCATGATGGAAAATGGCACTTTTGAAGCTTCTAGGCATGTGTTTTACCATCTAATGACCATTTTCAGACCCAAATTGTGTGCATGTTCTAAATTTCCACTTTTCGGGGGGTGACCCCCCCATGTAATGAGGGCAAGATCAAACACACTTTGAACATATAGTCATGTCTGATCTTGTCTTCACTTTACAAAGTTGAACTTTCCTAGTTCATAGGTTCTGTTTTGCTCCATGCCTGGTTTTACCAATTGCGGAATGTTTGTAAACAATGTTGTAAATAACCAAGATGTTGTCAGTTTTGGCGTGAAGATTGTAAACGCACTTGTGAAGGTTTTCCTAGTAAACTTTTTTATTTTTCTAAATGTGTGGCTTCCTTATTTAAAAAACACAATGCATTATGTATGGAAAATGTAAAGGATATGGGTGGCAATGGGTGTTATTTACTAAAGGCAAATCCACTTTGCACTGCAATTTTCTTTCCCAGGGAACTTTTTCAATGCACTTGTAGAGCATAGCGGATTTGACTTATGTAAATGACACCCACAGTGCTTTGTACGAAAACACGGAGCCCAGCATTTTTCAGAATACACACATGTCAGACCTGGTGCTGAAAAGGAGTATTTTGGGTGTCAGTTATGCAGGACAAACCTTCTCTAGACCAAAGATTAGGTAGCAAACACACAACATGAGAAGAATCTTTTTGGGAAGAAGAGACTGTTACCTCCTTTTGCCCAGAAAGTGCATTCCCACTGTCGAAGGCAAAGGGAAAAAATGTCAAGGTAAAATAAGCTAAAAACAAGACTGAAATGACAAGAAATCATAGGTTGGTTCAAATATCAGATTTATTAATAAATGCCTCTCACACATCGTCAGGCAGAGCAATGGCCCCCCTACCCACAAAGTACTCCATATATTGGTCGCGGACCATGCGGGCATTTAGAGGGGGCAAGCCTGGACGTGCCACTCGAAGGGCTGTGAGGTCCGCATTTGGAGGGCCCTCCACATCTGGGCCAACGGGCACCACATAGTTCCTGTTATGTCTTTTGAGGAAGTTGTGCAATATGCAACAGGCAAGAACTATGTGGTTCAGTTTGTATTCCGCCAAGTTAAATGCCGTCAGGAACAGGCGGAAGCGGCTGGCCAGGATGCCAAAAGTGTTCTCCACCACTCTTCTGGCTCTGGACAGCCTGTAGTTGAAGACCCTCTGGTCCGGGGTGAGGGTCCTCATCGGGAACGGCCTCATCACATGGGGAGTCAACGCAAACGCTTCATCTGCGACAAAGACGAAGGGGAGTCCTTCGGCATTCTCCTCTGGAGGTGGCAAGCACAGACTGCCACTTTGGAGACGCCAGTAGAACTCCGTGTGCGTAATGGCACCACCATCCGATATCCGGCCGTTCATCCCCACGTCCACATACATAAACTCGTATGTTGCCGACACCACCGCCAACATCACTACACTATTAAACCCTTTATAATTATAATAGTAGGACCCCGAGTTGGGCGGTGGGACGATGCGGACGTGTTTCCCATCAATTGCCCCTCCGCAGTTAGGAAAGTCCCAACGGCTGGCAAAGTGGGAGGCCACAGTCTGCCATTCCTGTGGCGTGGAAGGGAACTGTGGAGTGAAACAAGAAAAAATAATTAGTCACTTTGCACCTAAACATTGCAAGCAGATTAGACAATCAACATCTTGGAACAAGAGCATTGTATAAAATTGGAGGCTGGAAAGTATTTGCACAGAAAAGTAGAGGCTCCCCTTCACAGATGACTCACCCCCCATCAATCCCCCCACTTCTGATGGGCCATTGGCAATAACTAGGGTTTTGGGGGGGGGGGACAGGTAACCCTCTGCACTTCATTGATTGGCAAATGGCTCAATAAGGTGTGCTAGTTTGGCCAGACCCTCTGTACTTAACACTATTGGCAGCCCCCAGGAAAGATAAAATAACATTTCAACCCCCCCCCCCCCACCCCAAAAAAAGGCAGGCACATTGTGACATTCTGAAATTACCAAGAAAGCTAATAGGAGGGAAAGAAGACAAAAAATTAGGAAATGGAATGTATGGAGGCAGCCCCTTGCACTACATGCTTTGCTGAATTCATCCCTAAAGATGCCCACTATAAAGAGGTAGGTATATAGTGTGTATGGACCTTGGGAAAGCCAGCAGATAAAGGATTGGTACCATCTGACAGAGCAGTTGGGGGAGGGGGTTCCTAATGAGTTTGCCACCCCCCCCCCCCCCCACCAAAAAAAAAAAAAATTTTCTAAAGGGGCTCTACATGAAGTAAACCACACAGCAAACATTTGTGCATATTTTAGGGGGTGTTTGGGGGCAAACAATACTATGCAGCAGACAAAAGACATTGATTAAGTGACTAGGCCATAGGTGTCTATTGGGGCAGAAGAGCATGCTGGTGAGGTAAGTGAAGGGAAAAATGCATGAAGGAGAAAAGGGGCACAGCATATTAGAACATATTGCAATCATGGTAATTAGGGAAGGAGGTCAAAAATACAAGACATTAGCAAACAGAGCATACATAGAAGGGAATAGTCAAGTAGAAATGTTACCTTAATATAGTCCTCCTGCAGGACCTGAATGATGGCAGAACAGGTCTCTGGAATAATGAGTCCCAGGGCCTGGGGAGAGATACCTGAAGAGAACTTCAAATCCTGAAGACTTCTCCCTGTCGCCAAGTACCTCAACGTGGCAACAAGCCTCTGCTCCGGAGTAATGGCTTGTCTCATGCAGGTATCCTGCCGGCTGATAAAGGGGGTCAGCAAAGCCAAAAGACGGTGAAAATCGGGGTCCGTCATCCTGAGAAAGTTCCTGAAATCATCAGGATTATTCTCCCGGATCTCACGAAGCAAAGGCATGTGCGAGAACTGGTCACGCTGAAGCAACCAATTCTTGGTCCACATACTCCTCGTCACTCTGTTCATGGACGGGTCTTGGTCAAAGCTAAAAGCCCGACACCAATTCCGCGTACAGCACGAACTCGGCGACGAGTACGCACGGGAAACATCGCTCAGAAGGTCACAAAAGGTCGGCTGGTCAGAACGGACAAACAGAAAGCACCGATAAACAGCAAGGCCTGAAAGAACGAAATGAATACCAGCAACGAGCAGACAATAAGCAGTGCAAATCAAAGCGTCCTATATCAAGATATAGGCCGCAATGACCAACAAATGCGAACTGACTACACGCACTAATAAACAGATACGCACGACAAGCACAAACTGAAGAGCAGTAACGATCTGAGTCAGAAAACTGAGAAGCGCGAATCTTAAGTCACCAAACTTCCACTAACTCTCGATAAACACGGGATCAGCAGAAGGAGCCCAACGGGTGCCTGACGTGGTGCTGAACTTCCCTTTTGTAATCTCATGGACGACGACTTACGCCACGACGTTCTTCCGGACCGGATATTCCGACAACGTAGTCCGACCGTGTGTACGCAACACCAACATCGGACAAAGTACGTCGGACAGAATCCGACCGACCTGGTCCGCGGATTGTCCGAGCGTGTGTATGGGGCTTTAGGAGTGTATACATTAACTATTGTATATGTAATATTGTTGAGATCACATATCAATATTCGGTATCTCCCTTGAGGGTCTATCACAGTCTCATGCAGTTTATACGTACAGTTGTGCTCATAAGTTTACACACCCTGGCATAATTTATGATTTCTTGCCCATTTTTCAGAGAACATGAATGATAACACAACTTTTTTCACTCATGGTTAGTGTTTGGCTGAAGCCATTTATTATCAATCAACTGTCTTTTTAATTCATAATGGCAACAGAAACTACCCAAATTACCTTGATAAAAAGTTTACATACCCTAGTTCTTAATATTGTGCATTGCCCCCTTTAACATCAATGACAGCTTGAAGTCTTTTGTGGTATTTGTGCATGAGGCTCTTTATCATTTCAGATGGTAAAGCTGCCCATTCATCTTGGCAAAAAGCCTGCAGTTCCTGTAAATTCTTTGGCTGTCTTGCATGAACTGCACGTTTTGAGATCTCCCCAGAGTGGCTCAATGATATTGAGGTCAGGAGACTGAGATCGCCACTCCAGAACCTTCACTTTTTTTCTGCTGTAGCCAATGACAGGTCAACTTGGCCTTGTGTTTTGGATCATTGTCATGTTGGAATGTCCAAGTACGTCCCATGCGCAGCTTCCTGGTTGATGAATGCAAATGTTCCCCCAGTATTTTTTGATAACATACTGCATTCATCTTGCAAAAAATTTTGACCAAATTTCCTGTGCCTTTGTAGCTCACACATCCCCCAAAACATCAGCAATCCACCTCCTGTACCTTTCATCATAGGCCTTGTTGACTCCTCTGCAAATGTAGCGTTTATGGTTGTGGTCTAAAAGCTCAATTTTGGTCTCATCACTCCAAATGACTTCGTGCCAGAAGATTTTAGGCTTGTCTTGTGCACTGGATGAAAGATGTAAGGGCCTGTCAAGAGTCCAGAAACTCATTGACCTTTTATACACACACAATAATTACAAGCAAACAGATCACAGGTGAGGATGGTTACCCTTTAATAGCCATTGAAACCCCTTTGTGTCCACTTGTGTGCAAGTTATCAGACCAAAATCCCAGCTTCTCCAATCCACCTCATTTGAACCACATTGCAGCGCTTAAAGGAGCTACCAGACGGTGCTTCATTGGTTTGGCCTCCACTGACATCACCCCTTGTGACTGCAGAATAGCTGGCCTTACTTACCCTAGGGACAGTTGCAGTCACCGCTCAGCATAGGAAATTACAGCATTCCTTGTTCCATCCTGCACACCACTTTGAGTTACCAACCCCTCTTTAGATGGTGTAGAAACACCATTAATATCAGAGGTAGACGGAGCAGAGGCTCCTGACACAGAAACAGCCTTTGCATAACTATTGTTGATTCTTGCTTCATTACCAGCAACTAAGGGGTTATCATCAATAGAAATGCACACTCTTCACAGCAGAGACCATATACCCTTCATCGGTAGGCTGTACACAGGTGGGACTAACAGCCTCAGCCAGGCAAATGAGCTTGCTCTCAACCACCCTCTGCTGCACCATCCCAGGAATTACATCTCCATTTTGCTGCACAGTTAAATTGTAAACAAAAACAGCTTTTTCTTTCATCTTTTGCTTTAATTGCTTTAGGGGGACACTATTATCCTCTTCTTCATACTCGGAGACACCCGACAGGGCAAACTTGTGACTATGTAAAGGTGATTCCATCTTCGTAATAAATTTTAGCATACCTGATCCACAGGCTCAGATAGGTCACCTTGCTCCATAGGCTGTTCCGGGGATAAGGGCACATATTTTCTTGACCCGATGGCACACTGCTGGTCAAATCATCTGGCTGCTGATCACCCCCAGCCTGCTTGGCAGAACTTTCACCACTTTCCACAAGCATATCAGCATTTGGTCCAAGATGCAAAGATTTTCCAGTGTGCTGGGCAGAAATTCAATCCATTACCACGGAAATCTTTTTACAGGATACTGACTGTGGTTTCTTACGCTCTGATGATGCCTGTACTCCACTGGTCTCCATGGGCCCTCTACGCGTTGCACGAAAAACGATTTTCATTGTTATATTTTTCTTTGAAAGCCCCACTGGTTTCCTTCCGCACGCCCACCAGCAGAATCTGCCTCTCCACTTTAGCCTCCAAAGCCATTAACTCGGGCCCCATCTGCTTTCTCTTAGAACTGTGAAGTTGATCACTAGTAAGTTTTTTTTATGTGTAGCTCCTGATGAGCATGGGCTATGTGTTTTGTAAATTTAACATTCCTAAAACCACAGTTGGGTTTTGGGGTAAATTACACTAAATTATGGTTTCAGTACCAGTCTGGCTGGATTGCACTGGGTTCTGCTTGGTCATGGGTGTCGTTGTCACCTCTGGCAAGTATGGAACGCAGTTTGGCTGGATGCATTGGGTGCCAATCTCTCTCGGAGCTAATCAGTGAGTGTGTCGTCTTGCTGTGCTTCTGGGAGAGGGTACTTAAGGTACTGAGATCACATGCTTCTGGGTTTCTGGTCCAGAAGATCTTTCTGTCTGTTTGGTCCTGGTCCTGGTCCTCCTGACCAGCCCTCAGGGGCCCTCTTGGCCTGGGGTGCGGATCCAATCCAATTCCGAGTCTTGGGCCTGGCTAGCCCCGAGGTAAAGTAACTGGAAGGAGGATTCCAAGGTGGCCCGGTGCCGTCTAGTCTGTGGAGAGGCCCAGCAACTGATAACGCAACCAGAGGAGGACTCTTCAGAAGAGGGCCATGCAAAAGGCTTGTTCCTCGGTAAGAGCCTGGAAGCCAAGTTGAAAGACACCAAGTGAATCCACGCTCGTGCGGTATCGCCGGGCCGGCTGCAAGATACTGGTACCGTATGAGGGTTCTCTAAGTTCATTTATCCTTCAGTTACAACCAAGTCTGTGGCAGAGACTTTCATTTACAAGTTCTACAATCAAGTCTGTGGCAGAGACATTGCTCTATTTGAATAATCTATCGGCTGCTAAATCTAGTGAGAGAAGATTTATCCGATAGCTGTAAGATCCAGCTGTGAATAGCTATTCCCTGGATTCTATATTGAGAGACATTCAGTTTCAAGCAGTTCCAAGAGTACCTCAACTTTCCTACCTATTCCCTCTATCCTTTATTGAGAGACTGCGTTTTTCTTTACAAATAAAAATCCTGAAGCGGATCCAGTGTCAGTTTCTGTAATTCTTTGGGCCATCTACCTCGGGAAACCCCTAGACATCTACGAGGTCAAGAAGGTAACGGTAAGCCCAAATTTAACCAGCAGCTCCTTCGGGGGTTTGCTACATATGTTTAAAGGCAAACCTTAACTTTGACAGTACCTCATCCTCCTTGGCAACTCTCAAACTTTCTTAATGTAGGTCGCCAAGCTTTCTCCTTTAGTTGGGCCATTTCCCAGGTCCTCAAACTGGTATGGGAGGACCGGTACTATGGCCATCCAGGGGATCTTCCCCTGGGTCCACCCCTGGCTCCGGCATCCACTCTGGGTATAGAAATCAATCAAGTTCCTTTGGATCAGTAGGCCTCACTGGAGCTCAGGAGAGCAACAGTAGTACAGCCACACCCGAACAGCTAGAACAGCTTCAACTCTTCAAATAAAGACATGGATGAGCAGGTTTGGAGTGGAGGAACTTGACTGGTCTGCACAGAGTCCTGACCTTAACCTGATAGAACACCTTTGGGATGAATTAGAATGGAGACTTTGAGCCAAGCCTTCTTGTCCACATCAGTGCCTGACTTTACTAATGCGTTTCTGAAAGAATGGTAAAACATTCCCATAGACACACTCCTAAACCTTATGGACAGCCTTCCCAGAAGAGTTGAAGCTGTTATAGCTGCAAAGGGTGGGCCAACTCAATATTGAATCTGTTTATGAAAAAGGAAGGCGGAAGGCACATGGCCTGATGCATTAATCAAGATAAAAAAAGTTTATTCCAAACAAATTGGTATATACAAGGAAAATACTACGTGTTCATGAATAAATAAATGACAGTGATCTCATTTGATAAAAATAGTATGAATTGATGCCAATACAAGGGATAAATTAAACAAATGGCTACCGCGTTTCGAGGGGGTTTCCTCTTCACCAGAGTCTTAGGCAGCCGCAACTGGTCTGTGGGTTGTGATAGGTCTATATAGAGAGAAACGACTGGACAGGAGGTATATTGCACAGTGAATGGTACATTCTTATAGGTGGATTCTCCTTTATTGTGGTAGTGTTTTAGTGTTTTATATGTATATACACACACAGATGATGTCGTCTATTGGTAATTGTTGTTGGTCTTCAAGACCCAATTAATATAACAACAGAACTCTGCGCTTAGGAAAATAATACAGGTATGCAGCCTCCCCTGAATTAACCCCCTAGAGGGCTAATGGACATAAGGTAAAGTGATAAAGGGGAGAGTGGCGCTCCCTAGTGGTCAATCTAATAACTGAAAAATAAGGGGCAAATAGCTGGGTATTATATATGTTACATAGTTAGCTAGGCCGAAAAAAGACACAAGTCCATCCAGTTCAACCACAAAAAAAAAAGAAATAATAAATAAAAATAAAAAACATCGTACAATCCAACACACCCAATTCCACACCCACAGCTGATCCAGAGGAAGGCAAAAAAAACCCCCAGAAGAGCATGATCCAATCTGCTACAGCAGGGGAAAAAAATTCCTTCCTGATTCCCCTAGAGGCAATCGGATTTTCCCTGGATCAACTTTACCTATAAATGTCAGTACCCAGTTATATTATGTACATTTAGGAAAGTATCCAGGCCTTTCTTAAAGCAATCTACTGAGCTGGCCAGAACCACCTCTGGAGGGAGCCTGTTCCACATTTTCACAGCTCTTACTGTGAAGAAACCTTTCCGTATTTGGAGATGAAATCTCTTTTCCTCTAGACGTAAAGAGTGCCCCCTTGTGACCTAGTACATGGTAGAGGTGAATATCTAACATGCAGCAATAATGCATAAACACCTGGCAGCACCTCCTTGGTAGTGTGAACCTGTGGTGACACCGTTAGCAATGTGACAATATGCTACATAGTGAACCAGTATTCCCATAGGAAAAAATGTGAAAAAAAATATATATGACAAAAATATGAATAAAACCATCCAGCATAAATCTACCAATCTGCAAGAAATTAATAAGCCATCCAGCAGAAATGTACCACCAGCAATGTGCTAGAAAACAATAGTGTACAATTAACATATGTGTATAACTTCAAAATAAGTGAATAGTGAACAGTCCAATATGATAAGAAATTAGCTGTAAAAAATCTAAATGGTGAAAAAAATGTGTAAAAAATTTTTTATATAGAAAGATCCAAAAAAGTCCAGGTGACAGTTGAAACAAAAAATGATGAAAGCTGACAGAAGTTCAATAAACGGTGACTTGGTGCTTCCCCCTGAGGTCCCCCACTCACCAGACTTCACTACCCCTGCAGGGGTGACCAGCATGAACAGGTATCTGTGGATGATCCGTCTGTTGTGTTGTTACACGCTGTGAGATCCTCTCGCTGTCTTAATTGGCTGCCGTGTCCTATGCGGGGTGTCCACACCGAATATCCTGGTACTGTGTCTTTGATAGCACATCAATTGGGGTTGGCGTCCAACTAGTAACTTGAGGTGTGTAACCTCACAGGAGAGAGATAAGGAATCTCATGGTGTAGTATGAAAGGGTTTTTATTAAAACAAAACTAAAAACAAAGAACTAAAATAAAATAAAACACATGGATAATCCCTGGTACCGCTACACACATACAAAACTGAAGCCGGTTCAAGACCCAATTGCTGGTTTGGATGCTTCAGCCAGTGGTCCGTGGCTGGATGCCAAAATCGTTGCTTGGCTATCCCTGCGGTCTCCCTGATGTGATGCCGTCTGGTGCTGTATGGTGTCCTGTACCGGATTACAGCCACAGAGCGCTGTAATGCGGAAAGAAACACTACCACAATGACGGCAGCTGTCAGAGGGACATTGATCACGATCACGGGATTATCTGTGCCCACCTGTCCCACCTGCCACTGCATCACATTGCCACCTATCAATGCCACCAATCAGTGTCTCATCACCAGTGCTGCCTATCAGTGCTACCTATCAGTGCCTTCAGTGCTGCCCATCAGTGCCACCCATCAATGCCACCTATCAGGGCTCATTGGTACAGCCTCATCAGCGCATATCAATGAAAGAAAAATTACCTGTTTAAAATTTTATTTTAATTTTTTCCAAATTTTTCATCTTTTTTTGTTTTTGTTTAGCAAAAAATAAAAACCCCAGTTGTGATTAAATACCACCAAATGAAAACTCTATTTGTGTGAAAAAAATGATAAAAATTTTATTTGGGTACAGTGTAGAATGACCGCGCAATTGTCATTCAAAATGCGACAGTGCTGAAAGCTGAAAATTGGTCTGGGCAGGAGGGGGGTTTAAGTGCCCAGTAAGCAAGTGGTTAAGCAGTTATTTGATTTACGTACTTAAAGTGGTTGTAAACCCTAAAAAAAAGAAAACCTGCAAGACAAAGGCTTAATGAGCTAGTATATAAAGGAAAAAAACGCGCTAACAAATGTACATATATGGGGGCAGGTTGCTGCTCAATGTGGGATACACACACAAGAATACATAGAATAAAAAAAGGAGCTGCGCCAATAGCAAATAAAAATAATACAATTAAATAAGAATAAAAAAAATAAAAATAAAATAACTATGACACTTATAAATGTTGAGGCTGAGTGTATCCCAACACATAGGATGGCCCAATGGTGAGAACCTTAGCCACACTTAGTCACCCTCAACAGTGACAAGAGGTCCCAGTCTCTGTCCACACAGTAACCAGTCCCCACAGTGAACAATAGATGACTCAAAAAGTCCAAATAGCAATCATGGGATTCTTCAGGTTGAAGCAGTAATACAGGCAAGGTGATCCTGGCATCCGAATGTAAATAGAAGGAAAAAACACCTCGGTGACTTGTATCGTATATGGTGATGAACACAGTGCCCGACACCCTCATACATTAACTGCTTACCAGAGAGTAGAGGTAAATGAGCTCTGCTATGACATGAAAAACACGCGTCTGCGATTTCCTAATCCCACAAGTCTCCAATCCTCGTTTTGATACTCTGAGTGGTTAAATATTGGGAGTCCACTTGATCACATGCGGTCCATATGGGGAATGGAGGAAAAAAGGCAGTTAATGTATGAGGGTGTTGGGCACTGTGTTCATCACCATATACGATACAAGTCACCAAGGTGTTTTTTCCTTCTATTTACATTCGGATGCCAGGATCACCTTGCCTGTATTACTGCTTCAACCTGAAGAATCCCATGATTGCTATTTGGACTTTTTGAGTCATCTATTGTTCATTGTGGGGACTGGTTACTGTGTGGACAGAGACTGGGACCTCTTGTCACTGTTGAGGGTGACTAAGTGTGGCTAAGGTTCTCACCATTGGGCCATCCTATGTGTTGGGATACACTCAGCCTCAACATTTATAAGTGTCATAGTTATTTTATTTTTATTCTTATTTAATTGTATAATGAGCTAGTATGCATAGCATACTAGCTCATTATGAATTATTTACCTGAGGCTGAGATCGAAGTCCCCGCAGCTGTCCTTATTCACTGCTACGGTGGCCGGCATCGCTTCCGGAGTTACTTCCGGTATCACGGGCTCCGGCACTGTGATTGGCCGGAGAGGCGATGACATCACTCCAGCGCATGCGCGCGGGAGCCGCGGATAATGGCACAGGCTACCTGAAGCAACGCCATTGCTTCAGTGCACATGTGCGGATGTCGTCGGCACATGCAAATACAGAGGATATCTCCTAAACTATGCAGGTTTAGGAGATATCCTGGGTAGCTACAGGTAACCCTAATTATATGCTTACCTGTAGCAAAAAGTGGTTGTAAAGGGTTTACGACCACTTTTATATTGAATTATGTATTTTCCTAGAGTTCTTATTTAATTATAAGCAATGTGCTTACAACTGTAAAAAACATCTACACCTAGAGTAACATGATTTTGCCACATTCATCTGTATTCTGGAAGAAGAATAGCGTGAAGCAATTCTTCACTCTTCTTGTCATTATCTGAAAACAGGAACAGGCAGAGTGCCTCATACGTTGGTATTGCCAGACCAAACTGGCAGATGTCTTGCCTGCAAGGCGCAAGTGACTCTTATTGGCTCAGATATTAAGCAGTAATCTTGTGCCGTAATTATAGACAGGTCAGGAAAACCCATTTGCCCACTCACCCAAGAGCAGAGTAACATTGCTCAATTCTAATGCACGACTTCACAAAGCATTATAGTGATTAAAATCTTGCTTTCCAAAAGTGTTCTGCAGCTGCAGTCATTTTAGAGCTGGCTTCTGAGGTGGACTGATGAGTCATCGCCAACACCCTTGAGACAATCCGTATGTCCTCCATGTAGTCATGTATAGTTTGTAACTGTCATCATTTTAAGGCAGGGGTCTCAAACTGGTGGCCCTCCAGCTGTTGCAGAACTACAATTCCCATTAGGCATTGCAAGACTGACAGTTACAAGCATGACTCATAGGCAGAGGCATGATGGGATGTGTAGTTCCGCAACACCTGGAGGGCCGCCAGTTTAAGACCCCTGTTTTAACCACTTCAGCCCCGGAAGGATTTACCTTGCCTTAACGACCAGGCCATTTTTTTTGATACGGCACTGCGTTACTTTAACTGACAATTGTAACGCTGTACCCAAAAAAATGTATGTATTTTTTTCCCCACAAATTGAGCTTTCTTTTGGTGGTATTTGATTACCTCTGCAGTTTTTATTTTTTGCGCTATGAACAAAAAAAGACCAAACAATTTCTTTGGTCCTGGACCCGCCTACAGCTTGATGTTATGCTTCTTTTCATAAAGCTCGTACCCCTTCAGGGGCCAGCTGGGTCCATTCTCCTGTAGAGTCTCTGGAACCATGGGGCTTTCCTGACAAAGCGTCAGTGTCTTTGTTCCCGACCCCCGGTTGGTATTTCAAACCGAAGGTGAACTCCCGACAGGGCAGCCAGTCACCTATGACCAGTGGTGTCCAACTTGGCGGTAGTGAGAATGTACATGTCTGTCTTGATCACAAATTCTGCTCTGTACAGATAATCCCTTAGTTTATCCACCGCTGCCCACTTCAAAGCCAGAAATGCGAGTTTGTGTGTGGGGTACTTCTTTTCGGCGGGTGCTGAGCTCCGGCTCACATAGGCAACAAAATTACATACCTGAAAAGCAAGCATGATAAAACATAATAAAACATAATAAAACATAATAAAACATTGCAGAATAGAATGGAGTAAAAAAAGAGCAACAATAGAGAGAGAATAGAGTGAGAGAGAGAACAAAAAAACGACAACTATTTTATTTTTTTTTATTTTTTTGAGATTCACAGGTAAAAAAGCTCCTGACTGAAGCGACTGAATCAAAACGCTACCACAAAAAAAATGTTAGCGATCGCAGGGATCAGGCCTGACTCTGCGAACGCTGCAGTTATGTGTGCTTAGTGTTTTGTAAGTGACAGTGATCGATCGATACTGCACTTGGGTGGGCTGGGCTGGGCGGAGGGGGAAAACGCAGGTGCTAGCAGGTATCTGGGCTGATCCCGCTAACAATGCGTTTTTTTTGGAACCCTAAACTGCTGGGACGCTAGTATAGATCTGATCAGATCAGATATTGATCTGTTCAGATACTGTGCCACTAAGGGAGGTGTATGCTTTGTGCGTGGGTGTTTGCGGTACTGGCACTAACCTGGGGCGACGCAGACCTTATTTGACCCTAAAACCTAATTGATATCACCCGCCGGGCGATCAGGGGGTTAAACCGTTATTGGGTAATAAATGGCGGGTGCCCTGACAGTATAAAAAAACAAGCTAACTAACCAGCGTCACCCGTAACAGTAATACAAAAAAAAACTGGTTACCTAGCGACACTAATGCAGCGATCAGAAAAACGATCGCTTAGTGACACTGGCAAAAGGGGGTGAAAGGGTTAACTAGGGGCAATCAGGGGGTTAAACCTTTATTAGGTAATATATGGGGGTACCTGACGCTATATAAAAACCTGACGGGGAACCTAAATAACGAAATAACTAACTGGCTAACCAGCGTCACCAGTGACAGTTATACAGTGATCACTGGTGAAAGGGTTAACTCTAGGGGCAAATCAGGGGGTTAAAACCTTTATTTAGGTTGTAATATGGGGGTACCTGACCTATAAACCTATTTATGAACCTATATAAACATGGCGGTTACCTAAAAAAAAAAAATGGTTACCTAGCGACACTAATGCAGCGATCAGAAAAACGATCGCTTAGTGACACTGGCAAAAGGGGGTGAAAGGGTTAACTAGGGGCAATCAGGGGGTTAAAACCTTTATTAGGTAATATATGGGGGTACCTGACGCTATATAAAAACCTGACGGGGAACCTAAATAACGAAATAACTAACTGGCTAACCAGCGTCACCAGTGACAGTTATACTGTGATCACTGGTGAAAGGGTTAACTCTAGGGGCAATCAGGGGGTTAAAACCTTTATTTAGGTTGTAATATGGGGGTACCTGACCTATAAACCTATTTATGAACCTATATAAACATGGCGGTTACCTAAAAAAAAAAAATGGTTACCTAGCGACAGCAGTGACACTAATACAGCGATCAGAAAAACGATCGCTTAGTGACACTGGCAAAAGGGGGTGAAAGGGTTACCTGGGGGGCAATCAAGGGGTTAAACCTTTATTAGGGGGGGGGTGGGGGGCTACCTTGGACCTAAAACTAACTGCCCTGACAGTTATTACAGTCACACTGACACTAAATGCAGTGATCAGTAAAAAAATGATCACTGCAATTAGTGACACTGTGACTGGGGGGGAGGGGGTGGGGTGATCTGGGGGGTGATCAGGGGGTGACAGGGGGGTGTTTTGTGTGCCTATGTGTACTGGTGTCAGTGTACTGTTTGTGCACTAACCTTTAGATGTTCACAGCTCGGCGTTCCGGTCACATAGACCGGCGCACCGAGCGTGACATCACTTCCTCTGCCTGTGTTTTGATTGACACAGACAGAGGAAGCATCTGATTCGCCAGGAGCGATCGCGAGGGGTGGCCAGAAACCACTGGCCGTCCCCTCATCCCGGATCGCTCCTGAAGCGATCCCGACCGTCCCCGCCGGCCGGGGGGGGGTCCGATCGGACCCCCCACCCGCCGGAAGAATGGCACGTACAGGTACGTGGTTCTGCCTGTACGTGCCATTCTGCCGACGTATATATACAGGGGGCGGTCGGCAAGTGGTTAACTGCTTACCAGAGAGTAGAGGTAAATGAGCTCTGCTATGACATGAAAAACACGCGTCTGCGATTTCCTAATCCCACAAGTCTCCAATCCTCGTTTTGATACTCTGAGTGGTTAAATATTGGGAGTCCACTTGATCACATGCGGTCCATATGGGGAATGGAGGAAAAAAGGCAGCCCATAGCGTAAATCTGGTAACACCGGTTTATTAAAACAAATAAAAAGCACTTACATTGATCCCAATGATAAGGCACATAAAGCATAAAAAAGTTGCCGGCCGGCAAGATACAGGAGCCCGTCCTCCTCTAGGTCATGTGGCGGCGTCACTGCGTACCCTCCCAGACTAGTTTCGACAAATATGTCTTTCTCGATGGGGAACGATCATCGAGAAAGACATATTTGTCGAAACTAGTCTGGGAGGGTACGCAGTGACGCCACCACATGACCTAGAGTAGGACGGGCTCCTGTATCTTGCCGGCCGGCAACTTTTTTATGCTTTATGTGCCTTATCATTGGGATCAATGTAAGTGCTTTTTATTTGTTTTAATAAACCGGTGTTACCAGATTTACGCTATGGGCTGCCTTTTTTCCTCCATTCCCCATATGGACCGCATGTGATCAAGTGGACCCCCAATATTTAACCACTCAGAGTATCAAAACGAGGATTGGAGACTTGTGGGATTAGGAAATCGCAGACGCGTGTTTTTCATGTCATAGCAGAGCTCATTTACCTCTGCTCTCTGGTAAGCAGTTAATGTATGAGGGTGTTGGGCACTGTGTTCATCACCATATACGATACAAGTCACCAAGGTGTTTTTTCCTTCTATTTACATTCGGATGCCAGGATCACCTTGCCTGTATTACTGCTTCAACCTGAAGAATCCCATGATTGCTATTTGGACTTTTTGAGTCATCTATTGTTCATTGTGGGGACTGGTTACTGTGTGGACAGAGACTGGGACCTCTTGTCACTGTTGAGGGTGACTAAGTGTGGCTAAGGTTCTCACCATTGGGCCATCCTATGTGTTGGGATACACTCAGCCTCAACATTTATAAGTGTCATAGTTATTTTATTTTTATTCTTATTTAATTGTATAATGAGCTAGTATGCATAGCTGTCCTTATTCACTGCTACGGTGGCCGGCATCGCTTCCGGAGTTACTTCCGGTATCACGGGCTCCGGCACTGTGATTGGCCGGAGAGGCGATGACATCACTCCAGCGCATGCGCGCGGGAGCCGCCGATAATGGCACAGGCTACCTGAAGCAACGCCATTGCTTCAGTGCACATGTGCGGATGTCGTCGGCACATGCAAATACAGAGGATATCTCCTAAACTATGCAGGTTTAGGAGATATCCTGGGTAGCTACAGGTAACCCTAATTATATGCTTACCTGTAGCAAAAAGTGGTTGTAAAGGGTTTACGACCACTTTTATATTGAATTATGTATTTTCCTAGAGTTCTTATTTAATTATAAGCAATGTGCTTACAACTGTAAAAAACATCTACACCTAGAGTAACATGATTTTGCCACATTCATCTGTATTCTGGAAGAAGAATAGCATGAAGCAATTCTTCACTCTTCTTGTCATTATCTGAAAACAGGAACAGGCAGAGTGCCTCATACGTTGGTATTGCCAGACCAAACTGGCAGATGTCTTGCCTGCAAGGCGCAAGTGACTCTTATTGGCTCAGATATTAAGCAGTAATCTTGTGCCGTAATTATAGACAGGTCAGGAAAACCCATTTGCCCACTCACCCAAGAGCAGAGTAACATTGCTCAATTCTAATGCACGACTTCACAAAGCATTATAGTGATTAAAATCTTGCTTTCCAAAAGTGTTCTGCAGCTGCAGTCATTTTAGAGCTGGCTTCTGAGGTGGACTGATGAGTCATCGCCAACACCCTTGAGACAATCCGTATGTCCTCCATGTAGTCATGTATAGTTTGTAACTGTCATCATTTTAAGGCAGGGGTCTCAAACTGGTGGCCCTCCAGCTGTTGCAGAACTACAATTCCCATTAGGCATTGCAAGACTGACAGTTACAAGCATGACTCATAGGCAGAGGCATGATGGGATGTGTAGTTCCGCAACACCTGGAGGGCCGCCAGTTTAAGACCCCTGTTTTAACCACTTCAGCCCCGGAAGGATTTACCTTGCCTTAACGACCAGGCCATTTTTTTGATACGGCACTGCATTACTTTAACTGACAATTGTAACGCTGTACCCAAAAAAATGTATGTATTTTTTTCCCCACAAATTGAGCTTTCTTTTGGTGGTATTTGATTACCTCTGCAGTTTTTATTTTTTGCGCTATGAACAAAAAAAGACCAAACAATTTCTTTGGTCCTGGACCCGCCTACTGCCCACTTCAAAGCCAGAAATGCGAGTTTGTGTGTGGGGTACTTCTTTTCGGCGGGTGCTGAGCTCCGGCTCACATAGGCAACAGAATGTAGGTGCCTGTCATGCTTTTGATATAGCACCCCGCCTAACCCATGTCGACTGGCATCAACATGTAGTTCATATGGCTTGGTTGGATCTGCATAGGTCGGGACTGGAGCATTTGTGAGGCTCCACTTCAGCTGTCTAAAAGCCTCCTCACACTGGGCAGTCAGCTGTTCCTGAATGGACTCTTGAGGTTTCCTGGGCCCTCCGGACGGTCTGACAGACTTAGTTAGGTCTGGGTCATCATCTTCCTTTTCGCTTTTCAGTAGCTCATTGAGTGGGTGAGCTATTTTAGCAAATCATAAAAAATATATGCTAAATATATCAACTCGCGCTAATGGTGTATAAGTGGAAAAAAGGAAGCAGCAGCTATACACAAAGTGCTGATCACTTGAAAAACGTATAAATATAAATATAGCGCTCACAACCACTAAAGTGAAAAAACCCACAATCAATAATATTGTTTGTTGCAGAAGTATTCAGGTGTATGACACCTCCTCATGTATCCCCACTCACCAGATTGTGATGACCCCCAGCTTTTCAGTCTGGTGGGTCACTTTAAGCTTTGTATTGGTGTCCAGGGCCGATGGATAAGATGTCAAAATCTTCAGATCCAGTAATTTGTAAATTAAGTTTCTCAGCAGAACGAACGGATACCCAAAAGTGAAGAAAGAAATGGAACTTATAGGAGGTACCATTAAAAAAGGTTTTATTGGAAAATGGGATGGTCACTTACAAAAAGTACGATCAAACAAGCCTTAAACATGGAGCTGTTAGTATAAAAATGCCGTTCCTGGCGTGCGTTCCACGGGTCCGGAAGTGAAGTAAGTAATACTGGAAATTGCGTCAAGGTTTCACCCTCCCACTGGCGACATTAAGGACCTGACCTATTTTAGCAAATTCCTCGACAAAAATGATCGAAGCTCTGTCACATTGGTAGGCTCGGGCTGGAGGTGACAGCTTCCAGCCTCTGAGAGTCATGGCCACTCATTTGGCAGACACCATATGGCCAAGATAGATGACCGAGGGTTGACAGAACTGGCATTTCTCCAGAGACCGCTTCAGCCCCTCATCATGGATTCTCTTTAGGACCTTCTCCAGATGCTCTTCATGCTCCTCTAGAGTCTTTCCAAAGACAATGATGTAATCTAGATACACCAGCACCTCAAGCAGGTTCATGTCACCCACTGCCTTCTCCATCAGCCTTTTGGAAGATGGCTGGAGCGCCAGACAGGTCTTGAGGCATCTGGTCAAATTCAAAGAACCCCACTGGTGTAATGAAAGCCGCCTTCTCCCGACCCTCAGGGTGCATGGGTATTTGGTAGTACCCACTGTTCAAATCCTGCACTCTGAACCACTTTGCCCCTGACAGGCTCTGCAAGGCATCTTTTATCCTTGGGGTGGTATATTGGTCGGAAATTGGTCCAGTGTCCAATAGTCAATGCACAACCTCAGAGACCTATTCGTCTTCTGTACCACCACTATTGGGGAAGCGTATGGACCCCGGGATTCACGAATGATACCTGCTCTCTTCAGTTCTGCCAGTTGTTCACGCAGGTCCTCCAAGTCCCCTAAAGGAATACGTCTGGCGCTTTCTTGGAATGGCTTATCCTTCTTGAAGATGGATCTGGTGTTGGGCTCTTCTTGCATGCCCCACATCAAACTCACTCTTGGAGAATGCAGCCTGCCATCTCAGGAGCGGACTCTTGGCCCTTTCCTTCCATTCAGGCAGAAGATGAGTATTCTTTGGGTAGTCCCCCCAACAAATCAGATGGTGAGACTGGGGTGGCCAGATTCACTTGTTCCAGCAACATCTGAGCCGACATCTTTACGGGGGAGGCTGTGATGTTGCGGACTAACTGAGATCCTCCCTGGACTTCTTTGCAATGCCTTAGTTGAAACCACTTCCTGGAATATCTCCACTCCTGTGTCTTGTCTCTGGCCGTCAGCTTCAAGGACGATGAAAGGGTCTGGTTGCTTCCAATTTAGCTTAACAGATGCTCATAGACAGGCCACCTCACCGGGGCTGTAACACCATCTCTTTTCTTAAATCAAAAAATTTATTTTTTATTGAACATTACATATAAACAAATAACCACATTAAAATTATTATAGGGATAAATAATCCCCATAAAAAAAAGAAAAAAAAAAAAAAGAATACATTCAATTACACAAATTATATCTAACAGTTTTAAAAATAGAAAAACATACAAAACAAACAAACCTTACACCTCTAGGACTAAAATAGCTTAGCATATGGTAAACAAAGCATAATATTACATAGAGACATGGATATATTTTACATGTGTAATTGTTCACCCCTGATATCAGGCCTCAGACTTTGGCAACCTCCTCTATGCAGCATCAATTTATCTCTCTTTTAAGTACTCATTTCTTCTACTCCCCCCCCCCCCACCTCTGCTCTTTACTCCCATCTATCTCCTCTGATTTCACTCCTCTCCGCTGAGTAGACCATCATATAGTTGATTACTAGGTTCTATCCAACATAACCATATTTTTCAAACCTTTGGGGTGTACCTCTATGCTTGTATGTTAATTTTTCTCTTAAGTATATAGTTAAGTTTCTCACCCCATTGTTTATGGGGTGGAGGATCAACAGATGACCATTTTTGTAGAATAACTTTCCCTGCTAAATATAAGGATCTTATCCACATAGTATGCATCTCCACTGGTATCGCTCCAACAGGGATTATTCCCAATATTGCAAGTTTGGGCGTCCCTGTTATCTCAGTGGAGCATAATGAATTTAGGGTAATACATTTTTTTCCCAGTAATGATGAAGCTTTGGACAACGCCAAAGCATGTGGATAAGAGATCCATTAAATAGTGAGCATCGAGGACATAGCAGTGTTATATATTTTCCCCAAGCATAGAGTTTTTGTGTGGTATAATGAGCCCTATGTAAAATAAAGAGCTGAGATAGCCTTTGAGATGTCTTGGGTAGTGTTTCCAGGGACCGTGTACAGTCCTCCTCATCTAGATCCTCTATTGCCACGTACACAAGACCGGGTTTCCAATCTGAATTAACTCCAAAGGTTTTTCCGACGGAGTTCCGCTGAAACTGTCTTGCCTACACATGATCACACCAAAGTCCGACCGCCTAGAACGCGGTGACGTACAACACGTACGACGGGACTAGAAATATGAAGTTCAATAGCTAGTAGCCAATAGCTGCCGTCTCGTACTTGCTTCAGAGCATGCATCGTTTTTGGTCCGTCAGAACAGCATACAGACAAGCGGTTTTCCCGATAGGAATTGATTCCGTCGGAAATATTTAAAACATGTTCTATTTCTAGGTCCGTCAGAATTTTCGAAAAAAAAAAAGTCAGATGAGGCACACACAATATCCGAAAAGATTCCGTCTGACTTTTTCTGCTGGAAAGTCCAACCGTGTGTATGCGGCATATGTCTTTTTGCCAACAAACAAAACTATTAATTTGTTTTCCAGTATTCTCTATTGTTTGTATATTAGAATAAAGGTCTCCTATTATTCCCTGTTTCGTGCTGGTTGCCGAAATTGCCTTTGATAATATTTTAGAATATTTATACTGTAATTGGAGTTTTGAGGTTTGGATTTGTAATGCATGGCGTAGTTGGAGATATTGATAGAAGTTATTGTTCGTTAACTGATAGTGGTCTTTTAATATATTGAAAGGAAGTAAACCATCCCCTTCATATAACTGATCCAAAAATATTATACCCGCTTTTGTCCAATCTAAAAATTCTGGAAGTCTATTCAATTCATAGAGATGGTAGTTATCCCATATAGGAATATGTTTCTTATAGCCCTTATGCTGAGTAATAGTTCACACTGCTTCCCATACCCTATGAATTAAATAAAAAGTAGGGAATTTTCTTCTATTATAAAAATGATGAGCTACTATTAATTGAACTAGAGGGTACTTTTTGAATTAGGATTTTATCATCTTCTATGTGGGGTCCTGCATGTCCACTACCCCCCAGCCATGCTAATATTGCAATTGTGATGCAATAAAGTATAGTCTTGCGTTAGGTATTGCAATTCCCCCCTTATCTATGGCATGTTGTAATGTTTCAAATCTAATTCTAGGTTTTCCACCCTTCCATACATAATCCCTAAAAACAGAGTCAATAGTCCTAAATAATCGTAACATCAAACATATGGGGCAGTTATGTAGTACATATAGCATTTGGGGCATCCACACCATCTTCACCAAATTCGCTCTCCCTACCATGGACAAAGGGAATTTACTCCAGGTTTTGCTCAATTGTCTAAATTTAACAATAAGAGAGAGTATGTTCTTATCCGCATATTCTGTAATATTCTGTGTAATTACCACCCCCAGATATTTAAATGATGTGACCATGGCCATTTGATGGGCCTGGTGTGGAAGCTCCAAACGCACAGGGTCCAGAGGCAGCATTACGGACTTGTCCCAATTAATATTAAATCCTGAAAAGGATCCATACACGTCTATTAAGGACATAACTGCGGAGATGGATGAGCCTGTATCCCCCAAAAACACTAGGGTATAATCTGCATATAGTGCTATCTTATCTTCACCTGTAGATCTACGGAATCCCACAATATTTGTAGAAGAACAAATAGCCTCCACCAGTAGTTCAATGGCCAGAGCAAAAAGAAGCAGGGATAGTGTGTCATATTTCTGGAGTTTCTCTGTCAATGTTACTGCATTTAGGGTAACAGTGTTTTGGTATTATCCAGAGTTTGAATTGGATCTGTCATAAATCCGGTACATGTCTGTTTCCTATTCCCAAAGATCACCCAGGCTAATCCTTGCAATTCCATGGTTTTAAAAGGGTTTCTTTCTGATTGATACAACCAAGCATTTGCTTTCCTGGGGGCAGTCTGGAATGTCATTTCAGCTCTTGGCTCCAGACCATCTATTGCTATAACGCAAACTTGAAAGGGGCCATGGCTGACAGGATGATTGATGACGGTGGGTGACAAAGATCAAAGGATCAACAGGCACCTAAAGATTGATGTGGACAATGCTGCCCCTATAGGCCAAAGTACAGCAGGACAGACAGTAATATAATCTGTTGAGAAGGACTGCCCCATAAATACTGTGATTCGTCAAAAGTCTAGATGGGATGGCAATGGGGTTGGGTTTGAATGGTGTATAATCAAAGTATAAAAGACTGAGCAAGGAAGAGAAATAGTCCCTTTCCTTTTGGATCATGGCTTGGGCCTAAGCCTCATTGCTTGGTCATCTGAGCATAGCTGGAAGAAACAAGCCTTGCGGAGGTCCTTGTGATAAGTATCTTTGATATTCTTGTATTATGTTGGGATTGTAAGCTTTGTAATATTGTAGTATTGTTTAATACTCTTATGTTAGCTTTCTTATTTCCTTGGGAAATAAATAAGACTTTATTACTTATAAACCATATGTTTGGTTTTCATAGCTAACCTTGTATTATAGTGATATCATCAGTAACATGTGGTCAGAGTTTGGTGCAGATAGGGAACTATTAAACAAACATGAAGAGAAATACTTAGTACCCACAGTTAGTAGAATCCCAGTCATCTACTATATTCCAAAAATACATAAGGACAAGATTAATCCTCCGGGGAGGCCGATTGTGAGTGGAATAGAATCATTAACATTGAGACTGGGCGAAAATAACGACATCCATCTTAAAATCTCTGGTTAGGAATACGCAAGCATTTCTAAAAGCATATTGAAAGAATGCAAAGAAAATGGAAATCTGGTGATGGCCACAGGTGATGTGGCTTCACTCTATATTAGTATTGATCATCAGGGGGCTATGAAGGTGGTCAAGTGGGCTTTAAAGAACAATAACGAAATCAAGAGACAGCAACGAAAATTCATTTTAAAATGTTTGGAATGTTGTTTAGAATACAATTTTTTTCTGGTATGAAAATACCTTTTATTTACAAAGTAAAGGAGACGCTATGGGCGCTAAGTTTGCCCTGAGTGTGGCAAACCTATATATAGCTAAATGGGAAGCCGAGGGGGTCCTATATAATGAGGACCCAAGGATTATACTCTATAGATGATTTATAGACGACATATTAATCATATGGAATGGCAACATACAAACCTTGGAGAGCCAGCTCTGATCCATGAATGATAACGATCAAAACATCGTCTTAACATGGAGCATAAGTGAGGAGATGGTACAATTTTTGGATCTGGAAATCCGCAATACATCACGGGGCATTGGAACTAAGACCTATTTTAAAGCGACAGATCGCAATTCGTATATTTCCACTATGAGCTGCCACCACAGACCATGGATAGATAATATCCCCAGAGGACAATACATGAGACTAAGAAAAAACAGCACACAAGACAGTGATTTTGAACTGCAATCAGAGATGTTGAGCAAGATGTTTAAAGACAAAGGGTACCAAAATAAGATTAGAAATATGGATAGGGTGGCTCTTTTGGAAGATAACACCACAGGCAGGGACACCAATAAGGATATGGGTTCATGTATTGTTCTAGACTTCAATCTGCAAAATAGAGAGGTGGAAAAAAATCATACAGAAATACTGGAATGTTTTGAAGCAGGATGTGCACCTTAAGGACAGTTTACCAGACAGACCTAGAATTGTATACAGACGGGCACCGAATCTAAGGGACAAGCTGGTACACAACATTGTGAAACCACCCCGGCCCAAACCTAAGATGTTCTGGGACATAAAGGGCTTTCATAGTTGCGGGCATTGTTATAGCTGTGTAAGGGTTCCTAATAATGTTAGAAAAGTAAAAACCTTCCCCCACCCCCAGTCTAAACAAATATACACAATTAGGGATTTTATCTCATGTGACAAGGTGGGTGTAGTCTATGCTGTGAAATGTCCATGCAATCTTATCTATATTGACAGAACAATAAGGGCGCTGAAAGATTGCATAGAGGAGCATGTCAGAAACGTAAGAAAGGGTTTCGACAAACATTTTTTGTCTATACATTTTAGAGATGTCCATAATAAAAGTACAGCCAGCATGGAATTTTGGGGTATAGAGGCCCCCAAACACCACTGGAGAGGTTCCAACTACATAAGGGATATCACCAAACGTGAATCCTGGTGGATCCACCAGTTAGGCTCTTTGGCACCCGGTGGGTTAAATAAAAAATTTGATCTAAAATGTTTTCTAAGTAATTATTAGCTGCTTATCCCCTTCTCCCATATTAACACTTATTTTTAATAAATTAATTTTAACTAGTGTTAATTGGGACATTTTATACACATTATCTTTTTTTTTTTTTTGTTTCACAAAGACATTATCTTGTTCTTGATCATATGTGACCAGAAGATTTCTCCAAGTGCGATAATTTTAAAAGAATTTTAAACTATTTTTTTAATTGTTTTTTAATCATTTTTATAGTTTTATTTTTTGTCTCAAAAAATTACTAATCACCATTTCTTAAAAAGTTCTATTTTTTATTTATACATTTAAACTTTCCCCTATTTTTTCTGGTTTCTTGGCTAATTATGGTTAGGATTATACTCAAAGTAGTGATGGATGATGAGGCTGTGAGTTTCGGTATTCATTGCTGGCATCTGAGCACTGGCTGTATAGTCATATTAGGTCTTCTGCTGGGTAGTCAGGGGCGTACCTAGTGCATTTGGCACCCGGGCGGATCCTATATCTGGCACCCCCCCCACCTTAAAATGTAAAAACACCCCACTGTGCTCCCTGCATACCTCTGCATCCTTAAATATCTCTTTGTCACTACTGTGTACATTACACACCCCCCTGCACCTCTGGACCCCTTTACATTACACAGCACCCTGCACCTCTGGACCCCTTTACATTACACAGCACTCTGGACCCCTTTACATTACACAGCACCCTGCACCCCTTTACATTACACAGCACCCTGCACCTCTGGACCCCTTTACATTACACACCACCCTGCACCCCTTTACATTACACAGCACCCTGCACCCCTTTACATTACACACCACCCTGCACCTCTGGACCCCTTTCCATTACACAGCCCTTGCACCTCTGGACCCCTTTACATTACACAGCACCCTGCACCTATAGACCCCTTTACATTACACAGCACCCTGCACCTCTAGACCCCTTTACATTACACAGCACCCTGCACCTCTAGACCCCTTTACATTACACAGCACCCTGCACCGCTAGACCCCTTTACATTACACAGCACTCTGGACCCCTTTACATTACACAGCACTCTGGACCCCTTTACATTACACAGCACCCTGCACCCCTTTACATTACACACCACCCTGCACCCCTTTACATTACACAGCACCCTGCACCTCTAGACCCCTTTACATTACACAGCACCCTGCATCTCTGGACTGGACACCTGCATGTTACACAGACCCGCCTACAATACAGACCCCCCCTGCACAACCCCCCTACAGTGCAGACGCCCCCCTTCAGTACAGACCCCCCTACAGTGGAGACCCCCCCTACAATGCAGAGCCCCCCCTTCAGTACAGACCCCCCTAGAGTGGAGACCCCTCTACAGTACAGACCCCCCCTTCAGTACAGACCCCCCCTACAATGCAGCCCCCCCTTCAGTACAGAGTGACCCCCCCTCAGTACAGACCCCCCCTACTACAATGCAGCCCCCCCTTCAGTACAGAGTGACCCCCCCCTTCAGTACAGACCCCCCCTACTACAATGCAGACCCCCCCTACGACCCATAATGTACCTCAGGCTCGGGAGTGTCAGCGCGGGACTGTGTAGACTACAAGGAGGAGGGGGGAGGCGGAGCCGGCGGCTTCACTCTGCTCGGCTGTATGACACAGCCGAGACAGATCAGAGCCGCGGAGAGTGGCGAACACCCTCCCCCTTCTCTCACCTCACCTGCCTGCCGCTGCCTGTCACTCACCGCGCCGCTGCTCGGCGCGCTGTCCCCGCTTCCATCGCGGAGAGGGGCGCCTGCCTGACACTCCCCCCAGTGTGTGGCACCCGGTGCGGCCCACCCCCCCGCACGCCACTGTGGGTAGTTTTACTTTTAATTTGTAATTTTAAAGAATTTTCTATGTAATTGTTATATCTTCATGTGGATGTGCTATGTCACATGGGTTATCGAAAATCCTCTGATGCCATCCTGTGATCTGATCATTTTATATAGCTTTTAGATTCCTACATGTATTCATCCCATTTGCGACTTACATTTATGTGTTTTAGGCCTCATACACACGGACGTTTTAACAGCGGCTTTTTTTAGCTTTTTTTGCTGCTTAAGAACACCACTCCATGTTATTCAATGGGCTCATACACACCACTGCGTTTTTGAGCTGTAACAGGCATGGTCGTTTTTAAGCTCCAAAAAAAAACGAGGACCAGCGCCTCCGAAAAAAGCTCACAAACGTGCATTAGCGATATACCAACGATTTTTAAGAGTCAGCGTTTTTAAGCTGTAAAAATGTATATGTGGGTAATTTGGGAGTGGAAAATAGCAGTTATTTTTTTTAAAACGCGCCTTAGCTTTAACGCTTACAAACAACGTTAAACGTGCATTGACGCCAGATCAAAACGCTAATAAAATTGCATTTTTAACGCTGCTTTTTTTTCCAGGTGTTGATACTAGATTTACAGCTCATTTTTTAAAACGTCCGTGTGTATGAGGCCTGACAAGACACAGTAGATCTTAGGCAAAATGGAGTTAATGTAAACAGAATGAGGACAATCGATTGCCATCAAATGTATCTGACCAACAGTTCCTGTGTATTATATGCAGTGAAATTATAGCCAAAAAAGTAGAGTGTCCTCGGTCTTCAACAAAATGGACACCAACACTATTTAAAGACTGACAAGTCCACCATCCAATTATATTCCCCCCTGAAGTAGATACGACATCCCTGTATCGACACGCGTTGGGAAGGGGTCAGGACGGCGCCACAAGACAGCTTGTAAGCTAAGGAGGAGGCTCGTATCATCCTGATACCATCCTGGTATAATCTGCTACATGTTCATCATAGAATGGTGCACTGATGCACCTAATATGTGTAAGTACCCCAGATGGAGATCTTTGCTTTAAATAAATTGATTAAAACGTCATTGCACTATCGAGTTTTTCCTTTCACATATCCTGGATGATTATGCTGAGGAACCCAGTAGCCTGACATTTTAAAGAGCCCAGAGGTGGTTCACATGCATGCTTTGACTAAGCTTCATCGCAAAGTCGCACGCTCTAAGGTGAGCGTTTAGTACCTAATGGGGGCACCTGAGTGAAGACACCCTAGCACATCTTGGATTACACATTTTATTATTCCTGAATTACACAAACTTTTATCACGTTACCAGTGACGCAGCTGGATGCGATTTATATGCACATGAGCACTTTGTCATATGACCTGAATCACATATCCCTTGCAGTGTTGTTTATTCTCAGCATGGTCATTTACGACATATTTGGACACTTATAATTGCACAGGAGCACCTTTTCCATATATTATTTGTTTATGTTTTATGTTTTTAAACACAGTTATGCACCAGGCACTTTTTTTGTGCATATCATATTCATTTATTAGTTATAACATTTGACATAGTTTTAGTGTACACTACAATTTATATAATTTTTAGCGCAGTGTATTCAATTAATTTATTTATCTTTGCACGGTATATGTGACATGTTCAACGCTAGCAGCTTTTAGATAATTTATTTATCTTTCATGATACATGTGACAGGCTTAATGCCAATAGTCTTTGGTTAATTGAATCCACTTTAAGCATCTAGACTCTAGACTGGCTCGCAGGATTTCTTCCAATTTTTGTTTATTTTCATAGCTGGCCTCATTTCATTGTACTATCACCAGTAATTATAGCAGAGCTTTGATAGTCTAGCTAAATATAGGAATAGAGAAGTTAATACATATATGGAATAAATAGAGGGAATTCATAACCCACCAGGGAATATTTATTTTCAATATTTTTTTCAGCATTTATTTCAGACACCTATTAACAAGAGTATGTAGGCATAGGACACATACCCTGCCACTCCCCCTCAAAGGAGAATTGTACAAAAAAACAACCAAGTGCTTTTTTTTATCACTACTATTCCTTTATATTGGCTTTTGGAATTTACAACTGCAGCAATTTAGACATTGGATGAAAGGTTTAGCACTGGGAAACACATTTTTGATAGATAAATAGTGCATTTTACAGTTTTGCTCATAAGTTTACATACCCTGGCAGAATTTATAATTTCTTGGCCATTTTTCAGAGCATAGGAATGATAAAACAAAAACTTATCTTTCACTTGTGGTTAGTGTTTGGCTGAAGCCATATATTATCAGTCAACTGTGTTTACTCTTTTTAAATCATAATCACAACAGAACTACCCAAATGACCCTGATCAAAAGTTTACATACCCTGGTGATTTTGGCCTGATAACATGCACACAAGTTGACACAAAGGGGTTTAAATGGCTATTAAAGGTAACCATCCTCACCTGTGATCTGTTTGCTTGTAATTAATGTGTGTGTATAAAAGGTCAATGAGTTTCTTGACTCCTGACAGACCCTTGCATCTTTCATCCAGTGCTGCACTGACGTTTCTGGATTCTGAGTTAAGGGGGAAAGCAAAAGAATTGTCAAAGGATCTGTGGGAAAAGGTAGTTGAACTGTATAAAACAGGAAAGGGATATAAAAAGATATCCAAGGAATTGAGAATGCCAATCAACAGTGTTCAAACTCTAATCAAGAACTTCAGGTGAAATTACAGGACTCTCTGAACGGTGTGGCTGTTTCGGGGGCACTTGAAGAAAGATAGGCTGCATGGTTGAGTCGCAAGAAGAAAGCCATTACTACGTAAATGCTACAAAGTATCCCGCTTACAATATGCCAAACAGCACAGAGACAAGCCTCAAATCTGGCACAAAGTAATTTGGATTGATGAGACCAAAATTGAGCTTTTTGGCCAAAACCATAAACGCTTCTTTTGGAGAGGAGTCAACAAGGCCTATGATGAAAGGTACACCATTCCTACTGTGAAACACGGAGGTGGATGGCTGATGTTTTGGGGATGTGCGAGCTACAAAGACACAGGAAATTTGGTAAAAATTGATGGCAAGATAAATGCAGTATATTATCAAAAAACACTGGAGGAACATTTGCATTCATTAGCCAGGAAGCTGTACTTTGACATTCCAACATGACAATCATCCAAAACACAAGGTCAAGTCGACCTGTGATTGGCTACAGCAGAATAAAGTGAAGGCTCTGGAGTGGCCATCTCAGTCTCCTGACCTCAATTTGCCAGAGGTTTAGACATTAATGGCTGTGTGTTGAGTTATTTTGAGGGGACAGCTAATTTTCTCTGTTAATCTGTACTGTACACTCACTACTTTACATTGTAGAAAGTGTAATTTCTTCAGTGTTGTCACATAAAAAAGATATAATAAAATATTTACAAAAAGGGGTGTACTTTTGTGAGCTATTACTATTGACTCTTAGTAAGTATTAGAGCCAATGAGTCATAAGCGGCAGAAGATATTTTCAGTAGGAAAAGTAATAGCATACTTGAATACAGGTAAATTTTACTGACCACTGACTAAAATGACACAAAACAAACCTTTTTTGCAAAATAATGTATTTTCTGTGTCTTTAAGGCCACTTTCACACTGGGGCGATGAGGACGTTGGTGGTGAAGCGCCGCTAGATTTAGCGGTGCTTATCCATCATTTTAGCATCGCTTTTTGGCCGCTAATGGGGTGCTTTTAACCCCTGCTAGCGGCCGAAAAAGGGTTAATACGGCTCGTGTAGCACCGCTGCTGAAGCGCTTTGCAGGCACTTCGGCAGCGCTGCCCATTCATTCGTTTATACACCGCTCCTGCACTGCCCCACAGATGCTGCTTGCAGGACTTTTTCTAACATCCTGCAAGCGCACCGCTTCAGTGTGAGAGCACTCAGACTTTCACACTGGGGTGACAGGAGAGGCGCTTTACAGGCACTATTTTTAGCACTAAAACGCCTGTAAGGCGCTACAGTGTGAAAGTGGCCTAACTCTCAGGGACATGCTCACTAATTTAAATGTTATCCCCTCTGTGATCAAACACCCCTTAGGATGCCGTAGTTAAATAGAGTGCAGTTTTCATGACACAAGTGTAGCATCATTATGCTGTTGCTGAGTAATCAATGCCTTTTTCCTTAAATTTCCGACTCCTGAAAGCTGCAGAGAGGAATTCTTCATGTGCCCAGTCACAAATGATTTATTTAAAATGGCAAATTTCACACTGAATTATTTTTAAATGATAAATCTGGACGCTGACAGAATCAACCGCTGACAATTTTATCTATTTAGTGAATTTCTCTGATCTATAAACCAACATTTGTTTTTAATAAGCTTTATTAAGGCACTGCCGTTCACTTTTTTTGTGTGCGCTGCCTAGAAAGGAGACTCAGGAAATTAAATATCCTGTGGTGCGGTGTGGCTTCCAGAAGTGTATGTTCTGCTGTGTCACCTATTCACATTTAAGAATATGTAAACTGACTAGCTACTTCTCTGAGTATTGTAGCCCAATCACAATAATATATATGCTGTATACACAATATATATACTGTGTGCGTGTGTGTGTGTATATATATATATATATATATATATATATATATATATATATATATATATATAAATATTGTGCTCATAACCTTACATACCCTGGCAGAATTTAGGATTTCTTGGCCATTTTTCAGAGAATATGAATGATAACACAAAAAAAGTTCTTTTACTCATGGTTAGTGTTTGGCTGAAGCCATTTATTATCAATCAACTGTGTTTACTCTTTTTAAATCATAATGAAAGTCGAAACTACCCAAATTACCCTGATCAAAAGTTTACATACCCTGGTGATTTTGGCCTGTCAACATGCACACAAGTTGACACAAAGGGGTTTGAATGGCTATTAAAGGTAACCATCCTCACCTGTGATCTGTTTGCTTGTAATTAGTGTGTGTGTATAAAAGGTTAATGAGTTTCTGCACTCCTGACAGACCCTTGCATCTTTCATCCAGTGCTGCACTGACGTTTCTGGATTCTGAGTTAAGGGGGGAAGCAAAAGAATTGTCAAAGGATCTGCGGGAAAACTTAGTTGAACTGTATAAAACAGGAAATGGATATAAAAAGATATCTAAGGAATTGAAAACGGCAATCAGCAGTGTTCAAACTCCAATCAAGAAGTGGAGAATGAGGGGTTCTATTGAAACCAAACCACGGCCAGGTAGACCAACCAAAATTTCAGCCACAACTGCCAGGAAAATTGTTTGGGATGCAAAGAAAAACCCACAAATAACTTCAGGTGAAATACAGGACTCTCTGAAAACATGTGGTGTGGCTGTTTCAAAATGCACAATAAGGAGCCACTTGAAGAAAGATGGGCTGCATGGTCCAGTCACCAGAAGAAAGTCATTACTACGCAAATGCCACAAAGTATACTGCTTACAATACGCTAAACAGCACAGAGACAAGTCTCAAACCTTCTGGCACAAAGTCATTTGGAGAGATGAGACCAAAATTTAGCTTTTTGGTCAACTGTTTATACAGTTGTGCTCATAAGTTTACATACCCTGCAGAATTTATGATTTCTTGGCCATTTTTCAGAGAATATGAATGATAACACAAAAACTTTTCTTTCACTCATGGTTAGTGTTTGGCTAAAGCCATTTATTAGTCAACTGTGTTTACTCTTTTTAAATCATAATGGCAACAGAAACTACCCAAATGACCTTGATCAAAAGTTTACATACCCTGGAGGATTCTATTATACCCCAGAGTGACTGCTGAGAAGTGTGGAACAAATCTTGTAAGATGCAGGCCAGATAGTTGTTTTCAAAGTCTATATATCCTGAGTCTCCTACTAATCTGTGTTTAATACGTTTTGTATGAGCACAGCAGGGTTTCCTTCCCTGTCAGATGAATTTATTTGGCATGGTTTGAAGGGATTTTAAAAAGGATTTGGGGATAGGGATGGGAAGGGTCCTAAAAAGGTAGAGCAGTTGTGGCAAATGTAACATCTTAAAAGACGCTAGCCTCCCAGACCAAGATAGTTCATGTTTCGCTAGTTGTGGTAGTGCAACTTGGAGTTTATTAGCAAATACTTTCTAATTAGCTGCAAAGAGACTTCTTACTGATCTTGTGAGCTGGATGCCCAGGTATGATATACTACTGATTGCCCAGGTGTAGGGGAATTGGGATGGTAGTAAGTTGCTGGTTATGGCATCAATACCCAAGTTAAGAATTCATTATTTAGTTTTGTTTACCTTATAGTATGATACTTTACTGAACCTGAGGAGTGTGTTTTGAATTTCTGCCAGGGAAGCAGCCGGGTTCGTGACCATAAGGATGTCATCATCACATAATAGGCTGATTTATGTGAGATGTGCATCCTATTGTAAAACCAGAGATCTTGGAGTTGGTTCTAATATGTTCTGCCAGGGGTTCCATATCAGGGGGGAAAGTGGACTCCCCTGTCTTGTTCTGTTGGTTATATGAAATGTTTGTGATAGCATATCTGCTGAGTATACTTTTGCAGAGGGGGTGGTGTAGAGGGCGAGAATAGCGTGTAGGATTCTTCCACTGAAACCATTTGAGAAGGACTTGTTGGAGACAGGTCCAATGAATCCTGTCGAATGCCTTCTCTGCGTCCAAAGAGAGGAGCAGAGAAGGCGTTCCGCTGGAACCAGTGTGGTTTATGATGTTTATGAGTCTTCTAGTGGCATTGGATGCCTGTCGCCCTTTGCTAAAACCTGACTGGTCTCTGTGAATTAGAGTGGCCAGTATGTATAAGGAAAAACCCTCAAAAATGGGACTTTAAGGGTACTGGATCATTGTTATATCAAGCGAATGAGAATTGTTTCTTGGTAATATAAAAGTTAACAAATCTTTAATAATACAAATTGTGTAAAACATTACAATACATTTTAAAAAATGTATAGAAAAGGGTTCTTGATACTGTACTCAAGTCTGAATCGACAAAAAGCAAGAATAGAAATTTCTGAACACCCAATGTGTTTCGAATTAGATTTTCTTCTTCAGGGGTGCATACAAATTACAGAAAGGGAAATTACTTTTTACAACAGATCACATTAGAACATCATATAAAAACTGCATGTTACATTGTATTGTAGAGTTCCATATTGGTAGTTTGTTGTGTGTATCACAATACCCTAATAAGCTATGAGTACATCTTGAAGGAAAACGACAATTAAAATATTGGTTGCAATTGTCCTCCAGTGTCAACAGGGGGCGTTTGGACCAGTGCCCAAACAGTAAGTCAAAAGTGTTTTTTCCTGGTCATTCACCACAGACAAGTGGAGATATGTGCTGGGAAAACAGAATAAATTTTAAAAGTATTGAACCTGATTTATAGAATAATATCTACAGGTTAGTAACAGAAAAATGGAAAAGGTGATAAGTATCTAAAGCAGGGAAGTCAATGCAATACCAACAACTCCTAAATGCATAGTCACCAGAGATCATGAAGTAATGTTTGTCATGGCATATATATATATATATATATATATATATATATATATATATATATATATATATATATATAGTATTGCACCACATATAGATTCAAAAGAAAATATTTGAATAGAGATCTAATTAAATCAATGTATCTAGTATATGTATGTATATATGGAAAAAAAAAATATTAATCATGGTACTGCCCCAATTCCAATATAGCAATTGAAAGATTTAACAAAGAATTTTACTCCTTAGTGGGTTCTGCCTATTTGAGCTGAGCCATTACGAAAGCTGTGTGGGACTTTGTTAGAACAGAAGACCCTCAAACACCTACTTTTTATGCTCTCCCCAAATTGCACAAAGAAATTGATCCACCACTGGGATGCCCTATAATATCGGGCAATGGTTCCCTAACTGAAAACCTCAGATAATACATTAATGACCATTTAAGACCACACACTATTAGTTTACCCAGCTACATCCATCTTCTCTGTATCTTGGATGGTCTGTGTATACCAAAATCTACACTTCTTGTAGCCATTGATGTGGAGGTGCTCTACAGCTGCATTCCACACGAATAGGGTTTGTATTGCATCAGACATGTCTTGTTTTAAAATTCACACTACCAATGGAAGATCAATGAGTTCATTCTAGCGTCTCTTGTTTTCATTCTGCATCACAACGCATTTACATTCAATAGTTCCCACTACCTCCAGGTACAGAAATAAGGAATTGGGAGCCTGATCCCCAACCAGGCTACCACAGAGGACATGTGGGCGATTTGGACTATCGCGGTACAGTAAGACAATAAAGTATAGATGTGTGTAGTGCACTACTCCTTTGGGAGCTGCAAAGTTGTTCATTTTCCCACTGGCCATCCCAGACATTCGGGGCTACCCTTACCTCTGACACTTCGGGTTCCATGCTTGCAATAACACACACTCACTGTTTTATAAGTAAATATTAGAATCAGTTTACTAAGGAATATTAAGCATAAACATAAGAATTTTACTAGAACAGGTATAAACAGTGGTTACAATAACTGCACTGCTGCACAAACGTAATGCAGCAATGCAAAGAATATTCACAACTTCTTTATTATGAAAGGTTTGTTTGACTAACACCTGTCAGGGCGTCTCCAAGTGGGACCAATGCTCAGAGTGACAATGCCTTGACTCTGGGCACCTTCCCACTTCCAGCACACTGTAATAAACACAGAAATGCGAGGTTAACAGTTCCACACAATACAATGGCTAAGGAGCCCTCCCTGCTTTATAATGCAGTCCTTTCTTATTGTGTTTGAATGTAAGGCCTTACAATAAAAGATGTAGTCTTTGGTCTTCTGTCTTCTGCTAGCTATTGTATTGAAGTAGTTGTAATCCAAAAGGGTTTAGCAAACAAAGAATAGTGTAGAATGAGTATTGAAGCTGTTCTTGTAATGTAGCACACTTATAACTGCCTCCGGAGTAATTTTCTCCAAATCACACACAGTGTCAGTTCTCAGTGGAGTGTAGGCTTGAGGCCTGCTTAAACTCAGTCTAATAGGGTGAAACCTCCTCTGCGGGACTACAGGTCCCAGCAACACTGTGGTGTGCGTCTAAGTGTGTAAAAGTGCGTTAAGAATTATGAGCGGCAGCCCTCTCATCCAACCAGGCCTGTAAGAGTGGGAAACCTCTGATCCGGTATCTCAGTCCCACTTCACGCCACCCAGCGCCATCACACTGCTCCGCTCTGCAAGATGACACCCTCAGATGGCTCCGTCAGGTGTCTCTGGATCCTTCCTGATCTGGTCACACTGTCTCTCCAGCACACAGGTGTAAGGCAGGATCGCTGGTTGTTCCGCTCCGCAGTTGTAGCAGGCAGCGCTCTCTGGAACACCTCCTCACAGATCCTTGTAGGCAGGCCACGCGTCCAGAAGAGAAAAAAATGGCCGCGCAGGGTCTTTTATACCCTACCCAGCATGCAATTCAGTACTGAGTGTTCATGGGTAGGTCACTTGGCATTGTGGGTAGGTAGGTCCTTGTAAACAATGAGTCACTTCCTGTAACATTTCTCTATATTCTTGAGATAGAAAATAAATGAAGTCCATTTCACGTTTAGGCCACTAGATGGTGCCAAATGTCAATTTATAACACTGTCTATAGATTAACATTGCCTGGCAGAAATGTCAGCGCTACATGTGTAACAAGTATTCAATAATAAATATTTTAAAAATTAGTTTATTAATACAAAGATTATGGTCAGTTACAAATTAAAACATGACGATAATTCATATATGTCAACAGTTAACCCTGGATTGGGGGGATCACAGTGGGACAATTCATCACAAAAAACAACTCGACTAGTTTTGCGGACAATGGCAGCTTCATCAGGAGAGTATCTGTGGATTAATTAACAGATGATCAAAGAACAGTATAACTGCCCTAAGGCATGAACAGTAAAAAGACTTTTGATATGACACTAATTATTTAGTACATAAGGGGGGAGAAAGAGCAAAACTGCTTACCCGTGTCCCGACAGGCCCTGATCGCAGGGCATAACCACCAAAGGGGAGGTCTCCCGCAGTGACTCTGGGGAGCTACAAAGCATGATGTACTGGGAGCTGGATGAGTAAGTTAAGACCAAGTGTAGATGTGGTATGGGCCTTCAGGGCAACACAATAGTGGACCAGTAAAAGGATATTCGATTTGTGAATGGTCTAGTGAAACAAGCAGTGAGAATGGTGAAAGGAGTGAGAATATGAAAAGGTGTTCAATTAAGATCCAAACAGTGAGTGGATAAAAAAAAAAAACGTGCTGGGATAAAGAAAATGGGGAAGGGTGTGAGGGAAAAGAACGTAGTAAAGGTTATGGAGTGGAGGGAGGACAGAAAAGGGGGGGGGCGGGAAAGGCAGAAGAAATGGGGGGGGGTAAGGGGGAGGGGGGTTATTTGGGGGGTAACAGTTAGTGAGGGTGAAGGTTGGAGAACGGGACAGGGGAAGCTTAAGAACAGGAAAGTATAAAGGTTCAAGTGGGGTGAGTGAGTATGAGGAAGGGGGCAGGGGGGAATTGAACGAGAAAAAAAATCCTCCATTCAATTCCTCCCTGCCCCCTTCCTCATACTCACTCACCCCACTTGAACCTTTATACTTTCCTGTTCTTAAGCTTCCCCTGTCCCGTTCTTCACCCTCACTAACCGTTACCCCACAAACAACCCACCTCCCCTCCTTCCCCCCCTTTCTTCTCCCTTTCCCTGCCCCCCCCCCTTTTTTGTCCTCCATCATCCCTCCACTCCATAACCTTTACTACATTCTTTTCCTTCACACCCTTCCCCATTTTCTTTATCCCAGCACGTTTTTTTCATCCACTCACTGTTTGGATCTTAATTGAACACCTTTTCATATTCTCACTTTTGACCCCACTTCTTTTACCATTCTCCCTGTTTGTTTTACTAGACCATTCACAAATGGAATATCCTTTTACTGGTCCACTATTGTGTGGCCCTGAAGGCCCATACTACATCTACACTTTGTCTTAACTTATTCATCCAGATCCCAGTCCATCATGCTTTGTAGCTCCCAGAGTCGCCACGGTAGACCTCCCCTTTGGTGGTTATGCCCTGCGATCAGGACACGGGTAAGCAGTTTTGCTCTTTCTCCCCCCTTATGTACTAAATACCTAGTTTAAATGTTGTGTCATATCAAAAGTCTTTTTACTGTTCATGCCTTATGGCAGTTATATTGTTCTTTGATCATCTGTTAATTAATCCACAGATACTCTCCTGATGAAGCGGCCATTGTCCGCGAAACTAGTCGAGTTGTTTTTTGTGATGAATTGTCCCACTGCGATCCCCCCAATCAGGGGTTAACTGTTTTGGTGACATATATGAATTATTGTCATGTTTTTATTTGTAATTGACCATTATCTTTGTATTAATAAAATAATTTTTATATTTTTTATAATTGTATACTTGTTACACATTTATACTTTATTGTCTTACTGTACCGCGATAGTCCAAATTGCCCACATGTCCTCTTTGGTAGCCTGGTTGGGGACCAGGCTCCCAATTCCTTATTTCTAGAATCCTGGATCATGGTACAAGTTTATTTATTTCTATCTTTAGTAATTAATCACAGAGACCACACATATTCTCACCTCCGGGTACATGGCGTGGAATCGGGGGACATGCTGTGCCCCATCTTACGCAAACCTGTGCCTGGGGAAGTAGGAATATGAAATCGTCTTCAATAAGACTTGTCTATGTACAAGGACCATGTGACCATATTATTACCGATACATAGATAACATCTTCGTGTGGGGTCCTTCAGACAGGGCCGTCTTAATAGTATTATGGGCCCCTGGGCAAAGTAATGCACTGGGGCCCCTACCAGTCTGCCCCAATTTACGCAGCTACTCTCAAGAATTTAAGTATAAATAGTTGATAGAATTAAACATATATTTATTAGTACTTTCAATAAAATCGATTTTAAACATGCCACGAATCAAAGACCAATCAACACAAAGGGTACAGTACAGGGGTAGAAACAGAAAGGCACAGTACAGAGGGGTCAGGAGGGCACAGTACAGAGGGGTCAGAAGGGCACAATACTGGGATCAGGAGGGCACAGTACAGGGGGGTCAGGAGGGCACAGTACAAAGGGTATGAATAAGGGGTATGAAGGCTACAGCACGGCTTAATAACTCTGGGAGGGCGTACATTGACGTCCTTCCAGAATCGCACTCCCGCGCGCCCGCTCATCCATCCATCCATACTCAGCAATACTCATCCATCCATCCATACTCAGCAATACTCATTCATCCATCCATACTCAGCAATACTCATCCATCCATGCTCAGCCATCCATCCCTAATCAGCAATAATCATCCATGCTCAGCCATCCATCCATACTCAGCAATACTCATCCATCCATCCATGCATGCTCAGCCATCCCATCCACCCCCATCCATACCCAGCCATACTCAGCCATACCTAGTCATACTCAGCCATACTCAGCCGTACTCAGCCGTACCTAGCCAAACCCCCATCCACCCCCATCCATACCCAGCCGTACCCAGCCATCCCAGCCATACTAAGCCGTACTCAGCCGTACCCAGCTGTACTCAGCCATACTCATTCATGCTCAGTCTTCCCATCCATACTCAGCCATCCCCGTCCACGGCTCATCCATCCCCATTCATGCTCATCCATGCCACATCAGTTCTCATCCATGCCACATCCATGCCACTAGAGTGCCTCACAAAAGTGTAATAGGTAGTCAAATTAGATTTGAAACTTATGCCCTTAGAACACCTGATGGTGCTCCCTGCATGTTGGGCCTCGCTATGTGACCAGGCTGTGTAAAAGTCTCCCACATGTGGTATCGCCGTACTCAGGAGGAGTAGGAGAATCTATTTTGGGGTGTAATTTTTGGTATGTACATGCTATGTGTTAGAAATATTGTATAAATGGACAACTTTGTGTAAAGAAAAATGCGTTTTCATTTTCTTTACACATTTTCCAAAAACTTGTAGAAAAAAATAACATGTTCAAAAGACTCAATATGCCTCATAGATTATACATTGGGTTGTTTTCTTTCCAAATGGGGTAATTTTTGGAGCATTTTCATTGTCCTGTGCTCCAGGGCCTTCAGAAGTGTAATGCCTCGTACACACGTACGGACTTTTGCCGGCGGACCTAAGTCCAGCGGACAATCCGCTGGACTTTCCCGCTAGGTACGCTGGACTAAAAAGCGAACGGACTTGACCACACACGATCACGCAAAAAGTCCGGCGGTTCACGCGATGACGTACGCACGTACGACGGGACTAGAAAAAGGAAGCTCGAGATCCCAAACGACACCCTTTGGGCCCCGTCAGCTAATCTCGTGTGTATCGCGTGTTAGTTGACGTTTGGTTAGAGACGATTCGCGCTTCTCAGACTTCTGCTTAATTCGTTCGCTTCTGCCGTTCAGTTTGTGCTTGTGAGGTTTGTATCTGGCTTTCAGTGCGTGTGGATCAGTTCCTACCTGTTCTCAGGCCGTTCTGGTCCGCTCGTTCCTGTTTTTCAGGTCGTTCTTCATAGGCCTTGCTGTTCTTCAGTGCGTTCTGTTAAGTTGTTTGTTTGATCAGCCGACCGTTTTGAAGCCATGGAGTGTGGACGTACTCGGGAACGAGTTCGTGCTGTGCAGGGGCTCGGTGTTGCGGTTAACACCTTGGCACGAGCCCGGTCCATGAACAGGGTGAGGAGGAGTTCATGGACCAAGAATTGGTTAGCGCCAGCGTGACCAATTCTCGCATATGCCTTTGCTCCGTGAGATCCGTGAGAATAATCCTGATGATTTCAGGAATTATCTCCGGATGACGGACCCCATTTTTCACCGTCTGTTGGCTTCGCTGTCCCCTTATATTAGCAGGCAGAATACCTGCATGCGGCAAGCCATCAGTGCGGAGCAGAGGCTAGTCGCCACGTTGCGTTACTTGGCGACGGGGAGAAGCTTGCAGGACCTCAAGTTCACGACAGGCATCTCCCCCCAGGCTCTGGGGCTCATTATTCCAGAGACCTGTTCTGCCATTATCCACGTCCTGCAGGAGGAATACATTAAGGTAAGTCTTCTCTTTTAAAATTACCTATGTCTTGTATGTTTGTTAATGTAGTGCATCAATGTCATCATTAGCTAATTACCATGATAGGACTATTCTATGAATGTCCCCTATTCCTTTTATTTTTGGATTTTGTTTTTTTGTCTAGTATTTTATGGTTGACTTATCTAAATAGTTTTAAGAATGTATTATTTAGTGGGTCACATGCATATTTGCTTGCACCAACCTCCCCAGCATGGAAGCTTGGCCCCCTAAACACCCCTAGCCTAGTCACTTTCTTTGGTTAAAATTGTATATTACCAGCTCCATTGTACAGCTTTACTCACCCCCCCTTTCACCCCCCTTGACCCTCAATTTTAAATTGATTGCATGTGGTTTTGGTCAGCTTGTAATTATCCCCACCCCCCCACCCCCCCTGATAATTAATATCATGTGGTTTTGGTCAGCTTGTAATTATCCCCACCCCCCCACCCCCCCCTGATAATTAATATCATGTGGTTTTGGTCAGCTTGTAATTATCCCCACCCCCCCAGATAATTAATATCATGTGGTTTTGGTCAGCTTGTAATTATCCCCACCCCCCCACCCCCCCTGATAATTAATATCATGTGGTTTTGGTCAGCTTGTAATTATCCCCACCCCCCCAGATAATTAATATCATGTGGTTTTGGTCAGCTTGTAATTATCCCCACCCCCCCCCCCCCCTGATAATTAATATCATGTGGTTTTGGTCAGCTTGTAATTATCCCCACCCCCCCAGATAATTAATATCATGTGGTTTTGGTCAGCTTGTAATTATCCCCACCCCCCCCCCCCTGATAATTAATATCATGTGGTTTTGGTCAGCTTGTAATTATCCCCACCCCCCCCCCCCCCCTGATAATTAATATCATGTGGTTTTGGTCAGCTTGTAATTATCCCCACCCCCCCAGATAATTAATATCATGTGGTTTTGGTCAGCTTGTAATTATCCCCACCCCCCCCAGATAATTAATATCATGTGGTTTTGGTCAGCTTGTAATTATCCCCACCCCCCCAGATAATTAATATCATGTGGTTTTGGTCAGCTTGTAATTATCCCCACCCCCCCACCCCCCCTGATAATTAATATCATGTGGTTTTGGTCAGCTTGTAATTATCCCCACCCCCCCACCCCCCCCCCCCCCCCCTGATAATTAATATCATGTGGTTTTGGTCAGCTTGTAATTATCCCCACCCCCCCAGATAATTAATATCATGTGGTTTTGGTCAGCTTGTAATTATCCCCACCCCCCCAGATAATTAATATCATGTGGTTTTGGTCAGCTTGTAATTATCCCCCCCCCCCCAGATAATTAATATCATGTGGTTTTGGTCAGCTTGTAATTATCCCCACCCCCCCCCCACCCCCCCTGATAATTAATATCATGTGGTTTTGGTCAGCTTGTAATTATCCCCACCCCCCCACCCCCCCCCCTGATAATTAATATCATGTGGTTTTGGTCAGCTTGTAATTATCCCCACCCCCCCAGATAATTAATATCATGTGGTTTTGGTCAGCTTGTAATTATCCCCACCCCCCCACACACACCTTTAATTAATTGCATGTGTATTGTGTGACCTTACAATTATTTACTCCCCACCCACATCCCCATTATTATCTTCTCTGGTCCATCAGAGGGGTCATCAATCAGAGATTTGTCCCTTTTATCCTTAATCTTTTGGCTTTATTTCAAGGATTTACAAAATAAATACATATGTTCTTCCAAATTGTTTGTTAATTTGTAGCATTTAGTTTGGTGTTTTGCCTGGTTTATAATTTAAATTGTATCTTTCTGTTTGACTTCACAGTGTCCCTCCACGCCACAGGAATGGCAGACTGTGGCTTCCCAGTTTGCTGCCCGTTGGGACTTTCCCAACTGCGGAGGGGCGATTGACAGCAAACACGTGCGAATTGTGCCCCCACCCCATTCGGGGTCATACTATTGGAATTATAAGGGGTTCCATAGTATCGTGTTGATGGCGGTGGTGTCGGCACAATATGACTTTCTGTATGTGGATGTGGGGAAAAACGGCCGGATGTCGGACGGAGGAGTCTTCAACCACACGGAGTTCGGTCATTGTCTCCAAACTGGTGGGCTGGAGCTGCCACCAGATGAAGATAATGTGGAGGGACTCCCCTTCGTCTTCATTGCCGACGAGGCGTTCGGTCTGGGTGACCATCTGATGAGGCCATTTCCCCAACGATCCCTCACCCCTGAGAGGAGGATTTTTAATTATCGGTTGGCCAGAGCAAGAAGGGTGGTGGAAAATGCCTTTGGTATTATGGCCAACCGTTTCAGATTGCTCCTTACATCCCTACATCTGGCAGAGTACAAACTCAATACTATTATTCTTGCATGCTGTGTCATGCACAATTATTTACGGAAACATTCAGGAACATACTCCTTACCAATTGGCCCTGAGGCCGGAGTGGAAGGCAACATGACAGGGCTGGATAATCGCCCTCTTGGTTCCGCACCACAATCAGCCCAGCAAGTGCGGGACCTTTATTTACAGTATTTTAATGGTAGGGGGGCCATTGAAATGGCAGCAGACCCTTAAACCACCTTTTTCATTTACAAAGAATAAATACAGTTATTTATGTTTGAAATATTGGTAGTTTCGTATTGTTTTGCTTTTAATTTGGCCTGTTTTATATGTTGTCCTAGTGCACATCTTAATAGTGGCAAACTTGTTTAGCGTTTAGTAAATAAGCCCCTTTGTCAATGAACCACAACATGTTTTTGTCAAACTGGTAGTATTTAAAAAGAAGAAGCCACACATTTTTGAATTTGTGCAAACATTATTTTTTTTATTATAGTGCACAACCAAAAATTTTTTTTTTTTTTTTTTTTTTTTTTTTTTTTTTTTTTTGTTGTTTTGGTATTTTTATTTTTTTTTTTTTTTTTTATTTTTTGGAACCAGATTTTTTTTTTTTTTTTTTTTTATGTTATCTTTTTGACATTTTTTTGGTGTTTTTCTCACAACATATTTTTTTTTTTTTTTTGATTGATTTTTTAAAACAAACATAAAAACATGTTTAAAATTGTTAAAAAATTTTGGCTTAGCATTTGAAATTATTTACACAATGTAAAAGTCCAGAACTTACAAAGTTCAACAGGTAACCCATGAACAGAAGAAGCCAAATTTTTAATATGCACACTAATTTAACTGGAAAATGGGTAATGTCAACATGTGCTATGTTCCATCATGGGGAATCAATGGACGTGTTTTGTGTGTGAAACCCCTTCCCTCTCACCTACTAGCATTAGGGGTTGCAAACACCAAATGCGTCCATTGAGATCCCCTGATGGCACATAGCACATGTTGACATACCGTGTGCATATTAAAAATTTGGCCTCTAAAATTAGTTAAACAGCGCATCAAAAGGGGAATGAAGGACATGATTGATGTTAAGAAATGTAAAAGGGGTCTTTAGATTCTCCCCAAAACATCAATCATGTCCTTCATTCCCTGCTGCATGGTGGCCATCTCCTTCTGCATATTTTCCAGCTGCAGATTCCAGGCCATGATCTGGCCAATAAGCCTGTGGGCACTGTCAGTGGAAAATGGCTCCGCAGCTTGTCGTTCCACAAACAGATCAGCATCACCTAAAAGTTGGGTAGATAAAACACAAGAAAAAAAGTGTCAAAAACATGCAGACCTTAATTTATTAGCTCAATCTGTGTTCTGAGACACTCACTTGGTGGGGTGCAGATTTCATCCACTTCAACCACCTGTTCCGCCACATCCACGCGCGGGCTTGGGCTAACTGCCCAATTAGTCTGGTGATGCCGGGAGGTCCTCGTAGGTTCGGACTGACGTCTGAGTCTTTTGCCCCCTATGGTAATGGAACACAAAAAGGTACACTTTTGAATCACACTGATATTTGAGTGCCAAAATAGGATTAGTAAACATTGTTTAAAAGTCTTGCCAATTATTAGCAGTTTGTTAGAAGATCCTACTTGAAGACAGAATTGAAATGTCTATCTAATGAAACTCCAATACTTAAACCGGCCTTCAACCCTAAATTTGAACTTCCGCTCATTGGATCCCTGCACCCCTGTGGTGTCTTATTTTGAACCTTTTAGGGGGGATGGGTTGCAGATACCTGTGTAAGGCAGGTATTTGCACACACATCCGGCCCTAGACTCCCACAGAAGTATACGCCACATCCCGTCCCACCGTGCTGTCTGCTGGGACACACAGGGGTCCCCGAGCTCGCGCGGACCAGTCCTATTGCATTGCGCAACTGGCGCATGCCCAATAGTGACCCGGGAAGTGAAGCCGCAAACATTAATTTCATGATTGCAAGATCAGAGATTGTAGCTGCACCATCCAAGGGACAGGTGAGTGTACTTCTTTGAAAAGTCACCACCTACAGTATTTAGAGATGATGAGCATTTTTTGGGAATTGTGAGCATGAGACCCTGCTTAACATATTTATCCCCCCCCCCCCCAAAACAGCCTCTGGAGTCCCTGTGTAAGTTACCCCTAAAACCCTTACTACAGCAGTAATTGTATAGATAGTGACAATAATAAACAACCTTACAACTCCAACAACCCAAAGCCAGGTAAACTCAATAAACGTTATGAAGACAAACGGAACTTTCATCAAATCTGCGCAAGTTTCAGGTACGAATGGTAATAACATCTGCGCAAGTTGTAGGTACGAATGGTAATAACATCTGCGCAAGTTGTAGGTACGAATGGTAATAACATCTGCGCAAGTTTCACGGACGAAAGGTAATTAAATCTGCGCAAGTTTCAGGTACGAATGGTAATAACATCTGCGCAAGTTGTAGGTACGAATGGTAATTAAATCTGCGCAAGTTTCAGGTACGAATGGTAATAACATCTGCGCAAGTTTAACGGACGAATGGTAATTAAATCTGCGCAAGTTTCACGGACGAATGGTAATTACATCTGCGCAAGTTTCACGGACGAATGGTAATTAAATCTGCGCAAGTTTCAGGTACGAATGGTAATAACATCTGCGCAAGTTTAACGGACGAATGGTAATTAAATCTGCGCAAGTTTCACGGACGAATGGTAATTACATCTGCGCAAGTTTCACGGACGAATGGTAATTAAATCTGCGCAAGTTTCAGGTACGAATGGTAATAACATCTGCGCAAGTTTAACGGACGAATGGTAATTAAATCTGCGCAAGTTTCACGGACGAATGGTAATTACATCTGCGCAAGTTTCACGGACGAATGGTAATTAAATCTGCGCAAGTTTCAGGTACGAATGGTAATAACATCTGCGCAAGTTTAACGGACGAATGGTAATTAAATCTGCGCAAGTTTCAGGTACGAATGGTAATAACATCTGCGCAAGTTGTAGGTACGAAAGGTAATTAAATCTGCGCAAGTTTCAGGTACGAATGGTAATAACATCTGCGCAAGTTTCACGGACGAATGGTAATTAAATCTGCGCAAGTTTCAGGTACGAATGGTAATAACATCTGCGCAAGTTGTAGGTACGAAAGGTAATTAAATCTGCGCAAGTTTCAGGTACGAATGGTAATAACATCTGCGCAAGTTTCACGGACGAATGGTAATTAAATCTGCGCAAGTTTCACGGACGAATGGTAATTACATCTGCGCAAGATTAGACATATCAAGTATAACCATAGTAGCGCACGTGCTTGACTTACTTTTTTTGATGGCTTTTCGAATTCTCCTGTACTGATCGTGCTCCCTGGATTTGATGTCGGACCATCGTTTGCGCAGTTGATCCTTGCCCCTTCGTACGCCGAATTTCTGCTCCAGGGTGCTGACGATTGTAGTGAGAATCTTGTCCTTGCGCAAGTTGGGACGAGGGTACGGGCCATTTTCCCCGTCGTAATCTTCCCTTTGGAGGATGTCCACCATCTCCACCATCTCTTCAAAGGCCATATTGGTGGCCTTATATCTGCTGCTGGATGCAGATGTGTTGGCTTCTTGGCTTTCCTCCGCGCTACTGGCTGAGAATGTGTCCGCCATATTCATGAATTAATTCACCAACAATGCAACGAGGGGAAGCGGGGCGGGGAATACTCGTCATGAGGAACGTCATGGGCGGGCGACGCGGAGGACGCAGGCGGACTTCGACGCGTGCGCAGTGTATATAAGGCTGTTTGAGGGGCCCACGTGTTCCCGAACGGAAGTAGCGAGCGCTCTGTACGAAGGTAAGTGTTTTCTAGGATGCATTACTGTGTTTTTTTTTTTGTTTTGGGCCAGCATTTTTTAAGGATATGTGTGTGTTGCTGGCTGTGTGTAGGGGTTGCTGGCTGTGTGTAGGGGTTGCTGGCTGTGTGTAGGGGTTGCTGGCTGTGTGTAGGGGTTGCTGCCTGTGTGTAGGGGTTGCTGCCTGTGTGTAGGGTTGCTGCCTGTGTGTAGGGGTTGCTGCCTGTGTGGATGTGTTGCTGCCTGTGTGTAGGGGTTGCTGCCTGTGTGTAGGGGTTGCTGCCTGTGTGTAGGGGTTGCTGCCTGTGTGTAGGGGTTGCTGCCTGTGTGGATGTGTTGCTGCCTGTGTGTAGGGGTTGCTGCCTGTGTGTAGGGGTTGCTGCCTGTGTGTAGGGGTTGCTGCCTGTGTGTAGGGGTTGCTGCCTGTGTGGATGTGTTGCTGCCTGTGTGTAGGGGTGCTGCCTGTGTGTAGGGGTTGCTGCCTGTATGTAGGGGTTGCTGCCTGTGTGTAGGGGTTGCTGCCTGTGTGGATGTGTTGCTGGCTGTGTGTAGGGGTTGCTGCCTGTGTGTAGGGGTTGCTGCCTGTGTGTGGGTGTGTTGTGTAATGTTTGTTAAGAAAAACTGGTTGTGCGTTTTAAGTAACATTTGTGTTTTTGGTCTTTTGTATTGCCATTACTAACAAAACAGAAACAAACATGTCATCACCCCAGTTGAATCCATTCAAGGACCAGCAGTTCATGTCCGAATTCATTGCCCTGTACAGAAAAAATACCAACCTGTGGCAGCTCAAGAACCCTTTATATGGCAATAGGGATGTCCGGAAGGCAACACTGGGGCCACTTGTGGCTTTTGTGAAGACTAAAGTCCCCAACGCAAACACCAAGTTTGTGGAAGCCAGAATTGCAAGTTTAAGGCACATGTACAAGCGGGAGCGCAAGAAGATTGAGGAATCAGTCAGATCAGGAGCAGCAGCAGAGAATGTTTATGTACCCAAGCTGTGGTACTACAACCAACTGACTTTTATAGGTGACCAGATGGAACCCAGGCAATCACTGTCGACTCTTCCCTCCACCCTTCCCTCCACTCTTCCCTCCACTCTTCCCTCCACCCCAGCTGAGGCTTCCACGGAAGGAGAAGACCCCTCCACCTTGGAGCAGGCTGATGCGCCCAGCTGGAGCCAGGTATATATTTAGTAGCCTAAATTGTGATTGTGTGAATATTAATGCTGTAAACGTTAAAATGTGAAACAATTAACACCCTGAACTCAGAATTGTGAAAAAAAACTGACAAAAATTATGCACACTTCTAAAAAGTGTTGGTGCAACATATCGATACATATATAGTGTATACATACATCCAGTAGTGGCAAAAAAAGCGTTAGACAACATTGGTGATCTGGTTGGAAAATGCAGGGGTCCAAATGATAGCCTTTTGGATCTTTTGGAAAATTTAGATGCTCGTTCCTAAGTTTACAATTGGATGATTGAGGAGGCCAGAAACCACAAAACAGGTGTTTGATTTTTGATTTTATTTGCACACAGGATGAGCTGACCCAGGATGATGCCGGGACAAGTGGTATGGAGGAGGAGGAGGACATGACCAACGAGAGCCAGGAGGTGGCTGGGCCCAGCACGAGCCAGAGTGACAGCCAGACCCAATTAAGAAGTCTACCTACACCCCTGCCCTTACCCCCAAGAAGGCCCAGGAGGATGACCATTGTTGAGGAGGAATCACTGCAACTGATTCGGAAGGCGAGTGCCATTCTGGACAAACCCACCCTTCCAGAAGAGGCCTATGCCAGCTACGTGTCCAGCAGGTTGCTGGAAATGGAGAGGGGCCAACGGCACCTGTGTGAGGGCCTAATTTCTGAGGCAATTAGGGGGGGTTTGAGGGGTGAATTACGCGAATCCACCCGCCTGACCTATGAAGGCCCGACACCAACTTCTCCTCCTCCTCCTCCTCGTCTTCCTTCTTCTCCTCCTCCTCCTCCTCCTCCTACTCCTCCTCCTACCACAAGTCAGCCTCCAAGGAAGCGTGCAGGGAAGACTGCAGGGAAGAGTGCAGGGCAGCGTGGTGGGAAGAGTCGGAAGTGATTGCCTGGCTTCAGTCTGGTCTCACAGAAGACACAGGCTGTTGTAGTGCCACAGCTTGGGGACATAGATGTCATCTGCTGCTGTTCCTGGTCTGTCTGATTCCTGGTCAATCTTCTTGTGCTCCCTATATTGTATGAAATGTGCCCAAGCTTAATTTTTGGCTTCACAAACTTGGTGTCTGCCGTTGGGGCAAAAAGTCTTCACAAAATCTACAAGTGGCTCCAGTGTTGCCTTCCTATTTTGTTTTGCCTTGTTTGTTTTAACCAGAATAAATGGTCATTTAATTTTCATCAAATAATGATATACGTGCTTGTTATTCAAAAACATAGTTTCTTTAGGAGTAGGCAGGTACATGTCTAAACATTCATTTGACAATACAAGTGTAAAGTGCAACTTCAATGGAACTGCAAGTGCAGTCGCTGGAAAGGTGAGGGTTAAGATCTGAATTAAGGGCAAGCTCTGCTGACTCCACAATTGTATCATGTGTAATAACTAATCCTTTTGATAACCAACAAATAATAAAAAATATCTATATAGAGATATATGTACATATATAATATATATATATATATATATATATATATATATATATATATATTTATTTATACACGTATAGATCTATATATCTATATATATTAATATATATATATATGTAGATATCGATATATATTTTTTTTGGCTTATTGAGAAATATAGATATATTTTTCATTTGGTGATTTGGATATCTATATCTATATCTATATCTATATCTATATCTATATCTATATATATATATATATATATATATATATATATATATATATATATATATATATATATATATATAATATAATATATATATATATATATATATATATATATATATACAAATATATAACTTCACTAAAGAATGCTGAAGAAAAAACGTTCGGGAGTACTCTGCGTGAATATACAAGCAGCAAGGCAAAATCATTCTTCAAGTACGATAACATACAAATCCCGCTGTCAGAAAAAAAAAAAAAAAAAAAAAAATCTGCAGCGTGACGATTGTGCGAGCTTCAAAACGAAGGCTAGTTTTACCAGACCGAGCGAGTCCGTGACATAATTGCTACTGAGCATGCGTCCTTTTTGGTACGCCGGACCATACTACACACGACCGGATTATCCGCTGGACTGCCAAGTCCAGCGGATAATTTGAGAACAAAACCTGAAACTTTAGTCCGCCGTACTTTGGCCAAAAAAAGTCCGCCGGCGCCCACACACGAGGGGATTATCCGCTGGACTTCGGTCCAGCGGATAATCCCGCGGGATAGTCCCTTCGTGTGTACGCGGCATAAGAGGTAGTCAAGAAAGGATATGTGTAATTTATGCTCCAAGAACGCCTGATGGTGCTCCCTGCATGTTGTGCCTCTGTATGTGGCCATGCTGTGTAAAAGTCTCACATATGTGGTATCACTATACTCAGGAGGAGTCGTAGAACTTTTTTTTGGGGTGTAATTTGTGCTATGCATATGCTGTGTGTGAGAAATAACCTGCTAATATAACAATTTTGTAAAAAAAAAAAAAAAAAAATCTTGATTTGCAAAGAATTGTGGGAAAAAATTACAACTTCAAAAAACTCACCATGCCTCTTACTAAATACCATGGAATGACTACTTTCCAAAAAGGGGTCATTTGTTTTTTTTTTTGTACTTTCCTGGCTTGTTAGGGTCTCAAGAAATGAGATAGGCCGTCAGTACATCAGGTGTGATCAATTTTCAGAGATTGGCACCATAGCTTGTGGACTCTAACTTTCACAAAGACCAAATAATATACACCGATTTGGGTTATTTTTACCAAAGATATGTAGCAGTATAAATTTTGGCCAAAATGTGTAAAGAAAAAATACTAATTTGCTAAATTTTATAACAGAAACAAAGAAAATGCATTTTTTTTTACAGAATTTTCGGTCTTTTATAGCGCAAAAAATAAAAAACCCAGCAGTGATTAAATACTCACCATGCCTCTTACTAAATACCAAAAGAAAGCTCTATTTGTGTGGAAAAAAAGGACAAACATTTCATTTAGGTACAGTGTTACATGACTGAGTAATTTTCATTCAAAATATGAGAGCACTGAAAATTGGTCTGGTTAGGAAGGGGGTTTAAGTGCCCAGTGGTCAAGTGGTTCAAATCTGGTCCTATTACCACAGAAACCATTCTTCTAGAAATGACTGTGGGGTCATGCCATAGAGAGACGCTCTCTTTTAACTTTGTCTGTTCTTACATTTTTCCACTGGTATTAGGAATAAATTGGTTACAGAGACACAACCCTGCAGTAGACTGGCAAACTGGTGTATTAAAGTTTTATTCTACGCACTGTCTATCTAGTTGTCTAATAGCTGAAGCTGTGAATCTGACCTTGGAGCCTACTACTAATGACAACAATATGTCTAAGATTCCTTTACACTATTTGGCCTTTGTTGATGATTTTGAGAAGAAAGGGACTGACACTCTCCCTCCTCACCAAGATCATGATTGTCCTATTGAATTGTTGCCAGGGGCTCCAATAACTTATGGCAGGATATATCCTCTTGCAGAGCCTGAATTACAAGTTTTAAAAGAATACATTGATGAAAACTTAAAGAAGGGGTTCATAAGGCTGTTTTGGAACAGACCAATTGTCTGATGGGTAGCGGCCCCTGTCCTGATTAACCCTTAGTGCATGCATGAGAAAAGATCACACTGAAACTGTGTTCAGATTGATGATACTCTCTTTATTGGTTCCAGATACATTGGGGGTTTTATAAGCGAGCTACTAAGGCGGTGAGCAAATGTATCATTAGCACAATGTTATCTAGGTATGGTTGTGTCCATGTAAGGAAAACTTCCTCCAGGGTCTGGGTGTAGCCCTGTTTGGGTGTAATCCTGGAGAAGACACCATGTTAGTTTCACATTCCTTTCACACGATGGGAGGGGGTGCTGCTGGCATTTTGAGCAAGGAATATAAAAGCAGCTTATATACAGGAACAAATATAGACTTTATAGTATAAAAAAGATGCATAGAAAATGGGCATTTTACCTGATCAATCACAAGGCTTCACTACAAATCACAAGGCCATATACCTCCCCAGCTGGCACTGGGATTTTTTTGTAGGGAAAAAAGATGGAGGCCTCCGTCCATTTGTGGATTATTGAGCACTGAATGCTATTACCATTAAAAATATATATCCACTGCCTTTAATTCCTGAATTATCGGAAAGATTGCGTTCTGCTACTAATTTACAGCAAGATCGATCTACGAGGAGCTTCTAACTTAGTGAGGATTAGAACTGGAGACGAATGGAAAACTGCATTCTGTTCTCATTATGGACAATTTGGTAAGGCCAGTTGGATTATGCAATGCTCCTGCCAAATTCCAGCGGTTTGTCAATGATGTTCTGCGGGATATTCTATACATCTATGTAGTAGTATACCTGGATGATATATTGATATACTCTAACTCTACTACAGAGAAAGAACATATTGAACATGTTAAGACAGTGTTGTCCCTACTAAGGACTCATTGTTTGTATGCAAAACTAGAAAAATGTGCTTTCAAAAACAAACTGTAGATTTCCTGGGGTACATTATTTCACCTGGTTGCATAGAGATCGACACCTCCAAGATTCAAGCCATATTATCTTCCCCAGTACCTACAGACAAAAAAGGGGTACAAGGTTTTATTGGCTTCTGTAAATTCTATAGAAGATTCATACGTAATTTCTCAAAGGTTGTTCAGCCAATTACAGCTATCACAAAACAAAAGGTGAAATTTTAATGGACTGAACAAGCCCAACAAGCTTTTGATGAGTTGAGAGATCTATTTACTTCTGCACCTATTCAAATTTTTTTAAAAATATGATTTTATTAAATAATTTTTTCAGGAATGAATTGCATATACATACTGTAACAGTGTTTACAGAATGGGAGATCATAGTCTCCTAAAATAATAAGCATATGTTACAAAATAAACTCAACATATATTAGATTTAAACATACAAGAACTCAATAATCTAAGTATCCCCCTATCTCCCTGCTACAGTAATCTAAGTTCCTGCTTCTTATCACCTTATGTGACAAAGCACCTCTGCTTCATTCCGTATACTTTAAAGCGGGACTGTACTGAATTTTTTTTTTTAAAAAGCCAGCAGCTACAAATATTGCAGCTGCTGACTTTTAAAAAATGGACACTTACCTGTTCCAGGGTCCAGCGGTGTCGGCAGCAGAGGCCGATCGATCGCTCGGCTCTCTGCTGTAGCCATTCTCGGTGAGGGAATCAGGAAGTGGCTTCACTTCCCGATTCCCTACTGCGCATGCGCGAGTCGCGCGGCGCAATGAGAATCTTCAGCGCTGTCTGCCGGGGCACGTGTGTGTCCCGGCAGACAGCGCACCGGGACAGGAAGCTGCGTAAACTCCCGTGGGAGTTTATACCCTCCCCCCTGAAAGGTGCTAAATGTGACACCGGAGGGGGGGAGGGTTCCGAAAAGCGGGAGTTCCACTTTAGGGTGGAATCCCACTTTAACTTAAAAAACAAATCAAAATAGAAGACAAGAGGAGATAACAAAAACAAAAAAGGAGGGGGAGGGGAAATTTTAAAGGGGAGGACAAAAAAAGAAAAAAAATTGAAAAATAAATAAATAAAGGAACAATTCCAAAAATGGCGCTTAGTATTGAATCTGATGTCTCTTTGATCACGCATCCATCATATCTCTTAACTCAGACTCATATCCGTGTTTCACAGCCCTAAGAGGGAACTACCCTCTTCTGAATTAATAAACAAATTCCAAGAGGTCCATATCTTTTTATATATCTCCTGTCTATCACTTGCTGTCAATATCAGGTCCTCCATCTTTCTAATATCTTCCACCTTTCTCATCCATAATGCTGTGGTCGGTGGATTCTGCTGTTTCCACATCAAAGGTATACAGGATTTAGCTGCGTTTAGTAAATGACATAGGACAGATTTTTTATATGTTTTCGTTGGAATAGTGGTAATATGTAATAAAAAAAACGCCGGGTCATTCGGGATTTGAAGATTAGTACATTTTTGGGCAATCGTTTGAACCATTGCCCAGAAAGAAGTCAACTTAGGACACGTCCAAAATATATGCAAAATCGTCCCTTTATCTGTACCACATCGCCAGCAATGCTCTGATGTATCTGTAAAGATAGCATGAAGTCGACTAGGTGTCATATACCATCTTGTAAATATCTTATAATTAGTTTCCTGTATTTTGGTACAGATTGAAGATTTATAAGAAAGCTCAATCATATTTTGAATTTGTAAATCAGTAAATGTGCGATGCAAATCTGTACTCCATTTTAACACACAGGCCAGTTCTGGTTGCTCCCTAGGGGAGTTAAGTTACCTTTACATCTCAGAGAGGACGTGAGACAATGGTTCTGTTCCTGAACAATGCTCCTCAAATTTAGTCAATTGTCTAGTATATGCCTGCCAGTCTGGTATAGTCTGAAGAAAATAATATAATTGAGCTGCATTCCAGAACGCATGTTGGTAGGGGCCCCCGGGATTAGTCAGCTCCTCCATAGTAGGCCATTTATCTCCCATCACAAACTGTGATGCAATAGTTCGCTCAGTCTCCCATAAAGTCAAAAATTGCGTGGTTGAAAGGCCTGGTATAAATTTGGGGTTCACCTATTCAAATTTTACCTGTGCCCAACAAACCATACTATGTTGAACCGGAAGCTTCAGATACAGCTGCAGGTGCTGTACTATCACAGAGATCCGGTGAAAAAGAACTCTTACATCCAGTGGCCTTTTTTTCACATTGCTTTTCTTTTTTTTGGCTACTATGCCATCACTACTGGATACTGTCAGATCTCATACTAATGTGAATGATAAACCTTCCACAAATCCCCCAATGAACTATCAAAATTGACTTTTATTGTACAAAGGAAGAGTTTATGTCCCTCCTGCAGTCAATGAAGTACTACAATATTGCCATGACACTCCCATAGGGGGTCATGGAGGGATACATAAAACACATGAACTGATTCGAAGAGCCTTCCTTATTAAAAGATGTGACATCTTACGTTTCTACCTGTTCTGTTTGTATTCATGCTAAAGACAGCCACAATCGCCCTCAAGGTCTTCTTTTGCCTTTGCCTGTTCCTTCCAGGCCCCGGACTGACATTTCAATGGATTTTGTTGCTAAGTTACCCTTGACACGTGGTTACAATACAATAGTGGTAATAGTGGATCGTTTTAGTAAAATGTCTCATTTCATAGCCACTAAGAATCTACCTACTGCCAGACAGCCACTTTATTCATACAAGAAGTGTTTTGTCTTCATGGTTTACCAGAATCCATTGTTATGGACAGAGGAGCTCAATTTACATTGCAATTCTGGGCTGCCTTCTGTAGGCGTCTTCATATCCAATGCTCATTGTCAACTGCTTTTCATCCTCAATCAAATGGCCAAAGAGAACGTACCAACCAAACCTTAGAACAATACCTGCAATGTTATACAACCTATCTTCAAGATGATTGGGATTCATATCTATCTTTAGCTGAATTTGCATATAATAATTAATTCCACAGTTCCATTAACTCCTCTCCATTCTATGCTAATTTTGGCTACCATCCCACTATGTTGCCTGGATTCCCAGTTCCTGATAATGTACTTGCTGCTAATAATCGTTTGGAATTGTGAAGAGATTTTCAGTACTAAAAAAGACCATAACTCGTGCCCAGATTAGGTATAAGGCCTGTGCGGACAGACACTGTAATCCTGCCCCTTAGTACCAACCAGGTGATCGAGTATGGTTGTCCACCTTGTTCCTAAAACTGAAATGTCCTTACCAAAAATTAGGACCAAGATATGTGGGACCCTTTGCTATTGAATGTGTCATTTCCCCCGCTGCAATGAAATTGAGTCTGCCTGATTCCTATAAGGTTCATCCTTTCTTTCATACTTCTCTGTTAAAGCCTGCTGTCCCAGATCCTTGTCCCTCTCGCTCCCTATCTACTGCTGATCCTATTATTGTAAATGGGGAAGAAGAATATAAGGATGAGGACATCTTAGATACTAGATTATGCCATGGTTGTCTGGAATTCACTGGAAAGGCTAGAGTGTTGAAGATCATTCCTGGGTTCCTGCTTCTGATGTACATGCTCCTGCACCTGTATGCACTTTTCATAGACGTCATCCTGGTTGTCCTGTCCTTTTGCACTCCCGGAGGTCACGCCTTGTGGGGGGGCCACTGTCACAACCCGCAACCTACTTGTACCAACTGCAGGGGTCCTCGCAATCGCAGCATGTCAGTCCTTGGCACTCTTGTTGGTGGACTATGTCCTGTGGCACCCCATGTGACTATAGTGAGGCCTCTAGCACATATCTGATGGCATCCTCATATCAAGATAGCAGCACCGAAGTGCCTCCTGTTTTAGACAGTAATTGCATCACTTTCACCACACCCTCCAGAGGTCATTTCCTGTTTAATCACTATAGTGTATTGACATTAGCATGTCTTTTAGCGTGGTATCTAGCACTGGCTGACCTGAGGTAGGGAAAGATGCCATAGATTATTGGAGGGCTTCATTGGATTGGAGAGGGTTAAATGTCTGTGTCAATTCTTGTTCAGAGGAAGATGCATCCTCATGTGGGTTTTAGCTGGGCTGCCAGAAGTTGGGCTTCCCCCTGATATATTCTGGGGGGACAGAGGTATGGTTTGTTGTTCCAGATCTCCTTGTGACTCGTCAGGGAGATCAGTGTATGAACACGGTCCCGCCGGCGCCATTTTGACTATCACTGGCCTTAGGTGCTGGTTTCAAAAAGAAAGCTGTTAGCTTTTTCAGCTTGTGATCATTCCCCCACTTGCGGGACATGGTCCAGGAGGGTGTCCGGGGTGTAATACAGGCAGGTGGCTGTAAATTAGCCATGAATGCGGGCAGTCTTCACTACGGTTCTCTTCCCAGTGATCAGAGCTTTGTGGTTAGGCGACCATCACGAGCGTCAGCAGACCAGGCCCCCATAGATATGTTTTTTAATTAAAATCAGGTTCATGAGAATTCATTTTAAATAATTGCCATGACTTACTATACTGTCATATTTGTCTTACTGAATAAGGCTGAGTGTTTAATTGGCAATCTGCCTAGCACTAGAAATGATATTTAATTAACTTAAACTATAAAAGAAAGAACACAACCCTCTTACAGTATATTTCAATGCATTTTAATATCTCCACAATCCCTACTGCTTGAGATCTCTGTACCAGGTAGGGATGAGCCGAAGACCCCCGGGTTCGGTTCGAACCAGAACCTTCGAACGGACCGAAAGTTCGCGCGAATTTTCGAACCCTATACGTTATAATGGACGCGAACGTTCGAAATCAAAAGTGCTAATTACAACGGCCAATATGCATGTTAATGTCATAAAACAGGTTTGGGGACCCGGGTCCTGCCCCAGGGGACATATATCAATGCAAAAAGAACTTTTAAAAACTAACGTTTTTTCGGGAGCAGTCATTTTAATGATGCATAAAGTGAAAAAAAAAAAAGTGAAATTTTCCTTTAAATATGGTACCTGGGGGGTGTCTAAAGTATGCCTGTGAAGTGGCATGTGTTTCCCGTGTTTAGAACTGTCCTTGCACAAAATGACATTTGTAAAGGAAAAAAAGAAGCCATTTAAAACCACTTGCGGCTTTAGGTTTGTTCTTAAGTAGAATCTGAACAGGTACATTATGAAGTGTAGCTCCATCCCAAAAAAATATATTTTTAAGCTTTTTGGAGAACATAGGGAGGGGTTATCACCCCTGTAACATTTGCTGTCTTTGCACATCTGTTCAGAACATGTCACCTCACTTTCCGTCCCAATGACAAATGTTTTTGGAAAAGTGGGGTTTTAATTGAAACAAGGATTGGTGATAAAGTATCAGTAGAGAGGAGATACCTTTTTCCCAAATTAAATCTAACAGGATAGAATTTCCCTTCCTAGGGGTAGATTTCCTCTCACTTCCTGTTTTCTCTTTCCATTTGCAAGTAGGAGTCGTTTGTAAGTTGGATGTTTGAAAGTAGGGGCCTGGCGTATATACTCTGCAGAAATTTGCCCTATTAGATGTTGGTGTAGCCACAAGACTGGTGGGCACAGGAATGGGCCCTGCTATGAGTTAATAGATCAAGATTTGTAATTGCATGCACCTGTTGAACAGGGCAGAAAAATTGGGGGTGGTGGTGGTGGTGGACGGTGTTGCCACAAGACTGTAAGCTCTCACAGTTACTCTTGGTGGGCGCAGGAATGGGCCCTGCTGTGAGTTATTAGATCAAGATTTGTAATTGCAAGCACCTGATGAACAGGGCAGAAAAATTGGGCCTTTGGCGGTGGTGGTGGACGGTGTTGCCACAAGACTGTAAGCTCTCACAGTTACTCTTGGTGGGCGCAGGAATGGGCCCTGCTGTGAGTTATTAGATCAAGATTTGTAATTGCAAGCACCTGATGAACAGGGCAGAAAAATTGGGCCTTTGGCGGTGGTGGTGGACGGTGTTGCCACAAGACTGTAGGCCCTCACAGTTACTCTTGGTGGGCGCAGGAATGGGCCCTGTTGTGAGTTATTAGATCAAGATTTGTAATTGCAAGCACCTGATGAACAGGGCAGAAAAATTGGGCCTTTGGCGGTGGTGGTGGACGGTGTTGCCACAAGACTGCAGGCCCTCATAGTTACTCTTGGTGGGCGCAGGAATGGGCCCTGCTGTGAACTATTAGATCAAGATTTGTAATTACCCGCCCCTGTTAAACAGGGGCTGAAAAATTGTGCCTTAGGCACTGGTGCTGGTGCCACAACACTGCAACCCCTCACAGAGACTGTACTTGGAGCACAGCAGTCACACGTGTTGCGAAGCATTTTTTAAAAAAATTGTAAGTACCCGCCCCTGTTAAACAGGGGCTGAAAAATTGTGCCTTAGGCACTGGTGCTGGTGCCACAACACTGCAACCCGGCCCTCACAGATACTGTACTTGGAGCACAGCAGTCACACGTGTTGCGAAGCATTTTTTTAAAAAATTGTAAGTACACGCCCCTGTTAAACAGGGGCTGAAAAATTGTGCCTTAGGCACTGGTGCTGGTGCCACAACACTGCAACCCGGCCCTCACAGATACTGTACTTGGAGCACAGCAGTCACACGTGTTGCGAAGCATTTTTTAAAAAAAATTGTAAGTACCCGCCCCTGTTAAACAGGGGCTGAAAAATTGTGCCTTAGGCACTGGTGCTGGTGCCACAACACTGCAACCCGGCCCTCACAGATACTGTACTTGGAGCACAGCAGTCACACGTGTTGCGAAGCATTTTTTTAAAAAATTGTAAGTACCCGCCCCTGTTAAACAGGGGCTGAAAAATTGTGCCTTAGGCACTGGTGCTGGTGCCACAACACTGCAACCCGGCCCTCACAGAGACTGTACTTGGAGCACAGCAGTCACACGTGTTGCGAAGCATTTTTTTAAAAAATTGTAAGTACCCGCCCCTGTTAAACAGGGGCTGAAAAATTGTGCCTTAGGCACTGGTGCTGGTGCCACAACACTGCAACACGGCCCTCACAGAGACTGTACTTGGAGCACAGCAGTCACACGTGTTGCGAAGCATTTTTTTTAAAAAATTGTAAGTACACGCCCCTGTTAAACAGGGGCTGAAAAATTGTGCCTTAGGCACTGGTGTGGTGGCATGGATCATTGAGGAGGAGGAAGAGGATAGTCAGTGAACATAAGAGGACAGTCACTCAGCATCAGCATAGGCAGTCTTGAAGGGATGTGACATTAAAAATTATTCGGTTATATCCGCCTCAGGTGCCTGGTAGCTGGTGGTGATCCAAGACTGATTCATTTTGATGAATGTCAGTCGATCAACCGAGGCGGTGGACAGGCGCACCCTATGATCAGTCACAAATCCTCCAGCAGCACTGAATGTGCGTTCAGAAAGAACGCTGGAGGCAGGACAGGCCAGTAGCTCAATTGCATACTGTGCAAGCTCTGGCCAGTGATCCATCCTCAGGACCCAGTAAGCCAGAGGATTTTCGGTGGGAAAGGTGTCCAAGTCTGACCTTGCCCCAAGGTATTCCTGCACCATGTATATCAGACGCTGGCGATGGTTGCTGGAACCGATCATACCTTGGGGCTACGGACTAAAAAATTGTCTGAACGCATCGGTCAGACGTCCACCTTCCCCACCGCTCCTTCTGCCACTGACCGAAGCCTCAGCAACTCGTCGCCCAGGACCAGGAGTTTGTAGCCTCCCAGTTTCTGGGAACGCGTTGCACAGACCTTTCTGCAAGGCCTCCCTGAGATGTCTCATCCTCTGCTCCCTCTGCGATGGCAAGATAAGGTCCGCAACCTTACCCTTGTACCGCGGATCAAGGAGAGTGGCCAGCCAGTAATGGTCCCTCTCCTTGATCCGAAGAACACGAGGATCCTTCCGCAGGCTTTGCAGGATCAGGGAGGCCATGCAGCGTAGGTTAGCTGAGGCATTCGGTCCGGAGTCTTCTGGGTCACTGAGGATGACATGATCGCCAGCCACCTCCTCCCAGCCACGTACAAGTCCACTGGTTTGTTGGGACTGTACATCATCCCTAAAAGACTGCTGCTGCTGATGCTGAGTGCCAGGCTCCACCTCCATGCTCACACAATCCTCCTCCTCCTCCTCCTCCTCATCCTCTTCCTGTGTGATGGGTGGGACAGAAGGAACACTGTCCGGATAAAGGGGGCCTTGAGAGGCAAGGAAGTCCTCCTCTTCCTGCCTCTGTTCTGCCTCAAGTGCCCTGTCCATTATCCCACGCAGCGTATGCTCCAACAGGTGGACAAGAGGGACAGTGTCACTGATGCATGCACTGTCACTGCTCACCATCCTCGTGGCCTCCTCAAATGGTGAGAGGACAGTGCATGCATCCCTGATCATGCTCCACTGACGTGGGGAAAAAAAACCAAGCTCCCCTGACCCTGTCCTGGTGCCGTAGTCGCAAAGGTACTCATTGATGGCCCTCTTCTGCGTGTGCAGTCGCTGCAGCATGGCCAACGTTGAGTTCCACCTGGTGGGCATGTCACATATTAGGCGGTTCTTGGGCAGGTTCAGCTCCTTTTGCAGCTCAGTCAGCCGAGCACTGGCATTATAAGATCGGCGGAAATGCACACAGACTTTCCTGGCCTGCCTCAGGACATCCTGTAAGCCTGGGAACCTGCCCAAGAACCGCTGCACCACCAGGTTGAGGACGTGAGCCATGCAGGGCACATGGGTGAGCTGCCCCTGTCGCAGGGCGGAGAGGAGGTTGGTGCCATTGTCAGAAACGACCATTCCTGGCTTAAGCTGACGTGGCGTCAACCACCTCTCGGCCTGCCCCTGCAGAGCTGCCAGAACCTCTGGCCCAGTGTGGCTCCTGTCCCCCAAAACACACCAGCGCAAGCACGGCATGGCATCTTTTTGCCTGCGTACTTGCGTAGCCCCTTGTACGCCTACGGAGCACCGCTGGTTCCAAGGACAGAGCACTGGAGGAAGAAGAAGAGGAGGGGGTGGAGGAGAGAGGTGTGTCACAACCAGTAGCAGTAGTCGCGTTTTGGAGGCGTGGTGGCGGAACAACCTCCAACACTACTGCACCTTGTCCTGCATCCCTCCCAGCTGCCAATAGAGTGACCCAATGGGCCGTGAAAGAAAGGTACCGTCCCTGTCCATGCCTGCTGGACCATGAGTCAGCGGTAATATGCACCTTACCGCTGACCGCCCTGTCCAGCGAGGCATGGACATTGCCCTCCACATGCCGGTAGAGAGACGGAATCGCCTTCCGCGAGAAAAAAGTGGCGTTTGGGAAACCTGCCACTGAGGAACCGCACATTGAACAAACTCACGGAAGGGGGCCGAGTCTACCAACTGAAAAGGCAGCAGTTGAAGTGCTAGCAATTTAGCAAGGCTAGCATTCAACCGCTGGGCATGTGGATGGCTGGGAGTGTACTTCTTTCTACGGTCCAGCAGCTGGGGCAGGGAAATTTGCCTGCTGCAATCGGACGTCGGTGTACTGCAAGTACTTGGTTGTGACACACCGAATTCTACACCTTCAGTCCTCTCAGAGCAGCTTTCAGAGAGGACTGAAGGTGTAGTGGGGATGGAGATCCCAGCTGAGGAGGAGCAAGGAGAGGTCCGCTTAGTTCTTTGGTGTGGGTCTTTTATGTGTGCCTGCCAACGAGCTGCATGGCAGGTCGCCATATGTCTGGTCATGCTTGTCGTGCCCAAGCGGCTGATGTTTTGGCCACGCGAGATACGCTTGAGACAAATATTGCAAATAGCAGTGGTGCGATCTGCTGCACTCGTCTCAAAAAAGGCCCACACCAAAGAACTTTTCTGATAACGTGCAGAGGCAGCGCCCTGCACAGGCGGAGCTCTGCGGTGTTGTACAGTTGCTGTGCTGGCCTCTACCTGGCCTCCAGGGGGCATCCTGCCTCGTTGGACATGTGACGCCGCATCCTCCTCCTCCTCGTCCTCCTCCTCATCCTCTCTCCCTTGAGGCACCCACGTGGAGTCAGTGACCTCATCATCCCCTCCCTCTTCACCACTAGAGCAAACCTGGCAGTAAGCTGCAGCTGGTGGAACAGTACTGCCAGATTCCTCAAGCTGGGTATCGTCATCCGAGCCTTCGAATCGTTGGGCATCCTCCTGGAGCATGTACCCAACACTGTGCTCAAAGAGTTCGGGGGACTCCTCAGGAGGACATGGTGGGTCTAGGGAAGGGGTGGCTGATGATGCTCTGTCAGTACCCTGAGCCTGGGTGAGAGAGGATGAGGAGGATGAGGAGGGCTTGGTCATCCATTCTACCAAGCCTTCAGCATGATGCGGCTCCACATGTCCAGCTGCCGAAAACAAAGACGCGCGTGTCCCATGGCCACGTGCTGATGACGATGCACGACCACGTCCACGTCCACGGCCACGTCCACTAGAAACAGAGCCTGCCTGCCCTGTGTTCTTGGCTCTGCACGCTCTGCCTCCCCTTGGCGGTCTTCCAGCCATTGTAGTCGGTAGTCCTGTGGGTGCTGCTGAGAAGAAAATATAGGAGCTCTGTGTGATGCCACTAACACACTAGAAGTCCTATGGGTGCTTCTGCAAAGAAAATAGAGGAGCTCTGTGTGATGCCACTAACACACTAGAAGTCCTGTGGGTGCTGCTGAGAAGAATATATAGGAGCTCTGTGTGATGCCACTAACACACTAGAAGTCCTATGGGTGCTTCTGCAAAGAAAATAGAGGAGCTCTGTGTGATGCCACTAACACACTAGAAGTCCTGTGGATGCTTCTGCAAAAAAAATAGAGGAGCTCTGTGTGATGCCACTAACACACTAGAAGTCCTGTGGGTGCTTATGCAAAGAAAATAGAGGAGCTCTGTGTGATGCCACTAACACACTAGAAGTCCTGTGGGTGCTTCTGCAAAGAAAATAGAGGAGCTCTGTGTGATGCCACTAACACACTAGAAGTCCTGTGGGTGCTTCTGCAAAGAAAATAGAGGAGCTCTGTGTGATGCCACTAACACACTAGAAGTCCTGTGGGTGCTTATGCAAAGAAAATAGAGGAGCTCTGTGTGATGCCACTAACACACTAGAAGTCCTGTGGGTGCTGCTGAGAAGAATATATAGGAGCTCTGTGTGATGCCACTAACACACTAGAAGTCCTATGGGTGCTTCTGCAAAGAAAATAGAGGAGCTCTGTGTGATGCCACTAACACACTAGAAGTCCTGTGGGTGCTGCTGAGAAGAATATATAGGAGCTCTGTGTGATGCCACTAACACACTAGAAGTCCTATGGGTGCTTCTGCAAAGAAAATAGAGGAGCTCTGTGTGATGCCACTAACACACTAGAAGTCCTGTGGATGCTTCTGCAAAAAAAATAGAGGAGCTCTGTGTGATGCCACTAACACACTAGAAGTCCTATGGGTGCTTCTGCAAAGAAAATAGAGGAGCTCTGTGTGATGCCACTAACACACTAGAAGTCCTGTGGGTGCTGCTGAGAAGAATATATAGGAGCTCTGTGTGATGCCACTAACACACTAGAAGTCCTATGGGTGCTTCTGCAAAGAAAATAGAGGAGCTCTGTGTGATGCCACTAACACACTAGAAGTCCTGTGGATGCTTCTGCAAAAAAAATAGAGGAGCTCTGTGTGATGCCACTAACACACTAGAAGTCCTGTGGGTGCTTATGCAAAGAAAATAGAGGAGCTCTGTGTGATGCCACTAACACACTAGAAGTCCTGTGGGTGCTTCTGCAAAGAAAATAGAGGAGCTCTGTGTGATGCCACTAACACACTAGAAGTCCTGTGGGTGCTTCTGCAAAGAAAATAGAGGAGCTCTGTGTGATGCCACTAACACACTAGAAGTCCTGTGGGTGCTTATGCAAAGAAAATAGAGGAGCTCTGTGTGATGCCACTAACACACTAGAAGTCCTGTGGGTGCTGCTGAGAAGAATATATAGGAGCTCTGTGTGATGCCACTAACACACTAGATGTCCTATGGGTGCTTCTGCAAAGAAAATAGAGGAGCTCTGTGTGATGCCACTAACACACTAGAAGTCCTGTGGGTGCTGCTGAGAAGAATATATAGGAGCTCTGTGTGATGCCACTAACACACTAGAAGCCCTATGGGTGCTTCTGCAAAGAAAATAGAGGAGCTCTGTGTGATGCCACTAACACACTAGAAGTCCTGTGGATGCTTCTGCAAAAAAAATAGAGGAGCTCTGTGTGATGCCACTAACACACTAGAAGTCCTGTGGGTGCTTATGCAAAGAAAATAGAGGAGCTCTGTGTGATGCCACTAACACACTAGAAGTCCTGTGGGTGCTTCTGCAAAGAAAATAGAGGAGCTCTGTGTGATGCCACTAACACACTAGAAGTCCTGTGGGTGCTTCTGCAAAGAAAATAGAGGAGCTCTGTGTGATGCCACTAACACACTAGAAGTCCTGTGGGTGCTTATGCAAAGAAAATAGAGGAGCTCTGTGTGATGCCACTAACACACTAGAAGTCCTGTGGGTGCTGCTGAGAAGAATATATAGGAGCTCTGTGTGATGCCACTAACACACTAGAAGTCCTATGGGTGCTTCTGCAAAGAAAATAGAGGAGCTCTGTGTGATGCCACTAACACACTAGAAGTCCTGTGGGTGCTTCTGCAAAGAAAATAGAGGAGTTCTGTGTGATGCCACTAACACACTAGAAGTCCTGTGGGTGCTGCTGAGAAGAATATATAGGAGCTCTGTGTGATGCCACTAACACACTAGAAGTCCTATGGGTGCTTCTGCAAAGAAAATAGAGGAGCTCTGTGTGATGGGACTAACACACTTCAAGTCCTACAGGTGCTTCTGGGAAGAAAATAAAGGTCTGTGTGATGGGACTAACACACTTCAAGTCCTATAGTTGCTTCTGGGAACAAAATATAGCTCTGTGTGTGTGATGGGACTAACACACTTCAAGTCCTATAGGTGCTTCTGGGAACAAAATATAGCTCTGTGTGTGTGATGGGACTAACACACTTCAAGTCCTATAGGTGCTTCTGGGAACAAAATATAGCTCTGTGTGTGTGATGGGACTAACACACTTCAAGTCCTATAGGTGCTTCTGGGAAGAAAATATAGCTCTGTGTGTGTAATGGGACTAACACACTTCAAGTCCTATAGGTGCCTCTGGGAACAAAATATAGCTCTGTGTGTGTGATGGGACTAACACACTTCAAGTCCTATAGGTGCTTCTGGGAAGAAAATATAGCTCTGTGTGTGTGATGGGACTAACACACTTCAAGTCCTATAGGTGCTTCTGGGAAGAAAATATAGCTCTGTGTGTGTGATGGGACTAACACACTTCAAGTCCTATAGGTGCTTCTGGGAACAAAATATAGCTCTGTGTGTGTGATGGGACTAACACACTTCAAGTCCTATAGGTGCTTCTGGGAACAAAATATAGCTCTGTGTGTGTGATGGGACTAACACACTTCAAGTCCTATAGGTTCTTCTGGGAACAAAATATAGCTCTGTGTGTGTGATGGGACTAACACACTTCAAGTCCTATAGGTGCTTCTGGGAACAAAATATAGCTCTGTGTGTGTGATGGGACTAACACACTTCAAGTCCTATAGGTGCTTCTGGGAACAAAATATAGCTCTGTGTGTGTGATGGGACTAACACACTTCAAGTCCTATAGGTTCTTCTGGGAACAAAATATAGCTCTGTGTGTGTGATGGGACTAACACACTTCAAGTCCTATAGGTGCCTCTGGGAACAAAATATAGCTCTGTGTGTGTGATGGGACTAACACACTTCAAGTCCTATAGGTGCTTCTGGGAACAAAATATAGCTCTGTGTGTGTGATGGGACTAACACACTTCAAGTCCTATAGGTTCTTCTGGGAACAAAATATAGCTCTGTGTGTGTGATGGGACTAACACACTTCAAGTCCTATAGGTGCTTCTGGGAAGAAAATATAGCTCTGTGTGTGTGATGGGACTAACACACTTCAAGTCCTATAGGTTCTTCTGGGAACAAAATATAGCTCTGTGTGTGTGATGGGACTAACACACTTCAAGTCCTATAGGTGCTTCTGGGAACAAAATATAGCTCTGTGTGTGTGATGGGACTAACACACTTCAAGTCCTATAGGTGCTTCTGGGAACAAAATATAGCTCTGTGTGTGTAATGGGACTAACACACTTCAAGTCCTATAGGTGCCTCTGGGAACAAAATATAGCTCTGTGTGTGTGATGGGACTAACACACTTCAAGTCCTATAGGTGCTTCTGGGAAGAAAATATAGCTCTGTGTGTGTGATGGGACTAACACACTTCAAGTCCTATAGGTGCTTCTGGGAAGAAAATATAGCTCTGTGTGTGTGATGGGACTAACACACTTCAAGTCCTATAGGTGCTTCTGGGAACAAAATATAGCTCTGTGTGTGTGATGGGACTAACACACTTCAAGTCCTATAGGTGCTTCTGGGAACAAAATATAGCTCTGTGTGTGTGATGGGACTAACACACTTCAAGTCCTATAGGTGCTTCTGAGAACAAAATATAGCTCTGTGTGTGTGATGGGACTAACACACTTCAAGTCCTATAGGTGCTTCTGGGAAGAAAATATAGCTCTGTGTGTGTAATGGGACTAACACACTTCAAGTCCTATAGGTGCCTCTGGGAACAAAATATAGCTCTGTGTGTGTGATGGGACTAACACACTTCAAGTCCTATAGGTGCTTCTGGGAAGAAAATATAGCTCTGTGTGTGTGATGGGACTAACACACTTCAAGTCCTATAGGTTCTTCTGGGAACAAAATATAGCTCTGTGTGTGTGATGGGACTAACACACTTCAAGTCCTATAGGTGCTTCTGGGAACAAAATATAGCTCTGTGTGTGTGATGGGACTAACACACTTCAAGTCCTATAGGTGCTTCTGGGAAGAAAATATAGCTCTGTGTGTGTGATGGGACTAACACACTTCAAGTCCTATAGGTGCTTCTGGGAACAAAATATAGCTCTGTGTGTGTGATGGGACTAACACACTTCAAGTCCTATAGGTGCTTCTGGGAAGAAAATATAGCTCTGTGTGTGTAATGGGACTAACACACTTCAAGTCCTATAGGTGCCTCTGGGAACAAAATATAGCTCTGTGTGTGTGATGGGACTAACACACTTCAAGTCCTATAGGTGCCTCTGGGAAGAAAATATAGCTCTGTGTGTGTGATGGGACTAACACACTTCAAGTCCTATAGGTGCTTCTGGGAAAAAATATAGCTCTGTGTGTGTGATGGGACTAACACACTTCAAGTCCTATAGGTGCTTCTGGGAACAAAATATAGCTCTGTGTGTGTGATGGGACTAACACACTTCAAGTCCTATAGGTGCTTCTGGGAACAAAATATAGCTCTGTGTGTGTGATGGGACTAACACACTACAAGTCCTATAGGTGCTTCTGGGAACAAAATATAGGAGCTCTGCCTGCCTGCCACGAACACACTACAAGTCCTATAGGTGCTTCTGGGAACAAAATATAGGAGCTCTGCCTGCCTGCCACGAACACACTACAAGTCCTATAGGTGCTTCTGGTAACAAAATATAGGAGCTCTGCCTGCCTGCCACGAACACACTACAAGTCCTATAGGTGCTTCTGGTAACAAAATATAGGAGCTCTGCCTGCCTGCCACGAACACACTACAAGTCCTATAGGTGCTTCTGGTAACAAAATATAGGAGCTCTGCCTGCCTGCCACGAACACACTACAAGTCCTATAGGTGCTTCTGGTAACAAAATATAGGAGCTCTGCCTGCCTGCCACGAACACACTACAAGCCCCTCTTTCTCAATCAATCTTTGTAACTGAATCTATCTAACTCAATTTCTGTAAGTGAATCTCTCTACCTAACTAAATCGAGCAGAGTGTCACAGAATCAGCCTGCTCAATCTGCGCCGGAACAGCATGTGACCGGCGCAGACGGCGTGGCGGCCTTTTATAGGGGGGGGCGTGTACTACAGCCCCTGAGCTGTAATTGGCTACAGGCGTCCTGCCTGTAGCCAATTATGGCTCTTCGAGTTTCCGGGGCTGTGATTGGCCAAGCATGCGGGGTCACAGTGCATGCTTGGCCAATCATCAGCCAGCAATGCACTGCGCCGGCCGCGCCGGCCGCAATGCATTGCGGGGCCGCGCGCATCACACGAACGTGATGCGAGCGGCCAAAATAGTTCTGGGCTCGCCGAGCGAGCGAACGCCCGGTGCTCGATGCGAACGTGGGTTCGCATCGAGCACCGGGCCCATCCCTAGTACCAGGATATCTCATTAAATGGCCACTTCTGATCATATCCATATATTTGAACAAGATTTGCCAGTAACTCACACTGGAGGAAAACTATGGTCTTGTTTTTTACAAAAATCATCCAAATCATAGGAACTCTTATTAGTATAGCCTCCTTCCCAGTCGATGCCTAATACGGAGAAATGCGTTGGGTGGAGCTGTAGAACCTGACATCACCACGCCCCAGCTGGCTGGCTTGAGCCGCGGCTGTTGAGTCTCTTTGAATATATCGCAAACCGTTTTTATGTGGATGTCAGTTGCGTTGCCCATCAAATGGAATAAAGGAACTTTGATTTTTAGCAATATTGCACCATGAAGTCTTCTTTCTTCCTCCTTTAAATATGCCCCATGAGCGAACCTACCCTAAGAAGGGCCGTACGAAGTATACCGCAGCACTTGGAATTGTCGGTGGAGGAGAGGATCCGGAGATTGGATTAATGTGTGAACATACCGTCCCTGCTTGAGAGATCCCTCCTGCGTGTGCCTATACGATCTCCATAATTAGAGATCATATGGTCTTTATAATTCCTTGGCTGTTTCTGTGGAAATATATGGTGAATAGAGCAATCATGTTTTTCTGCTGAAGGGCTCAGTTCTACAGATTCATATGGAGTGACACTTACTATGGACTTTTAATTTAGTTTCATTGTGGCATTTTTGTATTTTATTTATACCTTTCACACATCTATTTGTTTGTATACATTTTTTGTTTGCGCACTTAACTTTTCTATACACATTTTCGAGCTGAATATTCAGTTTTTTTTAGTTGCAGCACCTTACACTGTTTGTTCACAATATATATAATTTTTTATATATTTATATTAGTACATGTTTTTGAGGGGTTAGCGCGGGTTTTCCACTTTACACAAAAAATATCCAAACCCAAAAACCAAATTATAATATATTGCAGATTACCAGTCTTTAGATGTGGCAGATACATTCGTTTTCTTTTAAAAGTGATAATAAACCCTTACATAATCTTACTGAAATGAATAGACTCAGGTGATACACAGTGATGAATTAAACTTTACCTGTTTATCTGCAGTATTCTTCAAGGAGGCAGGGGGCATGGATCTGATGTCACACATTCCACAGCACAGAGCTGAGTGTAATTTGACACCTGACTGGAGGGAAAGAGCACACCCCCCCTACACAGACTTAATGGCAAACAGGCAAATCTGAGGCTGCCAGTCACCTGCTGTGTGCTAGATGTGGGGATAGGCTGTCTCCAAGGATTACCTGGTGCCTGCAAAAACTGCCAGAAGTGACTCATGCAGATAACAGAAGGAGAGAACAGAATGGATACACACTAAGTGCTATGGCCAGAGGCAAGTACACACCATGTGAGGATATACTTTGTTTGTTTTTTTCATATCAGAGATTTACAACCACTTCATGGCTTTTTTCTAAATGTATTTGCCAGTAACACACTTCCCCTTCTACTGTAGGTGACAACGTACATTCACCTTACTATATCTATGGAGGAACAGCATTGTCACCCTAGGCTGATTTGGACTAGACATGGGCATTCGTTTTCGTCCAAATGCATTTTTGTACGAATTTCAGGTATTTTCGTTATCGTTTTAACAAACGATAAAGAACGTGCAGAATCCAAAAACCCACATAAACAAATGCTTTATTTTTGTTTTCGTTGCAACAGTTCGATATAAGTAGGAGATTCGACATGATGCTGACAATAGCGATCTGTGTCCATCGAACCTGTGGTCGAATGTGCCTAACCTTAGCTCTATTAGTTCAAGATTATTCTACATAGAGAGAAAAGATTCGACAGTATAGAGACAATAGCAAAAAAGGTTGAATGTGCCTAACCTAACTCTATTAGTCCAAGATTATTCGACATAGAGATAAAAGATTTGCCGAAGTAGTTGCCGCGAGTGGACATTTATGGTCAAATGCTCCGCCCATAGGCTATAGAAGAATTCTAATGTTGGTTGACTAGTAATACTATTTAATAAATATAATTATTACTAGTGTCATACAACATTAGAATTCTACTATAGCTTGTAGGCGGAACATTCGACCGGAAATGTATGATTGCGGCCTCGTACAGTTTAGCTGCTCCGTCGAATCTTCTTAGAACATTCGACAGACACCATAAGCCTTCAATTACAGATTCGACCTTAAAGGGGTTGTAAAGTTATTATTTTTATTTTTTTTAAATAACAAACATGTTATACTTACCTTCACTGTGCAGCTCGTTTTTCACAGAGTGGCCCTGAACCTGGTCTTCTCAGGTCTCTTGGCGGCTGTCTCCCTCCCCCCCACAAGGACTTCTCACTTTCATGCGAGATCCCTTGCATGGTGAGAAGTGCTTGCGGGCGCGCTCCCGTGATACAGCCGGCCGCCATAGCCGCTCACTGTATCACTCGGCCCCGCCCCCCGGCACGCCTTATCATTGGATGTGATTTTTTTAACTGGAAACTCCTCTTTAAATCGTTTTTTCCAGCATGCATCATAGCAAATATGATTGGCTGTGAAAAGTATGTTTATCCATAACTTGCATATACTGTAGCTCATCATACTAATGTCAAAGGCAAAAGTGCCACCTATTGACAAAAGGGAGAAGCCACACTGAACAAAAGTAATTTAATCATTAAAGTGGTTGTAAACTCTCCCCCACATCTTTGTCCCATGTAAATCAGCATAAAAAACCCTAATGAACACTGCTTGTAGATATCTCCTTACTTGCTTAGTATTGTTGTAATCCTTTTTTGACCATAGAATGACATCACTGAGCGTGCCCAGATCTCCCCTGATTTACGGCACACTCTGTGTACTTGTCTATCTATTATCAGGACTTCCTACAGCACACAACACTGAAATCCCAGGAGACTGCAGAATCATCCAGAGCTTCCTCCTACACCCCATGTGACCATGTGACATCACATGCAGTGTAAACCAGGGCATCGGACAGCATTACTGCAATCTTATCAGCTGAAGCTGATAAGACTGACAAAGGCAAACACTAGATAATCGACACAAGTAAATACTATGAAATAAAACAAGTCAGCTATGAACAGGGAAGCAGGGTTGCTATAGAAACGTTGGATTGAGAAGGAGGCTTGGTTAACAGTACAGGAAGTGCTCAATGTAAGGGCGGAAATACACTCCACTGTGGACTCAGAAAATACTTAAGATGGCGCTGCCTAACCCCTGGAAACTATTTTTTTAAAGTTTGTTTAAACAGTAAGCAATATGCGATTTTGGCTGGATTACAGTGGCTATAGTTTGATAGTTACTTATTATAATGGACTAAATTAAAAGAAGCAACAGAGTGGGAGAGTTTACTTCCTCTTTAAACACTAAAAAATTAGCCAGGCTGGCTACCACCCAGCATAACTAAATTTACCTGTAACCCTACTTTTAGGGATGAGGGCACTACATATGTACAAAAAGGGAGAGTTTTGTTTATTGGTTGGCTGATGTTAATGACACACAATAGTAACATGATCAGGGCAGGATATGTGCCTATTGAGCTCAGGTTCACACTGCTCTGACACGAAAGCCGCGTTACTTCCGATCCGACTTTGCCCTGCAACTTTGATCCGACTTAGAATTACTTTTTACACTCTATGGCATTGAAGTCGTATCAAAGTCGGACCAAAGTAGTGCAGGAACCTTTTCTAAAGTCGGACAGACTTGTGTAGGATCAGTTTAGACAGCTCTCATGGGGAAACATTGAATGTTATATGTCATCCAACTTTGTGTCTCACAAGTCAGATCCTATGTCACATCAGTGTGAACCCAGCCTTATCCATGTGACATGTTTGCTCCATTTTAAACCCTTTGCTTATTCCTGCTGTTATGAACAGCATTTGATACAATCATAGGCTGTAGTGGCGAAAATAAAGCTCACTGAAAGCTAAGAATCTCACTGTCCTTATGTTATCTGGCAAGTGGGTTAAATGGCATGACTACATTAATTCCATACTGAGGAAAGTTTTTTTCATTTTTTTTTGTTTTGTTTTTATCATACCCTTTAAAATTATAATTGAACTGCTATGGCGTACACATGAAGAAGGGAGTTAGAGTTTCATACCTCTGGATAAATCAGACAGCAGATATCACTTTGAGAATGCAAAGTCAATGTTTGTGCTTTGCATGAACTTATCTATTTTATATACAAATGAAAACTGCATAGACATAATAATAATAATGATATTAAAATGAAACAGAACCTGTATCTTTGGTATCTCCCTGGCAGCATCTTCCTCGAACTTTCCCCAGACCTACCATCTGGAGTGTGTGGGTGGATGGTGATTGGGTTTTATTCATAGGGAAAGATGCTGAAGGCATTGTGGGAGGCTCTGATTGTGTCAAAGAACCTGACATGAGTATGAAGTTGTAAATGCAACTGCCCAATGTTGGCATAATTGTCAGTTTTATTTTTGCTATGGCATACCTCTTTTATTCCATCATATAGGACCTCAGGTTATGATATATTAGGACTCCATTATTTATAAACATAATAATACTCATATTGTTTATCTATAGTTAATTAAATGGAAAATATTTTAAATAAAAAATAATTATTATAATTGTTTACAAATGTTTTTGTTTATTGAAGTATATGACAATATACATCATAAAATTGACGTCAACAGTATTTTTTTTTTTTTTTACATACTGTCAACAGTCAGTGTCCCTTATCACCGCCACACCAATTATATGATAATGCTGTACTGCACTGGTGACAGAATGTAAAAAATGTTAGTGTAAATGTGAATTTTTTTTTGATCAATTCAATTCAATTCAATCGTTAAAGATTTTTAACTAAAAAAAACGTGCCTCTTACTAAATAACTTGGATTTTCTACTTTCCAAAAAGGGGTAATTTGGTGGATATTTGTACTGTTGTGGAATTGTCGAGCCTCAAGAAATTAGATAGGTCTTTAGTAGGATTAGGATTGATCAATTTTCATATACCATAGTTTGTGGATGCTATAAATTTTCTACAGACTAAACAATATACACTGATTTGGGTTATTTTCACAAAAGAAATATAGCAGTATACATTTTGGCCTAAATTAACGAAGAAAGATTCTTAATTTACAAAACAGAAACTAAGAAAAACTAATTTTTTTTCAAATTTTTTTGTCTTTTTTGTTTATTTAGCATGAAATATGAAAAAAACAGCAGTGAATAAATACTATGGAAAGAAAGCTATATTTGTGTGGAAAAAATTATAAAAGTTTCATATGGGTACCGTGTTGCATGACTGTAATTGTCATTCAAAGTGTCACAGCGCTGAAAGCTGAAAATTGGCCTGGGCAGGAATGGGTTAAAAGTGTCCGGTATTGAAGCGGTTAAATAGGCTACTAGTGCCAAAGTCTATCCAAACATGCATGCTCTTGTGCTTGCTTAGATGCGCGCAAAGTCCTAATTCTGTGCACAGTTCTGCAGGCCAATCACAGCCCATCTGTACCATGTGATTATCTGTGTTTACCTAATAGTAAACACTGAATTAATAGTTTTCATTCAGAAAAAAAGAGGCTCTAATAGGCTTCAAAATAGGGTGGGCTTTGGCTAAGGAGGAGGGAGGAGACGGAAGCCGCCAAGGAGGGGAAGTCACCCGTGGTTGAAGTAAGTACACCGACTGACCCAAGTGGGGGGGGGGGGGTTGGGTGTCGGGTGCTCTGTTTGCCACCCCACCCAAAAAAAATTACCACCAGCCGCCACTGCTCCTATGGATGTTATCACTGATCGGAGATCATTCCGATGAGCGCACAGTCAGCAGCTTTTTTTTTAGCAGAGTTTGGGCTTGTATTAATGGGAAATTGCAGCTTCCATCAGGTGTATTCGGCCTACATTTGAAATCAGTTTGAGATGCTTCCGAGATCATTCAACATTTATTCACAGATGCATTTGATTTGATCTGTAGTTCACCTCCTTCTAATCTACATCAACCTCCTTAAAACCTGATGAAACGTGTCTTTAAAATTGTTCAACACTTTGTCAGTCTTTTATTGCTCATCCATTGAGGAAATTTCCCTCATTTTCTGCCGTGGTATGGTAAAGCCTACTCACTGATGAAAGAAAAACAAAAACCTGACTTTTAATCTTTACTAGATCCTAAAAAACAAAACAATTTTGGCTGGAGTTCCACTTTTAGGGATTGTAATAATTAGGGATGGTAAAAGTTTAAAGTGATTGTAAAGTCTCATTTAATTTTTTTTTAAATAAACATGTTATACTTACCTCCTCTGTGCAGTGGTTTTGCACAGTGCAGCCTGGATCCTCCTCTTTGCTGCTCCTGGCTCCTCCCTTCTGTCAAGTGCCCCTATAGCAAGTGCCCCCCATAGCAAGCGGAACTTAGCTGCAGCTTCATGTGCCCATTCAGACATGGAGTTGCTGTTTGGCCCCGCCCCCTCTCTCTCTTGATTGGCTATCTGACTTTGATTGACATCTGTGGGAGCCAATGGCCTTGCTGCTGTGTCTTAGCCAATCAGAGGGGAGAGTCCCGGATGGCCGAGGGACTTGTGGACATCGCTGGACAGAGATGGGGCTCAGCTAAGTATTAGGGGATGCTGGGGAGGCTGCTGCACACAGAAAGCTTTTTATATTAATGCATAGAATGCATTAAGATAAAAAAACCTTCTGCCTTTACAACTCTTTAACCACTTCAACACAGGGCTCTTCCCCCCTTCCTGCCCAAGCCAATTGTCAGCGCTGACACTTTTTAAATGACAATTGTGCAGTCATGCAACACTTTACCCAAAAATAGAGCTTTCTTTTGGTGGTATTTAATCACCACTGGGTGTTTTATTTTTTGCTAAACAATTAAAAACAGACTGAAAATTTTGAAAAAAAAAATGTTTTTGTTGTTCCTGTTATAAAATGTTGTAAATAAGTAGGTTTTCTCCTTCACTGATGGGCACTAATGAGGCTGCATTGATGGACACTGATAAGGTGCCACTAATGGGCACTAATAATGCTTCACCAATGAGGTGGCACTGATGAGCACTGATGATGGGCACTAATATTCAGCACTGATGGGCGGCACTGATAGGTGGCACTGATATGCAGAAGTGATGGACATTGATAGGCAGAACTGATGGGCACTCATAGGTGGCACTGATGGGCACTTATGGGTGGCACTGATAGGTGGCACGGATAGTCACAGATGGACACTGATGGGTGGTACTGATGGACACTGATAGATAGCACTAATGAGCATCACTGATAAGGAGGCACTGGCAGGCATTATTGATGGGCACTGATTGGCATCCCTGGCGGTCATAGGTGGCATACCTGGTGGTCATCATGGGTGGGCATCCTCGGAGGGGGCTACGCTGATAATCAGTGTAGACCCTCCTATCAGGAGAGCAGCTGATTGGCTCTCCTCTACTCGCGTCTGTCAGACACAATAGAGGAAAACCCGATACACTGCTTTTCCTGTTTACATAGTGATCGGCTGTGATTGGACACAGCTGATCACGTGGTAAAGAGCCTCCGTCAGAGGCTCTTCACCTAGATCGGAGTTGCGGTGTGTCAGACTGACGCACTGCACCACCGATCACCCCCCACAGGAGCGCGTGGGCATGTTATCCTAAAAGACGTCATATGACGTCCAGTCAGGATAACTTAGGCCGGGCAGGAAGTGGTTAACCGCTTCCCAACTGGCGCACGACGATGTGCGTCGGCAGAATGGCACGGACAGACATAAGGGCGTATAGGTACATTCCTTTGAATTTGCCACCGTGCCATCGCCGTGCTATCTTTGTTTGCAGGGAAACAAAGAGGAAGTAAACCCATCAAGGTTTACTTCCTCTTTAAGCCAGCAAAATGGTCCGGTCTGAAAGTGGTTAAAGGGGTTGTAAAGGTTTTTATATGTTTTATTTTTTAAACAAGCATGTTATACTTACCTCCTCTGTGCAAGGATTTTGCAAAGAGCTTCCCCGATCCTCCTTTTCTGGGGTCCCTCGGCGGTGCTCCTGGCTCCTCCTCCGCATCGAGTGCCCCCGCGGAGAGCCGCATTTCATGGGGGCACATGTGTGGGCGCTCTTGAGTCCTGCTGCTGCATCCATTGACAAAGACAGCAGGACTCTGCCCCGCCCCCAACTCCTGTGTCACTGGATTTGATTGACAGCAGCGGGAGCCAATGGCTCCCGCTGCTATAAATCTATCCAATAAGGACCCGAGACAGCGGCTGGAGCTGCTGTGCTCGTCCTCGTCACTGGAAAGATCGGGTTCTGGTAAGTAAAATGGGGGCTCTCGGGGGCCGATGCAATTCAGAAGGTTTTTCACCTTAATGCATAGAATGCATTAGGGTGAAAAACCTTGAGGGTTTACAACCTCTTGAAAGACCACAATGCTTCACTTACCTGGAACCACAATCTATTAGCCATTTCAGTAGTAGATTGACCTCAAACTAGGCTAATTACTATTTCTGCTACCACAAATTTAACAAGAATTCATAGACTCACTGCACTTTCATAAATATTTAATAGATATTTGCTCAAAGCAGAATTTTTTTTTTATAAATTAATAAATGTATGGCAAGAATGAGTTTTTCCTCTCTAACATTATTCTAGGAAAAACATAACAAAAGGTGTGATTTTACAGGCCATCACTGATTGAATTATTTATTAGAATAACATTATATAAAACGGAGCTTGATTGCTCTAGTTGTGAGTTTAAAGTGTATTTTTTTAGATAAATATTTTTTAACGGTTTGCTTCGGTAAGGTTGCAATGATTCATCCCTAGAGGGCTTACTGCTTTCAGAGCATATGGCTAGCAGAAAACAAGGTCATTTGTGTTCTGTCATTTATCCTGTTAATATAGAAGTAGTTGTAGACTTAGATGAGTTCGTATTAGTATGAGGATTTACTGCACATTTTATTTTGATCAACTACTTTACAGGATTGATAGTTTGACACTATCTCAAAGAACATATATTATATTCCATTTCATATCTGTGCAGTATGATAAAGATTAGGCCTCAATGAGCAATATATACACTGAACAAAATTATAAACGCAACACTTTTGTGTTAGCCCCTATTTATCATGAGTTAAACCCAAAGATCTATAACTTTTTCTTTGTACACAAAAGGCCTATTTCTTTCAAATATTGTTCACAAATCTGTCTAAGTTTGTGTTAGTGAGCACTTCTCCTTTGACAAGATAATCCATCCACCTCACAGGTGTGGCATATCCAGATGCTGATTAGACAGCATGATTATTGCACAGGTGTGCCTTAGGCTCGCCACAATAAAAGGCCATTCTAAAATGTGCAGTTTTATCACACAGCACAATGCCACAGATTTCGCAAGTTTTGAGGGAGCGTGTAATTGGTATGCTGACTCCAGGAATGTCCACCAGAGCCGTTGCCCGTAAAATTGAAAGTTCATTTCTCTACCATAAGCCATCTCCAAAGGTGTTTCAGAGAATTTGGCAGTACATCCAACCAGCCTCACAACTGCAGACCACTTGTAACCACACCAGCCCAGGACCTCCACATCCAGCATCTTCACCTCCAAGATCGTCTGAGACCAGCCACCCGGACAGCTGCTGCAACAATCAGTTTGCGTAACCAAAGAATTTCTGCACAAGCTGCCAGAAACCATCTCAGGGAAGCTCAACTTCATGCTCGTAGTCCTCATTGGGGTCTCGACCTGACTGCAGTTTGTCATTGTAAGCGACTTGAGTGGGCAAATGCTCACATTCGATGGCGTCTGGCACTTTGGAGAGGTGTTCTCTTAATGGATGAATCCTGGTTTTCACTGTACAGGGCAGATGGCAGACAGCACATATGGCGTCATGTGGGTGAGCGGTTTGCTTATGTCAAGTTTGTGGATCGAGTGGCCGATGGTGGCGGTGGGGTTATGGTACGGGCAGGGGTATGCTATGGACAACGAACACAGGTGCATTTTGAATGCACAGAGATACCGTGATGAATTCCTGAGGCCTATTGTTGTGCCATTCATCCACAACCATCACTTCATGTTGCAGCATGATAATGCACGGCCCCATTTTGCAAGGATCTGTACACAATTCCTGGTAGCTGAAAACATTCCAGTTCTTGTATGGCCAGCATACTCACCGGACATGTCGCCCATTGAGCATGTTTGGGATGCTCTGGATCGGCTTATACGACAGCGCGTTCCTGTTCCTGCCAATATCAGGCAACTTTGCACAGCCATTGAAGAGGCATGGACTAACATTCCAAAGGCCACAATCAACAACCTGATCAACTCTATGCGAAGGAGATGTGCTGCACTGTGTGAGGCAAATGGTGGTCACACCAGATACTGACTGGTTTTCGGATCCCCAATACAGTAAAACTACACATTTTATTACATTGATGGGGAGTCCTCACTATCAGAATCAAGCTCAGTCTAAGGACCTGTAGAGAGCAGCGGCACCCTGACAGCTCAGACAATGGAGTAGTGGTCCCTGCTATGGTCAGGCATTCCTGACCCCTTGCCCAGGTTGCTGAGGTGATACAATCGCATGATGATTCCTGTATGCAGCAGAGTTCTAGTACTAGTGCCGATCTATCTTCTGGTGAACTGGAGAGCACCAGCGGCTTAGTAAACCCTGGTCGTAGTCAAACCAGCACTGCAGTAACACTTGGTGATTTGGCAAGTCCCATAAGTGCAGTCCAAGCTGGTGCGGTGGCTAGCACAAGTAGTGTCCCGCAGCCAACAAGAATACAAACACAGGCCAGTAGAGCCCATAGTGCCTTCCCGCTGTGCTTGCAAGTCCTAATTGGGAGCCAACAGATTCTTCAGCGCCTGTACTTCCTCAATTCACTGGCCAACCTAGAATTCAGGTGGAAACAGCAGATTTAACTCCCCTTGTTTTTTTGGGGCTGTTTTTCATTGATGTTAGATAGTCAGGAAACTGGCTATCGAATTTTGAGAGAACCTACCCTGGAATGTATAAAGTTTTTTACAGTTACAAAAAAGTAAAAAAAAAAAAACATACAAAAATTAAAAAAGTCAAAAATTGTTGTCGTTTTATTGAGTTAATGTTCTGTTGTTACTGTGTTTTATTGTTGACCATTGTTTGCTTTGCAGGTATGCCATTTAGCTGCAACACTGATCTTATTATTCTGACAGCAACAGAGTTTGCTTTTAGAATACATAAATCAGTGATTTCAGCGCTGTAGGAAGTGATTTCACCCCGCAGTTAAAGCGGAGTTCCAGCCTGTATCAAAAAAAATTAAGCGTCAGCAGCTACAAACAGTGGCATTTCTAGGGGGTGGCTTCTTGGGCTATAGCCCCGAATATGGGGCCCACAGCCCAGAGTCTCTTACTGGGTGCGGCCAGGGCCGGATTAACATAGGGGCATGGCTCTAGTCCTGTGGGAACACATGGGAACGGCGTTCCTGTACTTTTTGCACAGCAGGAACGCCATTCCCATTAGCAGTAGGGCTGATCCTGTGCTGTTGCTGCAGCGGTGCCTGGGGCCGATCCTGGGAGGCTCAGGTGCAGAGTCTTTCCCTCCTTGCTCTTAAGTACCTCACTAATGCAATGTTTGGCAGCTGGCCACTGTAACAAAGTCTCGCTCCTAGACCGGCTTCTGTCATAGGCAGAACACTGATTCCATTTCCTGGCATTGGAACAGTGTTTCGCCTATCACAGGACTATCACTAGACTGTATATATATGGGGTATGTATATATATATATACTAGGGTTTAGGTCTGGAGACATCATTGGCCAGTCCATCACATTACCCTCAGTTTCTTTAGCAAGGCAGTGGTCACCCTGAAGGTGTGTTTGGGGGTCATTATCATGTTGTAATACTGTCCTTCGGGCCGAAGGTAGGGGATAATGCTCTGCTTCAGTATGTCACAGTGCATGTTGGCATTCATGGTTCCCATAATGAACTGTAGCTCCCCATTGCCGGCAGCACTCATGCCCCAGACCATGACACTACCACCACCATGCTTGACTGTAGGCAGTCAAGCATGGTGGTGGGAGTGTCCTGGTCTGGGGCATGAGTGCTGCCGGCACTTGTCTTTGTACTCCTCACCTAGTTGTCACCACACACGCTTGACACCATCTGAACCAAATAAGTTTATTTTGGTCTCATCAGACCACAGGACATGGTTCCAGTAATCCATGTCCTTAGTCTGCTTGTCTTCAGCAAACTGTTTGCACTTTCTTGTGCATCATCTTTAGAAGAGGCTTCCTTCTGGGACGACAGCCATGCAGACCAATTTGATGCAGTGTGCGATGTATGGTCGTAGCACTGACAGGCTGACCCCCCACCCCTTCAACCTCTGCAGCAATGCTGGCAGCAGCCATATGTCTATTTCCCAAAGACAACCTCTGGATATGAGCATGTGCACTCAACTTCTTTGGTCGACCATGGTGAGGCCTGTTCTAAGTGGAACCTGTCTGTTAAATCACTGTATGTTCTTGGCCACCGTGCTGCAGCTCAGTTTTAGAGTCTTGGCAATCTTTTTATAGTCTGGGCCATCTTTATGTAGAGCAACAATTCTTTTTTTCAGATCCTCAGAGAGTTCTTTGACATGAGGTGCCATGTTGAACTTCCAGTAACCAGTATGTGAGGGAGTGAGAGCGATAACACCACATTTACCACACCCACTCCCCATTCACACCTGAGACCTTGTAACACTAACAAGTCACGACACCAGGAAGGGAAAATGGCTAATTGGGCCCAATTTGGACATTTTCACTTAAGGTTGTACTCACTTTTGTTGCCAGCGGTTTAGACATTAATGGCTGTGTGTTGAGTTATTTTGAGGGGACAGCAAATTTACACTGTTATACAAGCTGTACACTCACTACATTACATTGTAGCAAAGTGTAATTTCTTAAGTGTTGTCACATGAAAATATATAATAAATTAGTTACAAAAATGTGAGGGGTGTACTCACTTTTGTGAGATACTGTATATCTATGAATACACCGCCTGAAGTGTATTATATAATGTACACCACAAATGAACTGTATATATACGCTACACTGAATGCAGAGTATATATATATATGTCAAATACACTGCAACTAACTAACCTGCCTGCCTAATCTAGCTCAATCTATCTCCGTTCACAGTCACACACTATACACGGCCACTATGTAAGTAGCCTTATATAGTGTGGGGCATGGACTTAGTCCCCCCTGAGCCATGATTGGCACCCTGCTTTTACTTCTTTAACTTCTTTAACCACTTGACATCCACGCTATGGCCGAATGACGACCACAGCGTGGATCTCAATTCCCGGGAGGCCGTCATATGACGTCCTTCCCTGTGCATGCTCCCTGCGCGCGCCCTATAGGGCGCGCGCAGAGCGTGCTGTGATCACAGAGTCACTGAGACTCGGGTGATCAGCGATCCGAGTAAGGGGCGGGTCCCGGCCCCTTACCATGTGATCAGCTGTCAGCCAATGACAGCTGATCACATGATCAAAACAAAAGCTCGTGATCGTTTTTTTTCTCCTCACGATGACAGCGGAGCAGAAAAAAAAATCCGATCACCGGCTCATCTTAAAGGGACATCGGTCCCGAAAAGTCAGAGGCAATTATGCCTCATGTATGCCAACTGTCAATGCCCATAAGTGCCACCTGTCAATGCCCACAAGTGCCACCTGTCAATGCCCACAAGTGCCACCTACCAATGCCCACAAGTGCCACCTATCAATGCCCACCAGTGCTGCCAATCAGTGCCACCTAAAAGTGCTGCCTATCAGTGTAACTCATCAGTGCCCATCACTGCTACCCATCAGTGCCCATCACTGCCACCTATCGGTGCATGTACATCAATGACAGACAAAAATTACCCATTTAAAATTTTTATAACAAAAAAAAAAAAATAAATAATAATTTTTTTTTTAAATTCGGTCTTTTTACATTTTTTTAACAAAAAATAAAAATCGCAGAGGTAATCAAATACCACCAAATGAAAGCTCTATTTGGGGGAAAAAATGATAAAAATGTCATTTGGGTACAGTGTTGTATGACCACGCAATTGTCATTCAAAGTGCGACAGCGCTGAAAGCTGAAAATTGGTCTGGATAGGAGGGGGGTTTAAGTGCCCAGTAAGCAAGTGGTTAAAACAGGGAATCATTTTTGATTCAAGCATAACATTTGACAAGGCATCAACATTTTTGGGTCATTTGTGTTTGCTGTCTACTTTTTATTTTAAAAATAGCCACTTTTATTTATCATATGAATACAAAGTGTCATTAACGTCCAAGCTCTGTAACTAGGTTGCTGGAAAAGCCTGAGTCGCATTACCATTATGGGTAACCACAGCAACCTTCAACAGCTTGTGCATGTTCGTCAACTAGTTGCTTTTCAAACAAAGTAATGTATGGTGTGAATAGCAGGGATGCTATGTGAGCAGTAGAACTATCGGTAGAATTCAGTTAATCAGTTTATTAATATAATCAAGTTTAGCATAGTGGAAGACTATGCCTTAGCAACCAATAAACGGGATCCTATATCATGCCTGCAGCTTGAAGTGCCCCAATCACACTATAATAGGAAATACAACTAATACCATATTTACAAGTGAGAGTAATGCCGCGTACACACGAAGGGACTATCCCGCGGGATTATCCGCTGGACCGAAGTCGAGCCGATAATCCCCTCGTGTGTGGGCGCCGGCGGACTTTTTTTGGCCAAAGTACGGCGGACTAAAGTTTTAAGTTTTGTTTTAAAATTATCCGCTGGACTTGGCAGTCCAGCGGACAATCCGGCCGTGTGTAGTATGGTCCGGCGGACCAAAAAGGACGCATGCTCAGTAGCAAGTATTTTTCTAGTATTTTTAGTTTTCTAGTCCCGTCGTACGTGCAGTACGTCATCGCGTGAACCGTCGGACTTTTTGCGTGATCGTGTGTGGTCAAGTCGTTCGCTTTTTAGTCCAGCGGACCCAGCTGGAAAGTCCAGCGGATTGTCCGCTGGACTAGGTCCGCCGGGAAAAGTCCCTTCGTGTGTACGCGGCATAAGGGTTTCTTTCCTACAAGAATATGATTTTAATAGATTTTTAAATCACTTATTAATCTCACTCCAGCCAATCAAATGAATACGCAGTTGTAACACATCTATAGAAACTACAATTGCCAACATTTTGTAAAGAACTGAGTGTATTTTTGTGATTTATTCAATCTTGTTGCTATGGCTAGATAGGAAAGAAGAAGGCAATGACAGATTTAGCTATGCAGCAGGCTTGCTGCTCCATGTCACAACTTGCTATTTTGATAAAATATAGGATTTCACAATGCTGGTAATATTCATCCTGGGCTTACCACCTCCTGTAAGGCCAATTATGTAATACAGTTCTAAAAAGGAGGAACACTAGGTCCTGCCATGGAGGCTGCATGAATAACATCTGCCAGTTGTTATCTCTTTTTCCTTCCCATGCATCTTCATTACAGGATAGCTTAAAGGAGTTGTAAAGTCAGAAGGTTTTTTTATCTTAATGCCCTTAGGCCCCCTAATACTTACCTGAGGTCCATTTCCATACCTCCCAACATTTTGAGATTGGAATGAGGGACACCTACTAATAAAAATATGTATACATAGGACACGCCCCCTGCCACACCCCCTTTAAAGATAATTAACAAAAAAAGGGTTAATTAAAAAAAGGTTAATTAAATCCACAAGGACTGTTTTTACCACTACTATTCCTTTATACTGGCTTTTAAAATGTACAAATGCAGCAATTAAGAAATTGGATGAAAGGCTTAGCACTGGGAAACACTTTTATAAAGAAAAAAAGTGCATTTTATATACAACTATATGGATCAGACCAAAATGAGGGACAAATGAGGGGGAAGAGGGACAGAGGGACATTGCTCCAAATCAGGGACAGTCTCTCCAAATCAGAGACAGTTGGGAGCTATGCATTTCTATCCAGTGATGGCCACCGGTATCTCAGCATCATCATCTCTCCCTCCTGATTGACTGAGGCACAGCAGTGACACCATTGGCTCTCGCTGCTGTCAATCAAAGTCAGTCAAACAATCAGGAGAGAGGGGGCGGGGCCGAGCCGCAGCTCCATGTCTGAATGTACACAGGGAACTGTGACTCAACTCGGGTGCCCCCATAGCAAGCTGCTTGCTGTGGGGGCACTGAACAGGAGGGAGGGGCCAGGAGCACAGAAGAGACACCAGAAAAGAGGATCAGGGCTGCTCTGTGCAAAACCACTGCACAGGGCAGATAAGTATAACATGTTTGTTGTTTTTATTGAAAAAACAAGACTTAACAATTACTTTAAGAAAACAAACTAGAAGGCATGCTAGAGAAGGATTATGAGCACTTGGTACTTCTGGTCATTAAAGGTACAATTTACTAAGCTATAACAATCATTTGATGCTATGACGTTACATTTTTTTGTTAGAGCAATGACAGCCAATGAGAGCTCACATGGCTAAAAATAATGATCATTTTGATAAATAACACATGCTTTGCCTAATGAATTGAGTCTCATATCATTTGTAACTGACAAGGCATAGTATTTTGACCAGGGAACTTTTTCCTTTACTTTTATTTGCCCTGCAAATGCTTCAGCACGTTTGGCTTTCAGTTTAATGAGCAGAAACTTCTACTGAATCTGATATGTCAGAAAAATTCAACTTCCTAAGCCACAAGGCTATGAAACATTTGACTTTCACAGAGAGGGGGGTTTTGGCAACAGGAGGCAGGTACATAGGAACTTGTTACACATTACCTATGGTTGTAACCAGGGGCGGACTGACAACTCATGGGGCCCCCGGGCAATAGAAGATCATGGGGCCCCCTTGGTCCCCACACTCAAGGGGACCAAGCGCACACACAGGGGGGGGGGGACACACGCAGGGGGACACTGGAGGGAGAGCGCACACGCAGGGGGACACTGGAGGGAGAGCGCACACGCAGGGGACACTGGAGGGAGAGCGCACACGCAGGGGGGGGGGGGGCACGCACACACAGGGGGACACTGGAGGGAGAGCGCACACACAGGGAGGCACACACACAGGGGGACACTGGAGGGAGAGCGCACACAGGGGGGCACACAGGAGGGAGAGCGCACACACAGGGGGACACTGGAGGGAGAGCGCGCACACAGGGGGACACTGGAGGGAGAGCGCGCACACAGGGGGACACTGGAGGGAGAGCGCACACACAGGGAGGCACACACAGGGGGACACTGGAGGGAGAGCGCACACACAGGGGGGCACACACACAGGGGGACACTGGAGGGAGAGCGCACACACAGGGGGGCCCACACACAGGGGGACACTGGAGGGAGAGCGCACACAGAGGGAGCCACACACAGGGGGACACACACACAGGGGGACACTGGAGGGAGAGCGCACACACACACACCACTGGAGGGAGAGCTCACACGCAGGGGGGGGGCACGCACACACAGGGGGACACTGGAGGGAGAGCGCACACACAGGGGGGCACTGGAGGGAGAGCGCACACACAGGGGGGCACTGGAGGGAGAGCGCACACACAGGGGGGCACTGGAGGGAGAGCGCACACACAGGGGGGCACTGGAGGGAGAGCGCACACACAGGGGGGGACACGCACACAGGGGGACACTGGAGGGAGAGCGCACACACAGGGGGGGACACGCACACAGAGGGACACTGGAGGGAGAAACGCACACAGGGGGACACTGGAGGGAGAGCGCACACACAGGGGGGGAAACGCACACAGGGGGACACTGGAGGGAGAGCGCACACACAGGGGGGCACACACAGGGGGACACTGGAGGGAGAGCGCACACACAGGGGGGGAAACGCACACAGGGGGACACTGGAGGGTGAGCGCACACACAGGGGGACACTGGAGGGTGAGCGCACACACAGGGGGACACTGGAGGGAGAGCGCACACACAGGGGGGGACATGCACACACAGGGGGACACTGGAGGGAGAGCGCACACACAGGGGGGGAAACGCACACACAGGGGGACACTGGAGGGAGAGCGCACACACAGGGGGGGAAACGCACACAGGGGGACACTGGAGGGTGAGCGCACACACAGGGGGGGAAACGCACACAGGGGGACACTGGAGGGAGAGCGCACACACAGGGGGGGACATGCACACAAGGGGACACTGTGGGCTGGGGGTGACACTGTGGGCTGGGGGGGTGACACTGCGGGCTGGGGGGTGACACTGCGGGCTGGGGGGTGACACTGCGGGCGGGGGGGTGACACTGCGGGCTGGGGGGTGACACTGCGGGCTGGGGGGTGACACTGCGGGCTGGGGGGTGACACTGCGGGCTGGGGGGTGACACTGCGGGCTGGGGGGTGACACTGCGGGCTGGGGGTGACACTGCGGGGTAGGGGTGACACTGTGGGGTAGGGGTGACACTGCGGGCTGGGGTGACACTGCGGGCTGGGGTGACACTGCGGGCTGGGGTGACACTCTGGGGTACATAGGAACATGTTACACATTAACTATGGTTGTAACATGTGTAGCCAGGCACTGGCTAGTCTACCTGTGTCATCGTGGGACATTCTTTAACCACTTCCCGACCGGCGCACGACGTTATACGTCGGCAGAATGGCACATACAGGCAGGAGGGCGTATATATAAGTCCCTCCTTAATGCCTGTCCGTGCCATCGGGAGCGCGCCGGGAGCGGCGTGCTCCCGCGCCGGTCGGGACCCCCATGAGTCCGGTCGCGGTCCCCGCGGACTCGATCGCAGCGGGGACACCCGCGATCGTGTCACGGGAAGGCTGAACGGGGAGATGCCGAGATAAACAGCATCTCCCCGTTCTGCCTAGCAACTAGTGACGCCGATCTCTGCTCCCTGTGATTGGAGCAGAGATCAGCATTCACTAGCTGACAGCCACGCCCCCCCACAGTAAGAAACACACCCCTAGGCATACTTAACCCCTACACTGCCCCCTTGTGGTTAACCCCTTCACTGCCAGTGTCATTTATACAGGAATCAGTGCATTTAAATAGCATTGATTGTTGTATAAATGACAATGGTCCCAAAAATGTGTCAAAAATGTCCGATGTGTCCGCTATAATGTCGCAGTCACAAAAAAAAAAAATCGCTGATCGCCGCCATTACTAATAAAAAAAAATTATTATTAAAAATGCTATAAAACTATCCCCTATCTTGTAAACGCTATAACTTCTGCGCAAACCAATCAATAATCACTTATTGCGATTTTTTTTTTACCAAAAATATGTAGAAGAATACGTATCGGCCTAAACTGAGGAAAAAATATGTTTTTTTATATATTTTTGGGGGATATTTATTATAGCAAAAAATAAAAAATAATGCGTTTTTTTTTCAAAATTGTCGCTCTTTTTTGTTTATAGTGCAAAAAAAAAAAAAAACGCAGAGATGATCAAATACCACCAAAAGAAAGCTCTATTTGTGGGAAAAAAAGGACGTCAATTTTGTTTGGGAGCCATGTCGCACGACCGCGCAATTGTCAGTTAAAGCAATGCAGTGCCGAATCGCAAAAAGGGGCCTGGTCCTTTGGCTGCAAATTGGTCCGGTCTGAAAGTGGTTAACAAGGGCTGCCTTGAGTTTGTTTCCCTCTAGTGTTCAGCGTAGACATTGTGAAATAATTTCCTGTAGGCAGAGAGTGAGATGCCACTACTGAAAGCAGGGGGTCATGGGAACTTTGAAGAGCCAGGATTTACATGTAGCCAGTGCTGCTGCAGATCACAAGTTCCAGCCGAGTGGAGGTGCCACAGCCTGGACGGTGTGCATAGTTGTCAGCGAGTGAGCCATACACCTGCAGGCGGATCCCCATTCTATCAGGGGTTACTGGCATTGTCACCATTACAGACTCAGCTGAATCCCTGTGTCTTCCAGTGTGTGGCCAGGCACCCTTCACTGGTTGCAGATTCTTCAAGAGCCTGTTCTGGGACAGCCTACTCCCTAGAGCCTTGGTATCATCAGGACGGGTGAATGGGCAGAAACCCACCCTGAGTAAAGTTTTTTTTTTCAATCAGATATTTTTTATTGAAAATATTTTTTGCAAACATACAAAACAAAAAGTCAAGAGGTCATACACGTATACAAAAATATTATTAAAGCAAGCATTATAATTGTAACCTCATCATATGCAATAAAATAATACATACAGGACGGGCTTGTATTCACTTGTAGTATCTGTATGCATTACTTGATTCAGAACGGAGCACCAGAAAGTAGGTTTATGTATAACTCTGAGTATATGCATAACATATACGTGCGCCTCCATCTCTCCTCTTCCCTTATCCCTGTACCCAAAAAACAAAAACGGACCAGGGAGCAAGAAAAAGGGTCCCTTACAACCCCTAAAACAGGGTGTGTACCACAATAAACAAAACATGTACTAAAACTAAAGTTCCCAAAAGTGTAAAGTGATAATAAACCCTTACATATACCCACTGAAGTGATTAGCCTCAGGTGACACACAGTGATCCTCATACATAAGTTGTACCTTTTTTATCTGCAGCCCCAGGATTAACTGGTGTCGGGATAGGCTGTCACAAATGGCTCATGCAGATAGCAAAGGAATGAGAGATCAGACAGGACTCACACTACGTGCTATAGATTGGGGTGTATACACATAGCAGAAGGATATACTTTGTTAATTTTTTATTTCAGAGGATTACAACCACATTAACACAAAAAATGTAATAATGCAGAACACATAAATAATAACATTGGAAATAAAAATTGTAGAGGGCAAAGAAAAAGCTCAAATTAAAAGTTAGTATACGACTTGAAATATGCCATCCAAATGATTCTAAAAATTGTCCCCAAGGTACATACTGTATATTGTATACTGGTGTGAATAAAGAAGCTAGGTCAATCAGCTTGTTGAAATTAAAACACAGAGTTACCCCCACCTCCTTATACCCCCCCCCCCCCAATACACAAAGCTCCCCTTACTTCCCAGCACCCTCTAATACACAGAGCTCCCCGACCACCTAGCACCCGCCAACACACAAGGCTGCCCCACCTCTTAGCACGCCAATACAAAGAGCTCCACCACCTCCTAGCACCCCCAGTATACAGAGCCCCATACCTGCCAGCACCCCCAATACACAGAGCTCCCCCCACCTCCTATTACCTCCCCCAATACACAGAGCTTCCTCACCTCCTAGCACTCCCAGTACACAGAGCTCCCCCACCTCCTAGCATCCCCTAATACACAGAGCTCACCCTACCTCCTAGTTTCCCCTAATTCACAGAGCTCCCCCTCCTCATATTACCCCAAAATCACAGAGCTCCCCCACCTCCTAGCACCCCCAGGACACAGAGCTCCCCTCACCTCCTAGAACCTCCCATATACATAGCCCCTCCACCTCTCAGTACCCCAATACACAGAGTTCCCACCACCTCCTAGTACCCCCAATACACAGAGCTACCCCACCTCCCAACACCCCCATTACACAGGGCTCCCCTCCACCTCCTAGCCCCCAATACACAGAGCTCCCCCACCTCCTAGCCCCCTAATACACAGATCTCCTCCCACCTCCTACACTCCCCAATATACAGAACTCCCCCCACATCCTAGCCCCCAATAAACAGAGCCCCCCCACCTCCTAGCACTCCTCAATACACAGTTCTCCTCCCACCTCCTAGCCCCCCCAATACACAGAGATCCCACCTCCTCTCATGTCCACCCAGTACACAGAGCTCCCTCTCCTCCTGCGGCCGCCCAATACGCAGAGACCCCTGGCCGCCCAGTACAGCGCTAGTGAAAAGTGCTCCATGCGAAGCCTCCTGGCAGCTGCTCCTCTTGAACTGAGAGGGCGCTATCACTTGAGGCGCGCTGTGTCACATGTAAACACAGAATCAGCACAGGAAGCCGCTTCTGTGTTTACAAGTGACAGCAGCTGGTGGGGAGCAGAGAATAAGTGACAGAGGTGACAGACACCGCAGTTACTCCAATCTGTCAGTGAGAGGCAGAGAGAAGTTAGCTCCCAGTGTGCTCCATCCACTGCACATACAGCCAGCACCCGGGGCAGGTGCCCCTTCTGCCCCTGCCTTGTCCTGGCCCTGCCTAAGACCTGCATATTTAATTTTTTTGTCACACTGTCCATTGTTCTCTCCATTAGCACAAATGGGACAGGACTATAGAGCACACCTAGCACAATTATCACCGATATGGTCAGGAAAGAGGGCCCTTTGTTTTTTTACATGATCTTTATAGAGCAAAAGCTCTGCTAATGCAAGTACTTTTTAACCTTATTCAAATGTTTTCAAATAATGTGTTTTCTTTCATTACATAGCTTAGAATCAGTATTTTATTATATTTTAGATATGCTCCACCGTTGACTTGCTGTCCTGTGTACACTGCTCATGGGAAGTGTGTTATCAACGTAACATACTAAGAAACGTAGGAGACAAGATAAATTCATCTTCTCATGTTTATTTCATGATCTCTATCGTTCGTCAAATCCCTAGTGACAAAATTAGCTAATTTGGATTCTCTAAGGTCAAAAATTCAAAATATAGTCTTCAAACCATTTTCCAATCAAGTTTTTAATGCTTTTTGGCAGCAGTTCTGTTAATTAGAAAAGAGCCTGATCGTTTGATTTTCAATGTGACAGCTAGTTTGTCTTCATGAATTAGCACAGACAATTGATGTTGTTACACTGTTAAGCCCAAAGGGAGACTGCTAATCTTTTTTGTATTCTAATTACTTTCCTGTTGCTGAAGGTATTACATCTGAGATCTCAAGAAGCTGGATACATTTCCTCCCAGGCTCTGCTAGTTGCTAAGTGCAAACTGTTCCTTGCCGCCAATAAAACATGAATAGTGTTGAAGTGTCATTACAGATCTTCAAAGTCTTGCTATTAGAACAGTGGCTGTGCCTGAGGGTAAGGCTTTGATTGTGTGTTGGAAGAACCAAACTGATGACAACCATCTACTCCGACTGATTTAACAAATTGTACCGAAATCTCTTTAACTGAAAACTTTACAAAATTAAACTTGTAGGCTACCGTTTCTGTTGGAAATGCTAGTCGATGGCTGTCCCTGGCTTTAAAAAATTCTGAATCACTGGATGGAAACAGGCATGTGGCAAGTAAAGGCCTAAAAAAGTCAGAGCTCCTGATTTGTGTGCATGGTCTAGGACATTGACTTAAAGTATTGAAGCTACTAGATGAGCAAACAGGCCATTTTCAGAAGAAGAGGTCTGCAATGGCATCATTTCTCTGGACAAACTTCTGTTCTTTATTTTTAAATAAAAAGACAAATAAGTAATTATTCTTCATACATTTTTACCAAAATTTATCCTGCTACATTTATTTGGTAAAAATAACCCAAAGCAGTATATAATATTTTGTCTGTGTGAAAGTTAAGTTAAAGCGGTGTTCCGGCCGAAATTATACTTTTTAAATAAAAATACCCCTATAATACACAAGCTTAATGCATTCTAGTAAAGTTAGTCTGTAAACTAAGGTCTGTTTTGTTATTTTATAGCAGTAGTTTGTTATTTTATAAACTTACAGCAGGCCGTGGCCATCTTAAGTGTGGGCATCTGAAGCCAGACTGTATTTCTTCCAGGATCTCATCCTTGCAGATCTTGCACATGCTCAGTGCAGCACAAGCAGTGTAATAGGTTTCAGGTCAGGTTTCCATAGCAATGGCAGTGTCAGAGGAAGTTGCCGCCCCTTCCCAGGAGGTATTGAAAACAGGACATGATGCGATGGGGCAGGGAGGAGGAAGTGAAACATGAATACATCAGATATACAGTAGGTGCTGAGAAAAAAAAATATTCAATTTGTTTACAGTGCACAGTTTAGTGAGGAATGCTGAAGAGTTGTAAAAGTGGGTGGAACTCCACTTTAAGTCTAAAGCTATGGTACCAATCATTGAAAATTGATAACACCTGATGTACTGACTGCCCCTCCAAATGATCCCTTTTTGAAAAGTAGACAGTCCAAGGTATTTATAGTGCCTTGAAAAGTATTCAGTATTCATACCCCTTGAAATATTCCACATTTTGTCATGTTACAACCAAAAAGTAAATGTATTTTATGGGGATTTTATGTGATAGACCAACACAATGTGGCACATAATAATTGTGAAGTGGAAGGAAAATGATAAATGGTTTTCAAATTTTTTTTACAAATAAATATGTGGAAAGTGTGGCATGCATTTGTGTTCAACCACCTTTCGCTGCAATTACAGCTCTAAGTCTTTTTGGGGATGTCCCTACCAACTTTGCACATCTAGAGAGTGACATTTTTGCCCATTCTTCTTTGCAATATAGGTCAAGCTCTGTCAGATTGGATGGAGAACGTCTGTGAACAGCAATTTTCAAGTCACAGATTCCTAATTAGATTTAGGTGTAGACTTTGCCTGAGCCATTCTAACACATGAATATGCTTTGATCTAAACCATTTCATTGTAGCTGTTTATGTATGTTTAGGGTCATTGTCCTGCTGGAAGGTGAACCTCCACCCCAGTCTTAAGTCTTTTGCAGACTCTAAGTAACAGGTTTTCTTCTAAGATTTCCCTGTATTTGGCTCCACCCATCTTCCCATTAACTCTGACCAGTTTCCCTGTCCCTACTGAAGAAAAGCAACCCGAGAACATGATGCTGCCACCACCATGTTTCACGGTGGGGATGGTGTGTTCAGGGTGATGTGCAGTGTTCATTTTCCACCGCACATAGCGTTTTGCTTTTAGGCCAAAATGTTAACTTTTGGTCTCATCTTACCAGAGCACCACATGTTTGCTGTGTCCCCCACACTGAATGCAGAGTATGTATATATATATATATATATATATATATATATATATATATATATATATATATATATATATATTGATACACTGCCTGAATATAGAGTATACATTGAATATACATTGAATATATAGTCTATGCTGAATGCAGAGTATATATAGGAAGGCCAGCATGGTGGCCTGCAATTATGGGAGGAGCCCGGAGGGTATAAATACCAGACCTCTCCACGAGGCTGGTGTCGGTTCTAGCGCGCCGTATTACACGTCACCAGGCCGACAAGCAACTCAGTACACGTTCCTGAGTTGTCCGACGCTCCTCGTTCCAGATTACGGATTCGATTCCCGGTCGCACCCCCAGTTCGTTCCGCTTCAGCGTCGCAGGTAGGATTTATGCTTTTTCGTCGCTACGTCGAAACCCCTGTTTTTCCACTGAGTCATTTCAACTACCATGCTATTGTTTGCTTGTTTTCCACCCCACAATTCACCCCACTTCCACTGGTTGTTACGCCCGCTACCCAGTGCAAGCATCCCCTCACTCACACGTCCACCACAAACACCTCCCCCCCCCCCGTGGCCCCCCCCCCCCCCCCCCCCCCAAAAAAAAAAAAAAAAAAAAAAAAAAAAAAGAACACACACACCCACCAGAGCATCTGTCACTGCCCTCTCCACGCACTTCTTGCAGTCACCGCAAGTTCGTGTAAATGGGCCCCCATACCTTGCAAAATAAATCACACACACACACCCACCAGAGCATGTCACTGCACTCCCCACGCACTTCTTGCAACCACCGCAAGTTCGTGTAAATGGGCCCCCACACCTTGCAAACCTCAGCAAGACAGTCCACTCCTTGCCTTCCACGGCAACCCAGCCAATGTGAGGCACAGCCGCCCCCCGCACATCTTGCTTCACCGCAGGTTTGTGTCACGGCTCCCACATCCACCTCCTACATACCTCTGCAATCGTTGCAGCTCGATCTCCATTGGCCTCGCTGCCACAACTTCCCCAGTAGCAAACTTCAGCTACTCACGCCTTTCTCTATCCCTTTTCACCTTTCCCTTAGGTCAGTAAGTCGTCCCTTGGTCTCCTATACAACAGGATCGGACCACCCCCTTTCTCTTGCCAGGTAATTTCGAGGGCTTGCATCTCTTCACCAGGGGGTCAACTACGGCCCCGAATCAGCTCTTGCAACCCATCTCTCACAAATAATTTCATGTCACCCCACCATAGGCACCAGGTCTCCCAGGCTTGACCCCAACAGAGACTCTATCACTAGGGCAGCAAGCGGTGCGTAGGTAGTCGTTGTTTCAGTTTTCCATTCTCTTCACACACCTTTTCACTACATATCCCTGTCACACATACTTATTCGGCTCAGCACCAGGCGTTAGAAACTGTCACATACTTCTATGCATGTCACACTATTTTCGAAGCACAAGCCTTCACTACGCAGACAAGGTCACCTAATCTCATGACTTGCTGGCAGTGCAAGTATTAGCTGACCGAACCTACGTCATATTGCTACAGATCGAAACATTCCTACTTAGCAAACCAATCAGTAGCCACTCCCCCCAGTGCCGCCCTGGGGGGGCTCTGGTTAAACAGTCCGTGCCGAGCACAGACGGACACCCGAGCATCGGTTACCTGGCCAGTCACCTCCTGGCTTACCTCGGTTGTCACGCATTCTTTGAGTTCCACAGGCCAATGAAACAAACTCACCCAGCGCTCACGCGCATCCCCGATTCTCACCATACCGTCGAACGGTATCCTGCTTCGTTCACACATCTCCCCTTCCCATCCACGCAGAACACCATAGTTTTGATAAAAAATTTCCAGGCGTTAGTAACTGTCACATACTTCTATGCATATCACTCTATTTTCGAAGCACAAGCCTTCACTACGCAGACAAGGTCACCTAATCTCATGACTTGCTGGCAGTGCAAGTATTAGCTGACCGAACCCACGTCAAATTACTACAGATCGAAACATTCCTACTTAGCAAACCAATCAGTAGCCACTCCCCCCAGTGCCGCCCTGGGGGGGCTCTGGTTAACCAGTCCGTGCCGAGCACAGACGGACACCCGAGCATCAGCCACCCGGCCAGTCACCTCCTGGCTTACCTCGGGTGTCACGCATCCTCCGAGTTTACATATAGGCCCATGGAACATCCCACTCAGCGCACGCGCGCAAACCGTTTGTCCCCAATGCCCGTCACACAGGCATCCCGCCCTGCCCCCCCTCCCCCCTTCATATTTCCGCAATCCACAAACACAGATACATCCTCTCCTGCCCTTCAAAACTTAAAACTCAAAAAAAAAAAAAAAAAAAAGTAAACGAGAGAAACATGCATCCCCCCCCCCTCTTTTATTCTAGCAGACGCCATGTCTCTGGCCGGCAGCGACAATCTCAACCCCGCCCCATCACCTCCCGAAGCGGGCCCGGCAGACAACTTCGCACAAGCCTTCAGAGCTTGGACCATCCCCAGACTCTCAGCCGAGCTGAGGCGCAGGAACATCCCCTACCCCATCACGGCCAGGAAAGCTGAACTGTTCAGGCTACTGTTCCCAAGCCCATCCCCACCAAACCCACCAGACACGCAGGCATCACTACAATCAATTGCCTCGGCAGTGTCCCAGCTACACACGCTGGTCTCCTCCCTATCAACTACCATCTCTGACGTCCAGGCCAGAGTGGGGACCTTGGAGCTCCAGCAAGTTACCCCCACTCCACCAGCTGTCGCCCCCGCCACCCCCACATCATGCATTACAAGAATCCGGACCCGATCCGACCATGTCCGCTATCCCTCACTGGTCTCAACTAACCCCAGTCTGAGTCACCACCTTCACGGCGCCACCAGTCTCATAAACCTCTCATTGTCACACAACACGCTGAAAGCCTACCAAGCTGCTTGGAGGACGTACCTACGGTTTCTGGACACATGCCACGGGGGGTCACCAGGGGACCTCCACCATATCCTAGCCTTCATTTCCCACTGCTACACTCGGCTGGCGTTATCACACAATACCATCAAACTTTATCTAGCCGGTATCCAGCACTTCATTTCCTTACAAGACCCTTCTAAACCATCTTTGTTCGCTTCCCACGCAGTCAAGGCAATCCTGCGCGGCATCCTCAAAAAACAGCCGCAGGTCAATGCCAAACGCCTCCCAGTAACCGGTGCCATTTTCCGGGATTTATCGATCATGCTCTCGCATTCCCCTTTTGGCCTTTTTCCCAGCCTGGTCATCCAGGCTGCCATGTACCTGGCCTTCTACGGCTTCTTACGGCCCAGCGAGTTTTCAGTTACTGGCCCTAGCTGCAAGACGCTACGCAGGCGGCACCTCGTACGCCATCAGACCTTTTTCATCCTGCACCTCGAGGCATCCAAAACGCAGCAGACTGGCCCAGGCATCGACATCAAACTGTTCGAAACTCTCAACGCCTGGTGCCCCGTGGCAGTTCTAGATCAGCTACTAGCACACCTACCTGATCCCTCACCTGACAGCCCGTTGCTACCATTTCCGGTCAGACCCCTTAGTAGCAATCAATTCGTCACGCACGTCAGGATTCTCCTCCGCAACTTAGGTCTTGACCCAGCGAAATTCTCAGGTCACTCCTTTCGCATCGGAGCAGCCTCCGCGGCCTCCCGCAATGGAGTCCCCGATCACGTGATCAGGAGGATGGGACGATGGAAGTCCACCTGTTTTGCCCGTTACATTCCCGATCCCCAGACCGAAATGTCCCGGGCCTTCAGTAACCTTGCCTTGTAGCAGTTGCCGCTACCAAACAAATAAACCATTACCTCCCTAAAAACAAGTCTTTTGCGCCCTTTTCTTAACTACTCTCCTAGCAGAAAGGGCCTCACGGCCCAGCTCACCAGGGCTTACCTTTCGGTAGACCAGGGCACACTTCAGGTCTAGTTGTTGTCTGTCTTGTGGCGTGTTTATGTTTTGCTCCTTCACATCGTTATGGACCGAGGGCTCCGACCATAAATAGGAAGGCCAGCATGGTGGCCTGCAATTATGGGAGGAGCCCGGAGGGTATAAATACCAGACCTCTCCACGAGGCTGGTGTCGGTTCTAGCGCGCCGTACCCGCCCACCCATTCCCTTTCTCAGAACACTCTGATATGGCTCTCTACAGAAACAGCCATTACTTCTCAGGTAAGCGCCCTTTTCTTAACTACTCTCCTAGCAGAAAGGGCCTCACGGCCCAGCTCACCAGGGCTTACCTTTCGGTAGACCAGGGCACACTTCAGGTCTAGTTGTTGTCTGTCTTGTGGCGTGTTTATGTTTTGCTCCTTCACATCGTTATGGACCGAGGGCTCCGACCATAAATCTATATATATCAAATACACTGCCACTAACTAAATAACCTGCCTGCTTAATCCAACTCAAGCTATCTCTCCATCCACGCCACCAATATTACACATGGCCACTATGTAAGCAGCCTTATATAGTGTGGACTTAGTCAACCTGAGCCATGATTGGCCAAAGGCACCCTGCCTTTGGCCAATCATGGCTCTCACAGCAGAGCGTGCTGTGACTGGCCAAAGCATGCAGGCCAGGTGCATGCTTTGGCCAATCATCATACAGCAATGGACTGTGATCTTGCAGTGCATTATGGGGCGTTATAAAGCACACAAATTTCCCCCAAAACGCCCCATAATGTTCGCTGTTCTGCAAACGGGGGAACACACGATGTCTCCAGTCAAACTTACGTTTGACTTGAACATCAAGCTCATCCCTATCTCCAAACTGTAAAAATAAAATGAGTACGAGTCGCAAAGGCAAACACACAATTTTAGGTCCAAGAATGTTTTCAATATACGTTCTCAATAAATTTCCATACACTTGTGTCAGCTTAAGATCCAAAGCGGAGCTCACTCTGTGGTAGATAGAAAAAAAGGAGAGAACAAGTGCCATTAAGTGTAGTATGTTAGATACGATTTAATATGGCCCACATAATGGGTTACTCACAAGAAGTAGGCAGTAAATAGGCTCATTGGTAAGGGTACACTATGAGGGGTCTGTAGGTCTTGTCAGATGTTTATGCTGAAATATTGACAGTATTATATTTATGGAAATATGAAAAAATCTATGGTTAAGGAGATTTTCACGTCTTTCCACAAATCAACCAAATAATTCAAATTTGTCTATCCATGCTAGTTTGAAGACAAAAAGGAAGACAGCGGTGTGCTAAAATATATATATATATATATATATATATATATAATAAATATATATATATATATTTATTAACTAAAAATTCAGTGCAAAATAATATCAAATCAACACAGTGCCATGTTGCAAGAAATGGCCTGGTCAGGAACGGGGTAAATTCTTCCGGGGCTGAAGTGGTTAAACTCCTGCAGGACAACTGGGTCTATTTAACGTGGCACTGTTAAATGCTTTATTGTTTACTTTGTTACTTGTGACTCTCTTTGTGTACAATCATACATTGATTTTTGTGCTGATATTACTGCCTAACTAAATTTTACATAAACAAAATATTTTTCTCATCAAAAGTGGTATGTTTACTCAGATGTGGGAAGAACAGTAAGTATGATCGGTACCATGGTAATTACTATGCTTCAGTTTATGGCCTCATGCACACTGGACGATTTTGGACATTTTTACAGCTGCTGTTTTTGGCTTCAGACATTTAATTAAAAAATTTAAGCAGCAGTGCTCTGTCATATTAGCAAACCTGTGAGATCAGCAGGTTTGCTGCTGTTAGGTACCTTGGTGGTGAGCCTGACTTGGTGGAAGAAGACTTCTCTTACGACTCTGGTTCAGGGCCCACTGGAGTAAAGACAGTGGTCCCGTGAGCGCAGCGGGGTAGGAGTGTCTGAGCCGGATGTAGCTGCTGGTGCAGGCAGTAGAGATGGCCCTCCGGATGGCTGGAACTGCAGGAACTGGCAGAGCAGAGAGAAGGTCACAGCCGGGTGGAAGAAGGCACAGGAACAGCGGCAGCGGATCCTGGATTGAACTCAGCACACTTGGAACAAGCAGAGAGTTGGTCAGACAGGCCGGGTCATAGCAGATAGGCAATCAGGAAGATACGGCATAGTCAGACGTAAGCCGAGTCAGTAGTAGCAATCAGGCAGGCAGGTAACAGAGTCTCAGGTACAAGCTGTAGACAAACAGCACTGAGCAAGTGCAGCTGTCTCCTTTAAATAGGGCCACTGGCGCCAAACCGTGCTAGCGCGCACACGTGTGCGCGCGTGGTGCGCACACATGAGCCCATTGCGCACGAGCTGTTGCGCCCGCGCATGCGCCTGAGACGCACATTGGTGCACAGACACGCGCCGATGCCCTGACAGCTGCTGCTTTAAAATTCACAAAAACAGTGTCACAGATTTCAAAATACTGTATTTCACTAAATAAGCTCAGTTTACTGGTAAAAATAAGTGTGAAAGGCAAGACTTGGCTGGGTGTAAAAAGATGTCCGCTGCCACGTTCTGATGCTTACTGCGGACGAGTGCAGTGTTGTCACGGAACATCACGTCGGTTACCTATTTTGATGGGTCACCAATTCTGACTGGACACCGGCAATTAAAAATTCTGAAAAAAAAAAAAAACAGTGCGGGGTCCCCTCAATCCATACAAGGCCCTTTTTTTTAAATGGCGTGGGGGTGCCCCCAAAATTTATACCAGACCCTGAATCCTGCCAAAGCTTGGGCTAAATTTCAAACATGGTCAATATTGGACTTTTCTTGAAAAAGTATACCGGGGCAGCCACAAACCTGTCGTTACTAGGGATGTCAGGGACTTGACTGCACTTTATGTTGAACTGTTATCTTGTGATTCTTATCATACTGCATTATTCAAGTAAAGCTTCTGAAACTTTGCCTTTACCTGGTCTGAAGTTACTAAGGGGATGAAATGTACTATACAGGCATTCCCCACTTTTAAGTACACAATGGGGTTTATTTACTAAAGCTGCAAAGTGCAAAATCAGGCTCACTTCTGCATAGAAACCAATGAGCTTCCAGATTTTTATTACCAAAGCTTAATTGAACAATCTGGGTTTAGAAGCTCATTGGTTACTATGCAGAAGTGAGCCTGATTTTGCACTTTCCAGCTTTAGTAAATAAACCCCATTGTGTACTTAAAAGTGGGGTATGCCTGTAAGTAACTGGCACATATACTCTACAGCTCGGGTCATTAAACACATTAGGGTATGAAGACATCAGTACAAGGAGTTCATACAGTTTGAAGACACAAGTGGTTACCAAGGATAGCAGCCTGTAGTTAAGGTAAAATAGCCTCTTGCAGCGAGTGAGATGTTGTTGGCACTCCTTCGGCCATGATCCATTTCCCATAGCAGCGGGAGCAGATCTGCACTACCAAGGCCCTCATCCTGTGCACAGGTACAGTATCTCACAAAAGTGAGTACACCCCTCATATTTTTGTAAATATTTTATTATATCTTTTCATGTGACAACACTGAAGAAATTACACTTTGCTACAATGTAATGTAGTGAGTGTACAGCTTGAATAACAATGTCAATTAGCTGTCCCCTCAAAATAACTCAACACACAGCCATTAATGTCTCAACCGCTGGCAACAAAAGTGAGTACACCCATAAGTGAAAATGTCCAAACTTGGGCCCAATTAGCCATTTTCCCTCCCCGGTGTCATGTGACTCATTAGTGCTACAAGGTCTCAGGTGTGAAGGGGGAGGTGTGTTAAATTTGATGTTATCGGTCTCACTCTCTCATACTGGTTACTGGAAGTTCGACATGGCACCTCATGGCAAAGAACTCTCTGAGGATCTGAAAAAAGAATTATTGCTCTACATAAAGATAGCCTAGGCTATAAGAAACTGAGCTGCAGCACGGTGGCCAAGACCATACAGCAGTTTAACAGGACAGGTTCCACTCAGAACAGGCCTCGCCATGGTCGACCAAACAAAGTTGAGTGCACATGCTCAGCGTCATATCCAGAGATTGTCCTTGGGAAATAGACATTTGAGTGCTGCCAGCATTACGGCAGAGGTTGAAGGGGTGGGTGGGGGTCAGCCTGTCAGTGCTCAGACCATAATCTGCATGGCTGTTGTCCCAGAAGGAAGCCTCTTCTAAAGATGATGCACAAGAAAGCCTGCAGTTTATCAGACTCTTGGTTCAAATGGTGTCAAGCATGTGTGGCGGCAACCAGGTGAGGAGTACAAAGACAAGTGTGTCTTGCCTACATTCAAGCATGGTGGTGGAAGTGTCATGGTCTGGGGCTGCATGAGTGCTGCCGACACGGGGGAGCTACAGTTCATTGAGAGAACCATAAATGCCAACATGTACTGTGACATACTGAAACGGAGCATGATCCCCTCCCTTCGGAGACTGGGCCGCAGGGCAGTATTCTAAAATGATAATGATCCCAAACACACCTCCCAGACAACCACTGCCTTGCTAAAGAAGCTGAGGGTAAAGGTGATAGACTGGCCAAGCATGTCTCCAGACCTAAACCCTATTGAGCATCTGTGGGGCATGCTCAAATGGAAGGTGGAGGAGCTCAAGGTCTCTAACATCCACCAGCTCCTTGATGTCGTCATGGAGGACTGGAAGAGGACTCCAATGGCAACCTGTGAAGCTCTGGTGAACTCCATGCCCAAGAGGGTTATGGCAGTGCTGGAAAATAATGGTGGCCACACAAAACATTGACTCTTTGGGCACAATTTGGACATTTTCACTTAGGGGTGTACACACTTTTGTTGCCTGCGGTTTAGACATTAATGGCTGTGTGTTGGGTTATTTTGAGGGGACAGAAAATGTACACTGTTGAACAAGCTGTACACTCACTACTTTACTTTGTAACAAAGTGTAATTTCTTCAGTGTTGTCACATGAAAAGTTATAAAACATTTTTAACAAAAATCTGAGGGGTGTACTCACTTATGTGAGATACTGTATGTAAGAGAAAGGCAGTCACTTCCAGTGCTAAGAGGTCTTCTATGGTAAAGAGCAACAAGGGCATTAGTATTCCAAGACTAGGTGGATGCTGCCCTCCTCAGGAGGGGTAATCAGGCGCCCCTCAAAACGCATCAGCTTTTATCCCTTGATGTGATAAAGCACGTGTCAACACTATTCTGGTTTTAGGGCTCATTGAGAGCATTTTGCGAGTACCCAATTTTTACTGATTTTACTATTCAATACATGTCATTGGTAATGCACTAAGTGTGCGCGCCTTCCATTTTGCTTTGTTTATGTAAGAGAAAGGGTTAAATTAAGTGAAGTGCACATATGGAGTCCATGCTAGGTGCATGGCAGGACCATATGCTGTTACTGGGAGTGAGGTAGCGGTGCTACGCTGGACAGGTGGAGAGGGCATTGTCTCTACTTGTCCCTCCTAAATGCACAAGTAATCATTGTAATGTTTAGTACATCAAGAAAGAGTTTATTAGAGTTCTTTCAAGTGCCAAAACACTGTGATGATATCATTGGGCTCCTAATAAGGTGTGGTCACCCTAAATTGTGTGAGTGGGGTGGAATTTACAAGTTGACAATAGCCATTACAGAGGCAGACAAAATAACTTCATCAGATAGTACAGGTAAAATACAAGCCAATACATTTGCCTCCACCATGGCCGCCTTGAAATTTAATACTTCAAAAAATGACGTATATCAAGTATCAATGCAAACTGTAAATCCCAGCGTACAGAAAAATGCCTGCTGAATTTCAACTTCTACAGCAGCCTTAGGGTTAGGCAAATGAATAATTGAACTCGCACAGTTAAATTTTGAAGCACAGATAATACAGAGAACACTTAAAATAAAAGTTTCATTTTTAAGTACATAGTGACCTGATTTTTAGTTATCCTTTATGAACTGGGACTGTATGCAAATTTTCCTGCATACAATAACACTAGCAGGTGTTACCATGCACATAAAGGCTGAAATGTGCTGAGCTGTAAAATGTTGTATGCACAATGTGATGTTATTGCAGAATGCAATTACAGTATTGAACAAGAAGTGTAATTTATAATTCATGATAAGTGCCATTGCTGCTCATTTAACTAGTCCTCCTTTACATTATCTAGAGATTACAGAGCAACACTAAAGCTCATGCAGGGAGTAGTCTGGACAAGTTTGCTGGAGTCCTGGTCACTCAGGCATACAGTGAAAATCTGACGTCATCAAAGGCTCTGTGATGCATACGATAGTAGTGTTAATCATGCATGGGTATATTCAGAACAATGGGAGCAGGTTATTTCATTTACAGCACAGTGGCAAGAATATCTCTGAAACCTTTTAGACTCATGACTTGTTATCATAGGATATTATCACCCTTTACTTTGACATATTTATGCAAAATGCCTTTCTGTATTGCACTGATAGTTTGCTTTCCTTTGGTAATACTATGGTTGATACTAAAGGGGATTTTAGATAAAATATGCAAATACCAGTTTTCATTATGGATGTTTGACATGAGTGCCAAGTAGTAGTAAAATATTCTTTAAATATTTCAATGTCATGACCTTTTTCTTTCTTTCAACTATTAAAAAGACCCTGTCATGGTAAGAACAGGGCAACTGCTGTAGAAATAAAATGCAGGCACCAGAACCACATTACAGATGATGTCACAGCAAGGGATGGTTCAAGGCAGGACAGGACTCTGTCAGTGGTTTCCGGCATTGAGCTCTTCTGGTGACTTTTGCAGATTACATAAGGAAAGCAGTTGTGTTATATTTACCAATGTATTATTTTGTGCTCTGTTCTCAGTTTAACAGCCTGTCTTCTATCAGGAGCACGGATTGTGGCTACCAAATCACAGAGCTTTAAGGCCCGTACACACGATCTGACTTTTTGACAACAAACATGCAAATTAGCTGTTTTGGACCAACATCCGACCGTGTGTACACTTTATCGGACCAACTTTTTCAGTTTTCATCAGACTTTTGTTGGCTGTGCGAACAGACCAACTTTCTGCCAATAAAAGTCCGATGGAGCAAAGTTCGACCGTGTGTACACAAAACCAATCGGACTTTTGTACAAAGTACAAACACGCATGCTCAGAACCAATGCAAAAGATCAGACACCAATATAGAAGTTGACCAAAGGTGGCGCTGGAGTATTCGGACGTCCTCTTTTGAAGTGTCGTCAGTACATTGAAACGTCACTACGTTCATGTTTGTTGCCTAAAAAGTCTGATCGTGTGTATGCAATACCAACTTGGGGCCAACGCCCTTTGTACAAAAATCCACGGGAAAGTTGGTACAAGGTCCGATCGTGTGTATGAGGCTTTACTGGCATTTATGTAGATCTTGAAGCATTCCTAATATTAGTGTGGGACCCTGCTGTTAAATTGATAGCAGAGCTCTCTCTATGCAATCTACAAGGCTGGGCTGTCAACCCGACAGCTGGAGTCTCAGAAGTGCTAACAGTGACTCCTCTTTTGAATAAAGACAGGTTGCTGCCTTCATTCATAGGTAGCACATATGTACAAAATCAAAGTATTGTTCTTTGATCTTGTGTTATACAATATTATTGTGTTATATATGTGTGTACAGTAAAACATTTGAGAAAGTACACCTCTTAAACTGTTCTCATGGTGTAGAGGAATCCTTGGCCAAACACTGGACCAAAGATTGTCAATAAGAATCAATAATAATTTGACCAAGATCAAGAACCCATTTCCCTGGGTTTGCTTTTATTCTGGATGTCCTGTTTGATAAGGAAATTGTGGACCAGCTATAACAAAAACTAAGTGACTTAGTTCATTTCCGTGTACATACAGATTATGGAATTTTCTAGGAAAGGATAGATAGTGTGCATGTGTGTAAGCATGCCTCGTTTTAGCACCTTGTGTACGTCTTGTTTCCTGTAACCATGTGTAGTTTGTATATGCAGCATTATTGTTTACTATTAGTACATTTAAGTAGTACTGAGTTGTTTCCTTGCTTTTTTTTTAACATATATAGAGTTTATTCAAAAAACAAGTGTAGCGCCAATAACCCCTGCGGTGCGGCTATGGCTTTCTGGGCTTACCGATTACCTCCTCCTTGTAGCTCGCCGTTCTTGTCTAGGGGTTCCCAGGGTTGATACCCAGTAATTTCACAGACTGACACCTGAATTCCTGATTAGGATTTTTATTTGTGTAAAACGATAAAAAATAACACATTCTCTCAGTTGGGAATAGAGGGTATGGGTGATAAAGCTCAGGCACTTTAGAACTGCTGACATTCAGTAAATGTCTCTCTCTAAATGATCCAGGGAGTAGCCACTCACAACTGGACAACTCGACTGTTGGATAAATCCTTGCTTGTAGATTTAGCAGCCAACAAGTGATTCGGAATTAGCAAAGTCTCTGCCACAGACTTGGTTGTGAAACTTAAGTGAACTTGCAAAAGTCTCTGCCACAGACTTGGTTGTGTAACTTAAGTGAACTTGCAAAAGTCTCTGCCACAGACTTGGTTGTGAACTTGCAAAAGTCTCTCTCAGAAACTTGAGTTGTAACTGAAGGATAGGTTAGGAACTTTTTCTTACTGCACCTGTATCTTGCAGCCGACCCGGCGATACCGTAAGAAATGCAGATTCAAATTAGTGTCCATACAGCTCAGCTTCCAGGCTCTTACCGAGCAGCCAGCCTCGTGTGTGGCCCTCCTACGAAGATTCCTCCCCTGGTCGCATGTAGAGTTTCTGGGCCTCTCCAATCTGAGATGGCACCGGAACACTTCAGAATTCTCCTTCAGTTACTGTGCCTCAAACTAACGTTACATCGGTATTCTTTAGGACAAAGAAATAAACTCGTCTATGTCCCAAATGACACCCAGGTGCTTCCTCCCCAGCAATGATCCCTGAAATAACTTCCCAACATTTTATATTCACCACTATGATGTATTGACCTGGCATACAAAGGACATCATGGTCAGGCTTCCGACCGAGGGAAGTATCAACCTGCTTCCATCTCCTCTGATCACATGTGGGTGATTTAGCCTCAAATGCGACAAGATAGAATCCCCAATCATTAAGCCCATTGATGCCACCAATATACAGACCAAGTCCGCACTTCTGTGTATGGGATCATACAGCCTAACACCTTTCACAATCCAAACTGGTACAGGCCATCCAGGCATTCGACCACCATTTTGGATTAGTGTAAGCGACGTGTTGTGGCAGAGTCTTACTGAGCGGTGATGTTAACTCATCAGGCCACTGCCCTTTAAACAGAGATTGCCCAATCAGCTTGATGCTGGTTGACACTTCCGTCCGCCACTGCGTGTACGCCAGAGCCCATAACCGATTTCTATCCTGTACCCTCACACCCTCCACCAACCTCTCAATATGGTTCACCAAATCTGGAGCTAATTTACCCTGGGTATTTTGTGAATGTTATTAAGGATGCCACCAATCTCTCTGAGTAACAAAGTCCCGCTCAAGCTATGGCTGAGAGTTTGTTCCTCAGGATACCGATGTCTACTCCATTACCAACACCCATCCCAGCTCCTATTCCCCCAATATAGTGCTGAATACATGCCTCCTCTTATGGTTACTCCTCAGAGATAAGCATCCTGCATGCACCTTACTCTGTGTCCGCACATCTCTGGGAGTAAGTCACTGGTACGATGACAGCACTTGATTCAGCGTATACTCAGCAAATATAGGGTAATAGGTTTTATCAACCACTGTAAGATGTTGCAGCGCCATGTGGTGAAGGCATACTGTACTCTGGTAGTCAGCGTTTGCTCCCTTTATCTATCGGAGCATGCTCCTGTGTGTATTCACTGGCATTCCCTGTGCAGGGTTTCAACTTCTCAGGTGAGACCTCAACCAGGCGCATCTCCCCCATACAAGGAAATGTTCACCCCATTGATGTGTCACCTGACACCCTCTAGTCCGGCCAACAGACACCTTATTATGTATAAGTGCTCGCCTCCTGGGTACCTGCACCATATAAACTCCGTTACGTCAATACATGTCATACATTACACAACTTTTCTTATTTCAACTCCTCCCTCCAACAAAAACATATATATTTTACATTTTCATGTTCTGATGGATTGGATGTGTTATGTTCCTTTCCCAACCTCCAACCCATTGTACGTATATTAATAACACGTTTGCATTCATCAGGAGAGAGTCCAGCAAAAAAAATGTTTCAAGTCTTATTGATAGGCACAGTCTTTCAGATTCAGCACCAGATCGTTCATAGGAAAAGAAAAGTGTTAAAGTGAATCTTTTCGTTTGTCCCGTCTCTCCTGATATTTAGTGGAATAAATTTGGGGCGTGGTATGGCACAGACAAACTGCCAACCAGATGATCATCTGTCATCCATTTTTCCAGAACCTTTCCAATCTCGCTCCACCAGGATTCTGGAATTGAAAAACAAGAGCAGAATCAAATTCTTATCCATAATATCTGCTTGCTTATTATATTTACTCCTATTTCCTATTTACTTAGTATTCCTGGCTTCTGCAACTTGATCAAACTATCAAAACAACCATGACCTCTTTAGGCAGACTCCACTCTAAAATGAATCCGCATGGTATGATCAAAAATTAAAAAAACGAACGTCACTGTTGTTTCTCAAAAATTCTCAATCTAAAAACGCAAAAAGAAAAACAACCAATGCATTTATCTTTATCTTACGATCTATGCACTAACTTTATCTTACGATCTATGCACTAATTCCCCTTTCAGGTGTATAAAGCCTAAACCTTTTGGAGCTTTTTACACCTGAACAAAACAACAATAAAAATAGCTGACTAAGCCAATACCCAAAAACAAAAAAAAAATGTTTTTTTTTTCCAAAAAAAACAAAAATTTAAAAAAGAATAAACATTAAAAGTCTGGCCATTATCACCCAAGAACAACATGACAAGACAACCACCATACAACAATGACAAACACTCAACTTTTAACTAAAGACATCCATGGATTTTCTCCTGAGAAGAGTACATGTTTCTTTTTTTTATCTGAAAGACAATAAGTTAAATGGGAAAAACAACACAAACAAAACAAACAGAACATTTGTAACTTCATCACAACATTTGCTACCTCATTTGTAACTCTTTAGTTTTGTCAGATTATTGTTTAAATATTTTCATTGTTTGCAAACAATTACTAATTAATGAGCTCATGGTACCATGTGATAATCGATTATGCATTTACAATAACCTAACCCCCGTGTTGGTCTCACTTTGACGGACCTGCAAACAAAACACAAATGTTTAGTATCCCAAACCTGTTCTCTCCCTGGTCTCTGGAAAAGGAACACAAAGACAATGATTAAACACGATTATCATGACAATTGACTTTAAGTGCCCCAAGTCTCTTCTCATTAATTGTACTGCTAGGGGAACACCGAGTTGTAGTATAAACAACTAAACTAAAAAAATAAAAATTACAAACATTAAAAACTAAAACTAAAATTAATAAAATAAAAAAAAATTGAAAAGTGAAAAAAAAAATTTAATAATTAAAAAAAAAACAAAATATGAAAAAAAATAATTCATAATAAAAAAAAAATGAAAACATTAAAAAATTAAAATTAAAAAAAACTAATAAAAAAAATTCATAAAAATTAATAAAACATTAAACCTTATATAAAAAAATTACAAAAATACTTAAAACCTTATTCATAGGAAGGAAGCTTTGATCAGAGTATTTTTAACATACTTGCAGCTGACTAAGTGCTGCCAGCATTGCTTCCCCCAGTGCTATGTTTGAATAACCATTCGGCTACTTCCATTTTGATTTTATGCAACTGTCCTACATATTGCTTTTCAGTTTGTAGACTCCGTAATTGGGTCTTAACGGGGAATTGGGTTTGCTTACTATGGGCTCCATGCTTTAGATTGCTACCCCACCTGGCCGAATAACATTCATAATGCCTTGGGGTAGTTTTCAGGTATGATCTTTTTTTGATATCGTTATTCGCCCAACAATACTTTGCGATGTGACCTCCCCTTTTACACAAACAACATTTTAGCTCTGGTTTCTCTGCATAGGCCCTTTTTTTAACATCCTGTGCTGGAAATTCACATTGCTGGATAATATTACTTTGATTGGAATGAACAGACTTTACACTTTCATCGTCTGAGGAGTCATCAGAAGTTTCCATTTCAACTCCTGAATCAATTTCAAGCGCAGTTACCACGCTTGTATTTACGTCTCCAACATCGATTCCCATCATCCGCCTTCCTGTATTTCTGCTTAATACGGATACACCGGCCTTTGACCCATATTCGCTATCACTGGACTCTTGACAAAAATCTCGCAGGATATTGACAAAATTTTGGTAGGACCTAGCATTCCTCAGAGCCATTCTAGTGGGATAGCTTACATAACACTTATTGGCCATCGAGTACATGAAACTTGCATCATCCTCCAATAAGTCAGGACAGTTGAAGACTCTCGTATACAATGCAAGACACTCACTGCAGAACAATATTGGGTCAACTCCTCTCCTAAATTTCATTCGTTGCAAATCACTCATACCATTATCACGACTGTCCACAAGACGCTGCAATTCTTTCCTCCGCCCCTCTGCATCTGCTGAATTATCCTTAACCTGTGCCGATAACTGGCCTATCAAAGGTCCTGGTAGCCATGCTTTTAGAAGAGAGCATGCATCCTCATTACTCAACTGGAATTTACGGATTAGAGCCTCAAACTTATTGGACAGCGTCACTGGCGACTCCATGGCATTAAATTCACCCAGAATCTGGCATAACGTGAGTCTCTCTTGGATTGTAATCAAACTGTCATTCTGCTTTGACGCTATAGGCGCAATAGTAGACTGTGTTTCCTCACGGCTCTTTTCCTCACTGACTGTGCAGATATCGGCCAATTGGCATGTTGCTTTGTGCTCATTGAGCGATATTATACACTGTTCTTTAATAAGAAGTTGGGAGTGTGCGTTTGCTACTTTCCTTTCTAAAGACATAACCAATTCTTCCATCTCTGATAACTTTATTCGCAATGACTCTACAAGTTTATTCTTCATGACGCAGTCCATGCTGCACCTCTGAAGCTGTTCTCGTAGGTCACCATTTTTTTCTGACAACTCGCCGGCTTTTGCCTGCAATTTGTCAATCTCACTACTGGAGGCTGTTGCCATTTTTAGAAGATTTTCCCTGACTCCATCTATATCTTCCCCGAGAAGTCTCCTTTCTGCTTCCCACTTCTCCCCCATTTGCTCAGATATAACTTTAATTCTGAGCAACACTGCAATCTCATTAGCCAATTTTTCCTTCTTTGCTTTTTTTTTTAGCTGTTTACCCAGTAATCTGCTATTCTGTTGCTGACACTGAGACACTAGTACATTACACTGGCTTTTAAGAGGTTCATCTGCACATGAATGATAACTGGCAGAGGCGTACTTCTTAACATATGTATACACAAGTTCCATTCTCACAAGCACACAATCCACACTTCTATTTGTACTAACGTTCCAACACTGCACTGAGTACTAAACCAAACCCAATTATCATTAGCTCTTACAACTCACGGGAAAAAAATAAATAAAAAAAAAAATAAAAAAAAATAATCACAAAAAAAATCAAATAAAAAAAACAACTTTTGCCTATCCATTGAAAAGACTAACCACACTTATTGTGGCATTATCAGCTGATGTTTGTTAATGAAACTTTCAAAGACTTCCATTGATATGCTAATTAGCCTACCCACATTGAAGTTGCTCAACCAGTTGCTTACCCAATGCAACACAGATAATAAACCAACAACAAAAAAAACTGATGCAAAACACACACACAGAGGCACAGTTAAAGCTATTTAAACTACTTTTCACCTGTAGTCCCACAACCAACTACAAAAAAAAAAAAAAAAAAAAAAAACAGATGCACATCCGTTTAAACACAAATTTGTTACTTGTAGTTTTACAACAAGACACAAGGCACATTCTAAGACACAAGGCAGACTCTTAATCAATGCCTTCCTGTTAGTTTGCAGGCCACATTGAACTTCTATTGGATCAGAGAGTTATGTCACTCTCACGTGAGTAGAAATAATAAAAATCAAAAAATAAATAAAAAAGGACAACAAAAAAAAAAAAAAAAAAAACTTCCAAAAATAAACTAACAATATCTCTATCACTTTTTTGTTTTCCTCAAAGAAGCCTCAAACTAGCCAGTTCCGAGGCTCGGAAATGGATGCATCCCCACCCCATAGCATAAGGGCCTCTGGGGCTGGTCAGGAGTACCAGGGCCCCGGAGTCAGCGGACACTCCTGGCCCAGGACCCTTCATGGGCTGGTCCGGTCTGGTCCAGAACCAGGAACGTAACTCCCCTCCGAACTCCTTTAGCACGTGACTTCAGCACCTTAAGTACCCCTTCCCGGAATACACAGCGGGGCCAGACGCGCCCACTGATTGGCTCCGGGGAAAAATTGGTACCCAAAGTATAACTGATGCCAAAGTATAACCTAGAATAATTAACCCCAAAACTCAGTTTGTAGTTTTGGGAAAAAATTTAATTTACACATAGCGAGGCACTTTGAAAACGTGTCGCATACCCCCCTACTTTTTTTTCTCTTCCTTGTAGGACATTATGGTGGCTGTGACTTTAAATGAAGCAGGCAGGTGTACAACATTTAAATTTATTAGAAATTCAATGGTAAGTTGCATGAGGGTAATCACGAGTACACCAAGAAAAGCAATATTTTCCATTCAATGGATAAACATACAGCAATGACAATTGACCACAATAATACAAATCACAATTACAAGTGATCATTGAATAAATAAAACAGTAGTTGGCATAAAACATGGCATATAATAGCTCTATGCATTTCGTGGATTCATCCACTCTTCAGGAGCATGCACGTGGAAAACTGAATGCTGTAGTATAATAGTAGCAAGGATATCTGTAAGGTCTGACCCTGTCACGGAAAGGAGGTTTAAAATAAAGTAATAAAAAGTAATATTGCCTAGGATAAACCCCCCAAAACCACTCTCAAAAAATACTTACATAATCTATCTTTATGCAGTAACAGCAATGAGCCAACATGGGTCAGAATAACCCATTAGGGGTATCACTGGAGGGAACTGAGGTGGTTAAGGCAGACCAGGGCTGAACAAAGATGGTTTCCAAGAAAGAAAGATTCCAAAAGAAAGATGATAACCATGCGTGCTGGGAACCAAAAATGAGATATAAAATAGGTTGGGAACTCATTATGTGGTACAATGAGATATCCTTGCTACTATTATACTACAGCATTCAGTTTTCCACGTGCATGCTCCTGAAGAGTGGATGCATCCACGAAATGCATATTTCCACGAAGAGCTATTATATGCTATGTTTTATGCCAACTACTGTTTTATTTATTCAATGATCACTTGTAATTGTGATTTGTATTATTGTGGTCAATTGTCATTGCTGTATGTTTATCCATTGAATGGAAAATATTGCTTTTCTTGGTGTACTCATGATTACCCTCATGCAACTTACCATTGAATTTCTAATAAATTTAAATGTTGTACACCTGCCTGCTTCATTTAAAGTCACAGCCACCATAATGTCCTACAAGAAAGAGAAAAAAGTACAATGTATCTTAATGTGCTGAGCCGCTTGCATCGATCCATTGCAACCAGATCTTATCAATTTTTTTGGGGCAGTTCCTACTCTCATAGGTTAATTTATACAGTGGCAATACAGAATTAATAGTTGCTATCCAAGTGTTAAGCGCTGGCGGGGTTGGTTGTTTCCACCTGAGGAGAATTTCTCTTCAAGCATGATACAGGACGTAGAAGAGAAATAATTTCACATGCCTGGAGGCCACAATATCCTCCATGCTACCAAGTAGCGCTAAACTTGGATCCTGCCTAAGGGACCAATCTCCAAAGTCATTCAAAGCTCCAATTACCTTTTACCAAAATGGACGGACAAGAGGATACTTCCATACCATGTGGAAAAACGTACTCAGGGAGGATCGGCACCTGGTGCAGAGGGGACTAATCTCAGGGTATATTCTGGCTAATCTTATCGGGGTATAATAGGCTCTGTGAAGGAATTTGAGTTGGATGAAGCGGTCTCTGGCAGAGATCATTTTAGTGATATAGCCACTCACCGAGTCCTGCCAGTCCTCCTCAGTCAGCCCGGAATGTCAGCCCTCCACTTGTCGCATACTGTCGTCAGAGAGGTCATGCGAGCCAAAGCCAGATAAAAGTAAAGGTTTTTCTAGGACTTTCAAAATCAGTAAGCATTCCATCGTGTCCTTCTGGAGGGCTATAGAGCTAGGGAATTGGGCTAGCATCATATGTCTAAGCTGGTAGTATCTGAAGGTCATTGAGGCGGGTATAGCGTATTTCTCCCTCAATACCGAGAAGGAGGAAAGAGATCAGTCTTACAGCTCTCAAAATAGGTTTGAGAGCTGTAAGTGCCCTGGATGCCCAGAGCTGGGGGTCTGGCAGGTGGTTAAAATGCTTAAACTGTGGATTACCCCATAATCCATGGCAGTGCCTGGATTATTAGCTTTGGGTTTGATATATATGTCTATGTATTAATTGGTTCATTGGTGTACATTTTCTATATTTTAATGTGATTGTTTATGATTATAAAATTTATCAGATACTGTGTACTCAATAAAAGTGGCACATGGTTGCCTTTTATTTACTCCATTACCTTTATTTCTGCCTTAAAATTCCAAGGGAGCAGGCCCCTATTGCACTTGTTGCATGCTCCTTTTTTCTCGTAGTATCTGAAGGTCATTGAGGCGGGTATAGTGTATTTCTCCCTCAATACTGAGAAGGAGGAAAGAGATCCGTCTTACAGCTCTAAAAATATGTCGGCAGGTGGTTGAAATGCTTAAGCTGTGGATTACCCCATATGGGGGTATGGGGAGAGAGGGTAGAGTCCATCTTGTATATAGCCCCTGCCTGCAGCCATACACAAACAGTCGTTTTCATTAGGGTCCTCACTGCAAGATGGGCCCTAGGTCCCCTATAGACTAGGTTGCTCATGGCTGCATATGATCCCAAAAGAGCTGCCTCCAGTAACACTGCAGGGTTTTGTTTTGGTTGGCTAAACCACCAACGGACAGTCACCAGTACTGCCGCCCAGTAATAGAGTAGAAAGTGAGGCATTGCCAGCTCCCCCTGAGAAAGAGGGAGTTGAAGCATTCGCTTTGCCAATCAAGGGGTTTTCCCTGCCCAAACAAAAGATGTTATGAGACTGTCCAAATTTTGGAAGGTAAACCATTTTCAGTAGGTTCACCCTACCCACTGGCGACAGTGGCAGGGTTTTCCATGACTGGCACTTTCTATTGAACTGAGTGATTAAGGGAGTAACGTTATCCTCCTGATAAGCAAGTAGGGATCCTCTGACTTTTACCCCCAAGTATTTAAAATCTTCTACTGAAGGGGGGTCTGAGTGTCCACTCCAGAACCCGAGGGATGAAGGGAAACCAGGACTGACTTGTCTCAGTTAATGTGGATCCCGGAGTACTGACCAAAGTGATCAATAATCTCTAAAGCAGAGTTCAAGGAGACACGCATCAGCCAGGTATTTTTTTCCTTGCTTTAACGCAAAGAATTAAGACATGCATCCACTTAAGGAGGTATTAAACCCCAAAACAAAAATGTATTAAATTGCAGCTCACCAATTCTTAGATTTGGCTGCATTTGTTTCAATATTTTTTGTTTTGTTTATGCTATATGGTTTGCTATTTGGGACAGCGCAGTTTTTATACACCTTTCTAATTAAAACAGACCTGTTTTCTGCAGCTTTTGCAACACAAAATGCTGCATAAACTGTTCAGAAAAAGCAAGACTGCAAAGGTTTCTAATAACCAGGGAAGGGGGCAACCTGTCATTTCTAGTGAAGTTAGATTTAATAGAACATGTTAGTCCCAAACTGGTTCCCAAAACTGCACAGGAATCTAGACCCAAAACCTTGTTCTGGGGAGGAGCTAGAGAGTTCCAGAAAAGGGAACTGGGATGGGAAGGTGAGCTTTCAGTGACAATAGTGGGTGAAGTGACAGTAGGAGACCGATGCCCATATGTACCTGTCAGTGTATGGTGGGGAAGTCATCTTCTCCTACACATATGATGGCTTTAGTTTGCCATGAAGCTGAAGTCAGACTTTTACAAGGAATTCCCTTCTATCACAATGGAGAAGTGATCCATGTAGAAGGTTTGTGAGAGCAGACCACATTGGCAGTTAGAATTTGAGAGAAACTGGCTATTGGTAAAGAACTAGGATGTTAACCCAGGATTCTCAACCAGGCAGGTTGAGGAGCTCCAGGGGGTTTGTTTAATTAGGAGGAAACTGGCTTTTCATTTTCTGCATGGTTTAGAAAAATCTATTTTGGGACCTGGAGCCCAGAGATTTCTTAGCAATCTGGGTGGGGTGTAATCTCCAGCCCTGGGTTCAGATTTTGTGAACCACCAGCACATTGCTTGGTCAGGTGTGAGCTGGGCTATTAGTAGTGACCTGACTACTGGTTCTAGGCTCCACCCTCCCAAGGAGTCCAGGTGTGCAAGGGAGAAGCCAAAGAGTGCATGAGTGCACTGGGAAAGCCAGAGACCCAAGCATGAGGATTAGACCACCAAGGGGTTGGTGGTTCACCATCCATAATCTGGACCCTGGACTGGAGATTTAATCCTACCCAGATCACTAAAGAAATCTCTGGGCTCCAGGTCCCAAAACTGATTTTTCTAAACCATGAGGAAACTGGAAAGCCAGTTTCCTCCTGTCCTAGATCTTTTAAAGATAGGCAACTCCTATCCTCATATTGATTAGTGGTTCCAAATTAATAATAACTACTGCTGTAGGGAACAGACAAAAAAAAAAAAACACTTGGCATCTTTCCAAAATAACTATTCTGCTCTATTGTGACGCAATTCAAGGTTTTTATACACATGATTACATAGGTATGACCTTAATATTATAATTGTACTTTTATGGTAACAAGAGGCGTAACATAGGCGGGCTAATTCTAATCAGGACTCGAAAGATTGCAAACATGTAATGAAAACATTTTTAGTGGCGTGTGCACAGTGAGTGCGGTATGCAATACATACAAAATAGAATACAATTATATACAGAACTTATACATTTCCTTTACACTACTAATTAATTAAACCCCCTGGAGCCCCTCAACCTGTCTGGTTGAGTTAAAAGCACCTCAATGGGAAATCGCTCTGCCACACCTCACAAAGCATATCTGGTAAGGACAATGAAGGCTGTGGTCAGAGGTCACGTGAAATCAACTTGTCTACATTCATCCACCAGGGAATCAAATCTGTCTCAAGCAGTACAGACTTCCAAGAGGCCACAAAGAAACGGAGGAGACTATTCAAGAACTGTTGAGAATAGGCATCCTTTGACCTGCTGTAAGCTCTTTCTTGGCTCCATTCACCAACAATCTGTCTTGGACTAATTGCCCAAGACTTAAGCACCCTGAATTTTAAAGTGAACATGTTTCATTACTTCAATGACATTACAATCCCTTTCACCAAAGAGGGTGTACTTGAAGCACTGCACATTATAGTACAGTACATGGAGATCAGAGGGTAGGCTATAAAGAGAGGCACAGTCCAGGCATCTGCCACTGAGGTAAAATTCTTGGGAATGATATAGACTGGGCCACAGAGCAAACTTCTACAGTTAGTTATGCAAAATATCCTTAAAATGTCGCCCCCATTTGCCAAAAAGGAGGCACAAAAATTCATTGAAATTGTGGGATTTTGGAGATCGTTCATATCACATCTTGGACTGATCCTAAGCCCCATATAAAACTTAACCAAAAAAAAAAAAAAAAAAACGTGAGTTCCCATGGGGTTCAGAATTATACCTTATTCCTTACTGCTAAAGAAGCTATTTTGTAGCACCAGGGACTGTGACCCATGAGACCAGGGGTACCATTTCAGCAGGATGTAGTGGAGCAGAATGGTACCATATCCTAGAGTGTAGGCAGTCAATTGAAAAGAAAGAAGAGTGGACCATAAACATTGGATTTTGTTCCAAGCAGCTGACAAGGATACTATCAGAGATGTACTTACCGAGACCGAAATGCTGAGAGCGGTTCACCCTTGCGACCCGGCGCAATCTGCCCCCTGGAGGTGAAACAGGGAACAAACGGCACCAGGAGGCACAGGTCACCTCCGGCAGGTGGGACCAGTGGAATGCCTGGGAGAGATGTGGACCTGGCCTGGGCAGACCGGCAGATGGCAGAGAGGAGAGGCAGGAGCCCAAACACCTGGCTGATGAACTGACACAGGTCACTGAGCAGTCCGTAGTGATGTAAGTCCGGACAGCAGGCCGGGGGTCACACACAAGTATGATGCCAGTCCGTGGAAGCAAGCAGGGAGTGAGACACAGGATCAGGCGGCAAAGTCCGTTGAGCAAGCAGGGGGTCAAACACAGGATCAGGCAGCAAAGTCCGTTGAGCAAGCAGGGGGTCAAACACAGGATCAGGCAGCAAAGTCCGTTGAGCAAGCAGGGGGTCAAACACAGGATCAGGCAGCAAAGTCCGTTGAGCAAGCAGGGGGTCAAACACAGGATCAGGCAGCAAAGTCCGTTGAGCAAGCAGGGGGTCAAACACAGGATCAGGCAGCAAAGTCCGTTAAACAAGCCAAGGGGTCAGGATACAGGATCAGATCTGGTAAACACAGGAGACACACAGGCACTGAGCTGGAAAGACAGACCAGCAAAGTGCCTGTGCGTCAGGCAGCTTTTATAGGCGCCCAGTGGACGCTAATTGTGCGCCATGGCGCACAAACGGGCGCCAGTGCGCATGCGCGAGCGCCGGACCGCCGAGCCGCGAGTGCGCATGCGCCGGAGAGCGGGGCCGCCGCGCATGCGCACCGGAGAGCGGGCCGCTCGTCCTGCGCTGGGTCCCTGACAGTGCCCCCCCCCGAGGGGTGGCCTCTGGACACCCAAACTGGCCATCAATTCAGGATGTGCCTGATGAAATGCCTGGATCAAACGTGGGGCGTGCAAGTTCCTTGAGGGTTCCCATGAGTTGTCCTCGGGAGGATAACCCTTCCACTTGATCAGATATTGGAGCTGCCTGCCCTTTTTCCTGCAACTCAGGATCTCCTCTACCTCAAACTCCTTCTCGCCTTCGACTAAAACAGGAGGAGGAGGTGGTTCTTCTCTACCAGGAAAAGGGCTGGGAGTGGTGGGTTTCAAAAGGGAGGCATGAAAAACAGGATGGATCCTGTAACTTGGAGGTAAATCAAGTTCAAAAGCCACAGGGTTCACTATCCTTTTGACCCTGAATGGGCCAATAAACCTTGGCCCCAATTTCCGGGAGGGGACAGGTAGCTTCAGGTTGGAGGAGGACAGCCAGACCTCTTCGTTAACCCCAAAAGCCGGGTTCTCCTTCCTCCCCTTGTTGAAGTGCTTACTGTACCCTTCTTGAGCCTCCTGCATGCATTTTTGCAATTTTTTAAAATTGATCTGTAAAGACTCTACACGGTCTTGAGCTGCAGGAACCGAGTTTTCCGGGGGAGATTCTGGGAGAAAAGAAGGATGGAAACCAGAGTTGGCCCAAAAGGGTGTTTGCTTGGTGGCGGAATGAATGGAGTTATTATACGCGAATTCAGCGTAGGGTAAGAGGGAGGACCAGTCACTTTGGGAATCAGAGCAGAAGCAACGGAGGTACTGTTCAAGTGTCTGGTTGGTCCTTTCCGTTTGACCGTTGCTCTGGGGATGGTAGGCAGAAGACAAGCAGATCTTTATTTCAAGGGATTTGCATAATTCCTTCCAAAACTTAGAAGTAAACTGGGTACCCCTGTCGGACGTGATGCTCCTGGGCACCCCATGAAGTCTTACGATCTCTTTGAAGAATACGTCAGCCGTGGTGGAGGCAGACGGGGTACCTACCAGAGGGATAAAATGAGCCATTTTAGAGAGCCGGTCCACAATGACCAGAATGGTGGTGTATCCCCTGGAAGGGGGTAACTCCACGATAAAGTCCATGGAGACTTCTGCCCATGGGCGATCCGGAATGGGAAGTGGTCTCAGTAGCCCCCAGGATTTGGTCTTGGGTCCCTTGCTGCGCTGGCAAGGGACGCAAGAAGCGACATAATCTTTACAGTCCTGCCTCCAGCCTGGCCACCAAAAGGAACGAGCAATAAGCTCTGAGGTCTTCCTGGAACCAAAGTGGCCTGCCAATTTGTGGTCATGGAAGGTTTCAAGCACAAGGCGTCTTACCCCAGGGGGCACGAAGATCTTCTCCCCAGACCACAGGAGGTCATCGTGTTTGGCCAGTGAGAGGTTGGTAGGGACCTGGTCGTGTTTGGTCGCAGCTTTGATTGTGGACATAAGGTCTATTTGAGTCAGTAGGCCGAAGTTTTGTGGAGTCAGGATGGTACTGGGTTTGGTTTCTTGGGGAGATTCTAGGAACATGCGGGAGAGCGCATCGGCCTTTCCGTTCTTGGAACCTGGTCTGTAGGCAATGAGGAAATTAAATCTTGAAAAGAAGAGGGCCCACCTAGCCTGCCTGGGTCTCAGCCGTTTGGCTGTCCTGAGATATTCAAGATTCTTATGGTCGGTCCAAACCATAACAGGGTGAGATGCCCCCTCCAAGAGGTACCGCCACTCCTCGAGGGCAAATTTAATGGCCAGCAGTTCCCTATCCCCCACATCATAATTTCTCTCTGGCGGGCTCAGCTTTCGGGAGGCAAAGGCCACTGGGTGAAGGAGGGCCTTGGCACCCTGGCGCTGGGAGAGAATGGCTCCGAGGGCAGTTTCAGAGGCATCCACCTCCAACACAAAGGGCAATGCGGGATCCGGGTGCCGTAAGATCGGGGCGGATGAAAATAAGGACTTCAACTGGACAAAGGCCGCCTGGGCCTCAGGAGACCAACTGAACCGACTGTGTTGGTGGGTGAGTAGGGTGATCGGTGCCACAATGGAGGAGAAGCCCACGATAAACCTCCTATAGAAGTTGGCAAACCCAATAAATCTCTGAACTCCCTTTTTATCTTTGGGAGCCGGCCAATCTTGAATGGCCTGTACCTTCTGTGGATCCATGGCAACCCCACTGGTAGAGATAACAAACCCCAGGAACTGTACCGTGGACTTCTCGAACTCACATTTTTCTGCTTTCAGGTAAAGTTTATGCTGCCTGAGGATGGTGAGGACTATTTTAACGTGCGTACGGTGGAGATCGAGAGAGGCCGAGAAGATGAGTATATCATCCAGGTAGACTACTAGGAAGTCATCCAAGTATCTCCGGAAAATGTCATTCACTAAGTGTTGGAATGTTGCCGGGGCATTACAGAGCCCGAATGGCATTACGAGATACTCGTAGTGCCCGAACCTTGATCTAAAAGCGGTCTTCCACTCATCGCCCGCCCTGATCCGTATGAGGTTATAGGCCCCTCGGAGGTCAAGTTTAGAGAAGACCTGAGCGGACCGAAACCGTTGGAACAGTTCGGGGATGAGGGGAAGAGGGTACCTGTTCTTAATGGTAATTTTGTTAATCTCTCTATAATCGATACAGGGCCTCAGGGAACCGTCCTTTTTCTCGACAAAGAAAATGCCGGCCCCAGCAGGTGACGAGGAAGGGCGGATGAACCCTTTGGCCAGGTTGTCATCAATGTAGGCCTTGAGGGTGGCTAACTCAGTCTCGGACAGAGGGAAAATACGGCCAAAAGGAACCGCGGCACCGGGTAAGAGGTCTATGGGACAGTCGTAGGGTCGGTGAGGTGGTAGGCGGTCGGCCTGTTGTTTATCGAAAACGTCCCTAAATTCTAGGTAGGTAGGCGGGACATGCTTCAGGTTGTCGGGTGCTGGTGCTAGAGCTGAACAGGACGCCAGGGTTGCGGGGGAGCAGTTTTGGGAACAGTATTGGGAAGGGAAGGAGACCTCCTTTGTCCGCCAGTTAATCAGGGGTTCATGTGCCTGCAACCAAGGGAGCCCCAGAATAATGGGAAACATGGGAGATGGAATAATATCCAAGCGGAGGAGCTCCTTGTGGCCGGAATCGGTAGTAACAGGAATAGGGTTGGTTTCCAAAGTGATCAAGCCGGAGCGCGGAAGGGATCCATCGGCTAGATGAACCTGGAGGCACTGCTTCTTGGGGACCAGGGGAAGCTGGAGCCGAGTAGCGAGAGAGGAATCCAAGAAGCAGCTGCAAGCCCCGGAATCAATTATGGCCGGGAGGCGGACCTCCTTTCCCGTTAACTGCAAAGAGATAAAGAGGGTAATGTAAGTGTGAGATAGACCGGAGACCTGGTAGTTTAAATTAAACCTGGGAAGGGACTTACTGGGCCTAATGGGGCAGGTGCGAAGATAGTGCCCGGAACCCCCGCAATAGAGGCATAGGTTGGCCTGACGTCGGTGAAAACGCTCCTCTGGGGTCAGAGGGGCGCGAACCAGGCCCAGCTGCATGGGCTCAATTCCAGAAGAGGGCACAGGTGGCGGATGATAAGAAGACTGGGCAGGACTCGGCTTGGGTATCATCCAACTGGGACGAGGCGTCTGGAAACGTTCAGCGCGGCGTTCACGCAGGCGTCTGTCAATCTTGGTGACTGCTTGTATGAGGTCCTCCAGAGATTCCGGGACATCAATCCGGGCAAGCTCATCTTTAAGGGTGTCAGAAAGTCCTTGGCGGAACTGATACTTGAGGGCCGGCCCATTCCAGCCGGTGTCGGCTGACCATTTTCTGAATTCAGCAGTGTAGTCTTCAACCGGTCTCCGGCCTTGGGAGAGATGGTGCAGGGTGGTTTCAGCGGTGGCCCCCTTCTGGGGATCGTCGTAGAGCTGACCCATACTCTCAAAAAAAGTGTCAACTGAGTTCAATACGGGGTCTCTCTGTTCCATCAGGCTATGGGCCCAAGCCTGGGGTTCCTCGGCCAGGAGGGAGATGATGAACCCCACTTTCACCACTTCAGAGGAGAAGGTCCTGGGCTGTAGGGCTAGGTACAGGGTGCAGGCATTTTTGAACGCCCTAAATCTCTTTCGATCACCCGTGAAGCGTTCGGGTGTAGGCACCCTAGGTTCAGGGGAAGCCACAACCACTGTGGGGTTGCTGGAGGCTGCTGATGGAGGAACCCCGCTGATGGTGGCTGAGTGGCCGGATGCAGGGGCAGATGGCCCAGTTAATTGCTGTAGGCGACTGTCAACTTGAGCGTAGCCCATCTGCAGTTTTTGGACAGCCTCAGTAAGTGCTGCCATCTGCTGACACAGGATCTCAAGGGGTGAACACGCTCTGTCGGTCTCAGACATGGCTGGTCTGTACTATCAGAGATGTACTTACCGAGACCGAAATGCTGAGAGCGGTTCACCCTTGCGACCCGGCGCAATCTGCCCCCTGGAGGTGAAACAGGGAACAAACGGCACCAGGAGGCACAGGTCACCTCCGGCAGGTGGGACCAGTGGAATGCCTGGGAGAGATGTGGACCTGGCCTGGGCAGACCGGCAGATGGCAGAGAGGAGAGGCAGGAGCCCAAACACCTGGCTGATGAACTGACACAGGTCACTGAGCAGTCCGTAGTGATGTAAGTCCGGACAGCAGGCCGGGGGTCACACACAAGTATGATGCCAGTCCGTGGAAGCAAGCAGGGAGTGAGACACAGGATCAGGCGGCAAAGTCCGTTGAGCAAGCAGGGGGTCAAACACAGGATCAGGCAGCAAAGTCCGTTGAGCAAGCAGGGGGTCAAACACAGGATCAGGCAGCAAAGTCCGTTGAGCAAGCAGGGGGTCAAACACAGGATCAGGCAGCAAAGTCCGTTGAGCAAGCAGGGGGTCAAACACAGGATCAGGCAGCAAAGTCCGTTGAGCAAGCAGGGGGTCAAACACAGGATCAGGCAGCAAAGTCCGTTAAACAAGCCAAGGGGTCAGGATACAGGATCAGATCTGGTAAACACAGGAGACACACAGGCACTGAGCTGGAAAGACAGACCAGCAAAGTGCCTGTGCGTCAGGCAGCTTTTATAGGCGCCCAGTGGACGCTAATTGTGCGCCATGGCGCACAAACGGGCGCCAGTGCGCATGAGCGAGCGCCGGACCGCCGAGCCGCGAGTGCGCATGCGCCGGAGAGCGGGGCCGCCGCGCATGCGCACCGGAGAGCGGGCCGCTCGTCCTGCGCTGGGTCCCTGACAGATACAGGAAAGATACACGTCCTAGGAAAAGTACGTGTTTGGGGCCCACACACTGCACTTTGGCATGTAAAGTTCATTACAGAAAAGGACATGGTCACCATCCATACTGCATTGCCAATAACAGGATGGATGAGCAATAATGAACTGACCACTAGGGCAGCTGTAGCCCAGAACAAATGCTGATGAAATGGAAGTGGTACCTTCAGCAGAGATGTCATCACTATACCTGCCCCAGCCCTTGTATTGCTAATGAGAGCTTGCAAAGCCATCATTCGGCTAGTGGTGTTGTTGAGATTGGTTTTGTGCTTCAGGCCATCTGTTTTTTTTCTTACAGTGGCCTGTGGACATTATGATTCACAATAGATTTACAATTTTCGGTGCTTACCCTAAATTCATGTACCGGTTTCCAAGAGCTACATGAATTTGGGGCAAGTACCGACATTTTAAAAGTGAAGGTATGACAGAAATCTAAAGAGTGCAGGCATAGTCTACACTTTTGACAGGTGTCTGTCACAGCTGTAGCCACACATACACAGAAAGATTGCAGCTGTGGGGTATCCTGGGGCAGAGGAATGAAGATTTCAACCTAACACAGCAGCCACCAGCACATTGGTCACTTTTCATTTATTGTAAGTACTGTCCCTGGTGCTGTCTTTTTTTAACCCGATCTCACCTGTCTGGTGGCAGATTGATGTTGAGGCGGTGGTTTTGTTATCCTGAGTGGACATCATATGATGTCCTTCAGGGTGCGCCGCTAATGAACGTCCCCAGGAGGTGCACAGCGTGGCGATTGGTGTTAAGCTGCGATTCCAGGACACAGCCCATCCCCAATCAGGGTAAAAAGCCAATGAAATTGGCTTTTTAACATATGATCAGCTTTGTCCAATCACGTTTTCAAATCCCTGTATTTGTAATACACTTCCACTTATTCTGACCCAGGACAAGTATGTAGATCAGGAGTTCTGACAGTTGTATTCCATAATTATCCTTAAAGTGGATGACTCTCATCATTGCTAAACTACAGCCATAGTGCTTATCTCTAAGGATATACATGCCTCCTGCATGTACCCTTACCCATCAAATATATTCCCTTTTTCTGTTTGTCTGTTGGCTGGAGCTCAGTGGGGGGAGTTGTGAAGTCAGTAGACTCCCCACCCACCTCTACACTCCCCTTGACAACATACATTTTCTCCTGTGTATTTCTTACACTGAACTTCTGCTGGTTCCCCATGATCACTAACATCCAGTCAAAACCCAGGAAAGTCACCACATGACTTCAGCATGCCCAATCATGCTGAGGTGTGGAGCAGCCAATCCTGGGAGAGCTGGGGAAGAAAGGCGGGGAGGGGATGTGAAGTACACAGAATGCCTTTCTCATGCTTGTGCATGGGATAAGGAAATCACCTGTCAATCTTAGCAAGGGGGAAGAAACAGACACCTATTTCTCTGTGTGTCCATTTTTATCTTACTGAAAAAAGAGAAGAGGATTGCTCAGAGCTGGATTAACTCTTTGTGGCATGACTGGGCACAGATGACATGAAATCCTACACTCTAAAAGGTACAAGTCTTAATTAAAACATTTTTTTTAGGGTTCACATCCACTTTAATAGTATCTAGGGCCGAAACAACTAATCGATTAATCGACAACTAATCGATTATGAAAATAGTTGTCAACTATTTTTATAATCGATTAATCGGCCAGCCGATCAGTTGGCTTGCATACAGAATACATTATTTGTTTACATATCAGGAAATACAGTGCAGCACAAATACAGCTCAGTACACCGTCCATACATGTCAGTAAGTGCCTGAGAACATGTGAATGTGTGAGGAGAAATGCCTTATGTGACATGTAGTCCTGGTCAGGAAGTGAGTGGTTCTAAAGGCAGAAGTTTTTTTTACCTTGCTATGGGGGCCCTCTATACTATACTTTACGGCTTGCTATTGGGGCACTCTGAAAGCAGGAGGAGCCAGAAGCGTCAGTGGGGGACCCCAGAAGAGGAAAATCAGGGCTGCTGTGTGCAAAACCCAGGGCCGGCCCTACCATGGGTCCCAGTGGGTCCATGGGACCCAGGCGGCCATTTAAGAGAGGCAGCAACATGGGCGGATTGCCTGAGGACCCGAGGCTCCCTCCCTGCAGCGTGCAGTGTCATACTGCTTGCACTGCCTGCACATTGGGGGCTGCCCCGCGCCACATGTTGCCCCTAGCATTGAGGCATCCAGCTGTAGTAGTCCACAGGGAGCAGGGGAGGGGATGGGGTGGAAGCGCCGCTGACTCAGACTCCGCCCTGATGTATGGTTGGGAGAAAGCCGAGGCTGCAGGTGCAGGGGTTTGGAGTGGGAGCAGCATCGCTGAGATCCCCGCAGCGCTGATTGTATGGTAAGCGAGCTGGCTGGCCGGTAGGTCCTTCGGCTTCTCCACAATGTGATGCCTGTGTGGATTGTCTGTCGAGGCTGCATTGATGGGCACTGATAGGCTGCACTGATGGGCACTGATAGACTGCATTGATGGTCACTGATAGGCTGTACTGATGGATATTGATAGGCTGCACTGGTGGGCACTGATGAGGTGACACTCATGGAAACATATGGACACTGATAGGCTGCATTGATGAACACTGATAGGCTGCACTGGTGGGCACTGATGAGGTGGCACTGATGGACACTAATGAGGCTGCACTGGTGGGCACTGATGAGGTGGCACTGATGGGCACTGATAGCTGGCTGGCAGGTAGGTCCTTCAACTTCTCCACAATGTGATGCCTTTGTGGATCATCTGATGAGGCTGCATTGATGGGCACTGATAGACTGCACTGATGGGCAATGATAGGCTGCACTGATGGACACTGATAGGCTGCACTGATGGACACTGATGAGGTGGCAGTGATGGACATCGATAGGCTGCACTGGTGGGCACTGATGGGCAATGGTGGGGTGCACTGATAAGCTGCAATGATGGGCACTTATAGGCTGCACTGATGGGCACAGATGAGGTGGCACTGATGGACACTAATGAGGCTGCATTGGTGGGCACTGATGAGGTGGCACTGATGGGCACTGATAGGCTGCACTGATGGACACTGATGGGCACTGGTAGGCTGTACTGATGGGCACTGATGAGGTGACACTGATTGATTTACACTGATAGGCTGCACTGGGGTCACTGATGAGGTGGCACTGACAGGCTGCACTGTTGGGAACTGATGAGATGGCATTGATGGACACTGATAGGCTGCACTGGTGGGCACAGATGGAAACTTATGGACACTTATAGGCTGCACTGATGGACATTGATAGGCTGCACTGGTGGGCACTGATAGGCCGAACTGATGGGCATTGATGAGGTGGCACTGATGGACTGGTGGGCACTGATGAGGTGTCACTGATGATCACTGTAAAGCCCCATACACACGGTCGGACAATCCGCGGACCAGGTCCGTCGGACCATGTCCGTCATACTTTGTCCGATGTTGGTTTTGCGTACACACGGTCGGACAAAGTTGTCGGAAAATCCGATCATTCTGAACGTGGTGACGTTTGTTGCCTACGACGGGACTACGTAGAGGCTAGTAGCCAATAGCTTTGGTCTTGTAATGTGATCTGAGCATGCGTAGCACTTTGTCCGGTCGGACAACCGTACACACGATCGGATTTGGTGTGATCGGACCGTGTTGTCGGCAAATCTTTCCAGCAGGAGATAAGACTTTGTCCGTCGGACAATCCGACGTACACTGTCCGATGGTGCATACACACGGTCTGATTTTTCAACAACATTGTCCGATCGGACAGAATCCATGAAAAAGTCCGACCGTGTGTATGGGGCTTTAGGCTGCACTGGTGGGCACTGATAGGCTGCACTGATGGACACTGTTAGACTGCACTGGTGGGCACTAATGAGGAGGCACTGATGGAAACTGATGGGCACAGATAGGCTGCACTGATGGACACTGATAGGCTGCACTGATGGGCACTGATGAGGTAGCACTGATGGAAACTGATAGGCACAGATAGGCTGCACTGGTGGGCACTGAGGAGGCGGCACCGATAGGCTGCACTGGTGGGCACTGATAAGCTGCACCGATGGGCACTGATGAGGTGGCACTGATGGACACTGATAGGCTGCACTGGTGGGCACAACACAATTGAGGGGTTAATATGGCGCACAATGGATGTACCTTAAAAATACAATCACATATAAATAAATAAATATAAATATGTGTAAAATCAGAGGGAGAGAAAGGGCAAGTGGTGAGGGATGGGTAGAAGGGATGATTTTAGGAGCAAAATTGGACGTTAGTCACTGTATAGATGCTAAAAAGTGCTGAGCAAATAAAAGGCAGCTAGTCCATACAAGCAAGAAAAAGCTCTGGAAAACAAAAAAAGGGAAGAGCGACGGTGCCCTCTAAGTGCAGCAATGATTAAAAGAATTTTATTTCAAGGGGAATAAAAACACTCACAAAAGAGATGTTTGTTCAGGCATGTCAGGGATAATGTTTCATCCGTTTTTTCTCCCGGGTGATGCGGTAGTGGCAAGCTGATCCAGAAAGGTCCTGTGTCCTATTCTCTGTGCTTTTCTGGTGGCGCTGTGGGTGCCCAGCGTTTCCGGATAGCTGGAGTGCAGGCTGTGGATGCTGTTGGGTGCTGTGCTGTTGAATGCTGTGGATGCAAGTGGGCGGCGATTTGGAGCATGCATGCTCCTTCATCAGGCCTGATGAAGGAGCACGCATGCTCCGAAGCGCCTGCCCACTTGACCCCGTTCCCGGAAGTGATCTAAGTACACCAGCGGTACAGCACGAAAACAACCAACAGCATCCACAACCTGCGCTCCAGCTATCCGGAAACGCTGGGCACCCACAGCGCCACCGGAAAAGCACAGAGAATAGGACACAGGACCTTTCTGGATCAGCTTGTCCCTACCGCATCACCCGGGAGAAAAAACGGATGAAACATTATCCCTGACATGCCTGAACAAACATGTTTTTATTCCCTTTGAAATCAAATTATTTTAATAATTGCTGCACTTAGAGGGCGCCGTCTCTCTTCCCTTTTTTTGCACTGGTGGGCACTGATGAGTATATAATTATCATGATATAAAACAATGGATGTGGGGGCCTTTTGGTGGGCATGCTTTTTTTGGGGGGGGGGGGGGGGTTGCATTTCATTTTTGGACCCAGGCAGCACAATGTCTTGGGCTAGCCCTAGCAAAACCATTACAGAGCAGGTTAGTATAACATGTTTGTTGTTTAAAAAAAAAAAATTACTTTAACCACCTCAGTACAGTGCATTTTCACCCCCTTCCTGACCAAGCCATTTTTCAGCTTTCAGCGCTGATGCATTTTGAAAGACAATTGCGCAGTCATACAACACTGTACCCAAATGAAATTTATCATTTTTTTCCCCACAAATAGAGCTTTCTTTTGGTGGTATTTGATCACCTCTGCGTTTTTTAATTTTTGCGCAATAAACAAAAGAACAATATTTTTTTACTTTTTGCTATACTAAACATCCCCAAAAAATTTATAAAAAAACATTTTCTTTCCTCAGTTTAGGCCGATACGTATTCTTCTACATATTTTTGGTAAAAAAAAAAAAATCGCAATTAGCGATCATTGATTAGTTTGCGTTTTAGATTTAGCGTTTACAAAATAGGGGATAGTTTTATAGCATTTTTATTAATATTTTTTTTTTACTAGTAATGGCGGTGATCAGCGATTTTTATTGTGATTGCGACATTATAGCGGACACATCGGACATTTTTGACACATTTTTGGCACCATTGTCATTTATACAGCAATCGATGCTATTTAAATGCATTGATTCCTGTATAAATGACACTGGCAGTGAAGGGTTAACCACTAGGGGGCGGGGAGGGGTTAATTATGTTCCCTGGGAGTGATTGTTACTGTGGGGGGAGGGGACTCACAAGGGGAGGAGACCGATCTGCGTTTCTCTGTACAGAGAACACACCATTGGCTCCTCTCCTCTGACAGGACCGTTGATCTGTGTGTTTACACACACAGATCCACGGTCCCGCTGTGTTACCGGGCAATCGCGGGTGCCCAGCGGACATCGCGGCCGCTGGGCATGCGCATCGGGTGCCCAGTGACACGGCGAGAGCGCGCGCGTGCTCCCGGCGGCGCGCGCGCGCTCCCTGGAGTGCACAGAAGGGGAGGATGTCATATGACGCCCTCCCACGCTGAGAGCTGCGCCGCCTGGCCGTCATTTGACAGCCGGCGGTCGCAAGGTGGTTAAAGACTTTGTGCAGGGAAGATCAGTATCTGAACCCAGAGAAGGTGGAGGCTGATAGACTGGAATTAATAGAAGGCATTATAATTACATTTAAAGTAAACTTTTACCAGTATTGTGCATTATATCTAAAATGATCATATCCATGAAAAAAAAGAAGTCTCAGCTTTTAGTACTACTTTAACCAGTTACCGACCGCACTATAGTCAAATGACAGCTACAGTGCGGCCCAAAAACTCTGGGAGGGCGTACATTGACGTCCTCCCTGAATCGCACACACGGGACTATCTGTGCTCGCCGGGTTCATGGGACCAAGCGAAATACACATATGGTGCACAACACGGATCGTGGTAAAGGGCCCAATGATGGAGCGATCACAATGTAAACACAGCTGGGCGTGAGTAGAGAGGAGAGCGATTGAGTAAAAAACTGAGTTTCTTGCTATATTACTGTTCCCAGCAGTGCCCAACAGTGCTACATCAGTGCTCTACTGTTTCATCTGTGCCATCTATGCCACATCAGTGCCACCTTTGTGCCACCTATGCCACATCAGTGCTTCTACAGAGCCACATCAGTTCCACCAGAGCCACACCAGTGCCACTACAGTGCTCATCTGTGCCACATCAGTGCTACACCAGTGCCACCCGTGCCCATCAGTGCCAACTGTGTTCATCAGTGCTCATCTGTGCCATCAGTGCCACATCAGTGCCACCTGTGCCCATCAGTGCCACCACTGTGCTCATCTGTGCCATCAGTGCCACTACAGTACCATCAGTGCCACTACAGTACAATCAGTGCCACTACAGTACAATCAGTGCCACTACAGTGCCAATCGGTGCCACTACAGTGCCAATCGGTGCCACTACAGTGCCAATCGGTGCCACTACAGTTCCAATCAGTGCCACCTGTGCCCATCAGTGCCATTACAGTGCTCATCTGTGCCACAACCATACCATCAGTGCCACTCAGAGCCGATCCGCCCTATACGCGGACTACGCAAGCTGCGTAGGGCCCCGCCGCTATGCGAGGCCCCAAGGGCGGATCGGCTCTGCACGGGGGCCCCTGGGGCCGCTGACGCTGCTGCGAGGGCAGCAGCGCCTGAAAAAAAGATGGCCGCGGGGCCGACATGCAACTGCCATGCGCCCGCCTTTCCGAAAATTGCAGAGCAGCGGCAATAGCGCTGGCGCATGCGCAGTTGCATGTCGGCCCCGCGGCCATCTTTTTTTCAGGCGCAGCTGCCCTCATAGCGGCGGCAGCGGCCCCAATGCGCAGTTACACGATGGCGCCGAGTGGCGCCATTTTTAAAAAATAAAACGTCCCCTCCGCAGCCTCTGACCTCCTGTCCCCTCTCCCCCCTCAAAACCTCTGACCTCCTGCCCCCCTCCCCCCTCAAAGCTTCTGACCTCCTGCACCCCTCCCCCCTCAAAGCCTCTGACCTCCTGCACCCCTCCCCCTCAAAGCCTCTGACCTCCTGCCCCCCCTCGCAGCCTCTGACCTCCTGCCCCCCCTTGCAGCCTCTGACCTCCTGTCCCCCCCTTGCAGCCTCTGACCTCCTGCCCCCCCTTGCAGCCTCGGACCTCCTGTCCCCCCCCTTCGCAGCCTTGGATCTCCTGTCCCCCCCCCCTTCGCAGCCTCTGACCTCTCCTGTTGCCCCCCCACATTCTCTGACCTCTCCTGTTGCCCCCCGCAGCCTCTGACCTCTCCTGTTGCCCCCCCCCCACAGCCTCTGACCTCTCCTGTTGCCCTCCCCCCACAGCCTCTGACCTCTCCTGTTGTCCCATCCGCAGCCTCTGAACTCTCCTGTTGTCCCATCCGCAGCCTCTGACCTCCCCTGTCCCATCCGCAGCCTCTAAACTCCCCTGAGTCAAGAGAGGGAGCGCAGCCAGGATGGGGGTCATGGGAGAAGTCAGACATGTGTGGACTGCGGAGAGGAAACTATGGGATAAAACCAGAGCCACCAAGCTGGAGTCGACTGACTGAGCCCTGCATGATGCACCTGAGAGGAGGTCAGTGACAGCACCGCCAGGCCAGTCTAGGGGGGGGGGGGGGGTCAATACAATATTGTAAGGGGGCACTGATATAAAGGTTTCCCCCTTATATCAGTAAACCCCCTTATCTTAGTGGTTTCTTTCTCTGGTCACCCGAGTCCTCCCCACATTCCCAGAGTTCCCTTTTACATCATAGTATGCAGGATTCCACCTTACAGTGCAAGGGGGAACTCTGATGTAAAGGGCAATGCTGCAGACCCTGATGTAAGTAGGGAGGCTCTCTGAGGACACTGATGAATGGGGGGCTCTCTGGGACCCCGATGTAAGGAGGGGCTTTATAGGGATGCTCTCTGGGGACCCCGATGCAAGGGGGGCTCTCTGGGGACCCTGATGTAAAGGGGTGCTCTCTGGGGACCCTAATGTAAGGGGGGTGCTCTCTGGGGACCCTAATGTAAGGGGTGCTCTCTGGGGACCCTGGTGTAAGGGGGGTGCTCTCTGGGGACCCTGGTGTAAGGGGAGGCTCTCTGGGGACCCTGGTGTAAGGGGGGGGGGCTCTCTGGGGACCCTGGTGTAAGGGGGGGCTCTCTGGGGACCCTGGTGTAAGGGGGGGCTCTCTGGGGACCCTGGTGTAAGGGGGGGGCTCTCTGGGGACCCTGGTGTAAGGGGGGGCTCTCTGGGGACCCTGGTGTACGGCGGGGCTCTCTGGGGACCCTGGTGTAAGGGGGGGGCTCTCTGGGGACCCTGGTGTAAGGGGAGGCTCTCTGGGGACCCTGGTGTAAGGGGAGGCTCTCTGGGGACCCTGGTGTAAGGGGGGGATCCACACTCAGATATGTAAAGATAAATATATAATGTCTGTTCTATATTGTTGTACTTATTCTTTGACTGTTTTGTTTAAAGGAGGGAGGATTGTATTGGGAGTGCTGAAGTGTCAGGTGTGACTGTGTGGCAATGGCAAATGGTTTCCATAGCTCACAGCATCACTGGTCAGGTAGAGGGCCCCTCAGCAGAATTTTGCTTAGGGCCCCAGGGAGGTCAGGATCGGCACTGGTGCCACTACAGTGCTCATCAGTGCCTCTACAGTGCTCATTAGTGCCACTACAGTGCCCAATAGTGCACATCAGTGCCCATAAGTGAGTGCTCATAAGTGCCACCCCATCAGTGGATCCTCATCAGTGCCAGCTAATCAGTGCAGCCTCTTCAGCACCCAGCAGTGCACCCTTACCAGCACACAGCAGTGCACCCTCATTATCACCCAGCAGTGCACCCTCACCAGCACCCAGCAGAGCACCCTCATCAGCATCCAGCAGTGCAGCCACAAATTCTTTTTACCAGTGAGGAGGCCTACCAGCGCCTTAGCCTGAGCGATGAGAGCAGCGGGGAGCTCTCTGAGTCTCAGTCTAATTCTGATTTGGCATATGAACCTGTTACAAGCAGTGGGTCTGCTACAGAATTGGAGGGAGAGGAACATGTGCCCATGAAAAGAAGGCTTTCTGACGTGAAGCAGCAGCCTACTACCAGCAGTGCAATGCTGTCCATCTCGATCGCAGTGCTGTCCATCTCGAGCGCAGTGCCGTACACCTCGAGTGTAGTGCCATCCACCTCGAGCGCAGTGCCACTGCAACAAAAGCCAAGTACTAGTAGGGTGTCATCTCAGCCCCAAAGGGATAGGGCCCATGCCAGCCTTCCCTATGCACTTCAAAACCCCCTGTGGCTTCCCCTTAATTCCAGAGCAGCAAACATCCCCCCTTTCACCACCCAGCCAAGTGTCCAGGTGAACACTGATGATTTTGCCATGCTTGATTTTTTTCATTTGATTTTCACTGAAGACTTACTATCGTCCATCGTGGCCCAGTGCAACCTCTATGCACAGCAGTACATAGTAAGCAACCCTGGTTCTAGTTACGCCAGTCCCTTTGAGTGGAGAAAACTCAATTTTTAGGCCTAACTTTTACTATAGGTCTCACAAAAAAACGAATTGTACTCCTATTGGTCTACCAACCCCATCCACCACATGCCAATCTTCTCATTCATTATGCCAAGATCAAGATACCTTATAATTATGCAGTTCCTCCAATATAATTACAACACCCAGTGCCCTCCCTGAAATGACCCAGCTTTTGACAAATTATTTAAAATTCGGCCACTCCTAAATTATTTCTCTGAAAAATTTGTCTGGGAGCTTGTCTATCCACTCCTTGGAAAGGGATACCATCTTTATGTGGAAAATTTTTATACGAGCTTGCCCCTCTTCCCCAATCTTTAGCGGTGGGACACCCCAGCATGTGGTACAGTGAGAGCCAATAGAAAGGGATTCCCGAAAAAACTCACCAATGAAAGACTATGATGAGGGGAGACAGCGTCTTTGCGGTACCAAGAGCTATTGGCTGTCAGGTGGAGGGACAGACGAAATGTCCACATGCTCACATCAATCCATAACGACACCTATGTGGAAGTCCCCAGAAGAAACGTCCCAATCCAGAAACCAGCTTGTGTCCACGACTATAATTTGTTCATGGGGGGAGTGGACTTCAGTGATCAGATGATCGAACCCTACCTTCCTACAAGAAAATCCTGCCATTGGTATGAAAAAGAGTCCATTTATTTTTTCAGTTTGGCCATGTATAACACTTATATTATTTACCAGAAATCTACCGAGACCCCTGTATCCTATCTGCATTACCAAGAACAAGTTATCTCTGCCCTTTTGTACCCTGAAATCCCACCAGAAATACTTTGCTCTGATTCAGTAAGCAGACTCCACGAATGCCACTTTCCTGAGAAAATCCCCTCCCCCTGTTGAAACAGGCCACAGACGTCAGAAGAAATGCTGGGTGTGCTCCAGAGGAGGCGTTAGAAGAGACACCACGTATTATTGTCCCCAATGTCCTTCCCAACCAGGCCTCTGTATAGGTGACCGTTTTTCGCCGTTACCATATTTCGCTACATTATTAGGGAAGTATGGTAAACGTAATTCTCATTTCCTGTCATTTTCCTCCACACCCCTTATGCCACTGCACTGAACTGTACATACCTCTGCCTTCCCCGGAACCGATCCTGGCCTGTTATACGACCAAGCTTCTGCCTAACACTAAACATACCTCTGCCTTCAATGGAACTGACCCTGGCCTGTTTGACCATGTTTTTTGCGTGCCTCTTGGACTGATCTTTTACCCTGCTATGCTAATAGGAACACAGGGCTCTCACATATGTGAGGAGCTCCAGAATTGTTTTTCCTGATGAAAAAAAATTTTTTTTAGTTTTCTTATTCCTGGATTAGGGTCTGGAGACTCAGAGGCTTCAAAGAGATTTGGGTGGGAGAAGCCTCTACCCGTCCCCATTCTTTCCTGGCCTGCTACTTGGACCATGTTCCTGCTTACTACCAGGACCAATATTTTGTCACTGCTGGAAATATCTTTACCTGCACTGACCCTGGACTGTATATGGACATTATCCCTGCCTGTACTGACTATGGACAATATTCCAGCCTGCTGCCTGGACAATTCCATTTACTGTCGCAGACCACATCCCTGCCTGCTGCCTGGATCAGGGCTCTCCTCCTATTGACAGATGCACTACTAAAATCACAGGTAATCTTTTGTTTACCCTTTGCTCAGCAGAATGTATTTTGGGGTGTAATTCTTGGTAGGTACATGCTATGTGTTAGAAATATGAAGGGCCTTCAAAAATGTGATAGATTGTAAGGAAATTAGATGCGTAATTTATGTCCCTAGAACACCTGATGGTGCTCCTTGGATGTTGGGCCTCTGTATGTGGCCAGGCTGTGTTCCCAGATGATGCCTCTATAAGGCGAAACATGTCGGGAGACTAATTTGCTGATGCCACTGCTGCCAATTCTTTCCATATATGCTTGCATTTTCTCTGCACATGTGAGTACCCATCTGCTTTTTTAAAAATAAATTTTATTAGCCTATACGGTATCACACTATATGGCCTCATTCCTTTTTTGCCGGTAATACTGCTAGGGATGAACTACACTGTACACCTTCCACCACCCCCACCTTGGGCTTCCATTGAGCGTCCACTGTCTGCATTTATCCGTGGTCTTCACTGCATCATAATCCTGGAACAGCTGCTCATCTAGGTGTAGTCTAAACACCATTCAGCACGTTTGACTCACACGGCATAAGCCTACTGAGTCCACGAAAGTCGGTAAGCCTTTTGTCCAGTTGGTGATTGAAAACTTCAGACAAGCCGCACAAGTCTCTTTATAATATTTTGCACACACCTATGTCACTATTTTGGTGTAATATTGTTGCTTTTTATTATTGTCTCATATAATCACTTCTAATTGATTATGAATATTTATTATTAATATCCTTCAGCATATATTGATTTTTCACTACTCATTCACAATTTATATTATAATAGTTTTATTTATTTACCTGTTCAAATATTAATTTTTTGAAACACTTTAGGAGCGCCGCACTCTATATTTATTCACGTTTTTCCCATACAATTATTGTTGTGCAGGCTGCTACATTCACCATTGTTAGATTTTAGCGGTTTTTCATCTTTCTATTTAATCTGCATTGCATACTAGCCCATTATATGCCACTTACCTGCAAAAGAAGCCTGCAATGTCCCTGCTGATGGCCGCATCCATCTACACCCCTCTTCCTTCCAGGTGCCGTGGACTCCGGCTCTGTGACTGGCCAAAGCCACGTGACGTGACTCCCGTGCAGTCACACAGCACTTGCTAGTGAAGAGACGACACGGAGGGCTGTTTCTTCACAGCACATGCGCCAATGACATCATCAGCACACTACAATGTAAATATCTCCTAAACAGCACACGTTTAGGAGACATTTACAATACATATAGGTAAGCCTTATTATAGGCTTACCTATAGGTACAAATTCCGCAGTGGGGGTATACAACCACTTTAATATAAAAGATTTATATCTCCCTTCCACCCTGCATATAGCTTCATGTCTGACTCCTAGTTAAAGTGGTTGTAAACCCTTACAAACCACTCTGGCCTACAGGTAAGCCTAGATTAAGGCTTACCTGTAGGTCCAATAAATATCTCCTAAACCTACATGGTTTAGGAGATATTTAGAAAAAAACATGTCACTGCGCATGCGCGGGAGTTCACGACGATATGCCGCTTTCCTGCGCATGCGCGGGAGTGACATCATCGCCGCTCCAGTGAATCACAGCGCTGGAGCGGCGAGACCCGGAAGTCACTCCGGTATTGATGGCGCCGGAGAAGGTCGTGGAGGAGGACCGCTTCGGGGGCTTCGTTCTCAGGTAAGTTATTCATAATGAGCTAGTATGCTATGCATACTAGCTCATTATGCCTTTGCCTTGCAGGTTCCGTTTTTTTTTTGTGAGGAGGCTTTACTTCCTCTTTAAAATGCCCATATATCCTACTTCTGGGTGTATTTATTATATATATATATATATATATATATATATATATATATATATATATATATAAAAATATATGATATACAGTATAAATGAACCCCTTATAGTAACTATTATCTGTTCTTTTTGTACTTTAACCACTTAAGCTCCAAAGACCAGAGAACTTTTTGCGATTCGGCACTGCGTCACTTTAACTGACAATTGCGCGCCATGGCTCCCAAACAAAACTGATGTCCTTTTTTTCCCCACAAATAGAGCTTTCTTTTGGTGGTATTTGATCACCTCTGCATTTTTTTTTTGCGCTATAAACAAAAAAAGCATCAATTTTGAAAAAAAAAGCAATATTTTTGACTTTTTGCTATAATAAACATCCCCAAAAAATTTATAAAAAAACATTTTCTTTCCTCAGTTTAGGCTGATACGTATTCTTCTACATATTTTTGGTAAAAAAAAAAAAAAAAAATCGCCATAAGCGTTTATTGATTGGTTTGTGCAAAAGTTATTGCGTCTACAAAATAGGGGATAGTTTTATGGCATTTTTTAATAAAAATTTTTTTTTACTAGTAATGGCGGCAATTTTTTATTGGGACTGCAACATTATGGCAGACACATTGGACATTTTTGACACATTTTTGTGACCATTGTCATTTGTACAGCAATCAGTACTATACAAATGCATTGATTCCTGTGTAAATGACACTGGCAGTGTAGGGGTTAAGTCTGTACTAGGGAGTGATTCTAACTGAGGGGGGGGAGGGGCTATGTGTGACACATCACTGATCACCGCCCCCAATTACAGGAAGCTGTGATCAGTGACAGTGTCACTAGGCAGAACGGGCAAATGTTGTTTACATTAGCATTTCCCCATTCTTCAGCTCCGTGAGACGATCGCGGGTATCTCCGCGGACATCGAGTCCGCGGGACCCGCGATCACACTCACGAAGCTCGCGGCAGGGTTTGCCGCAGGGAGCTTTTATCAAGCCACCTCCCTATGACAAGGCAGTCTGTCATGCATAATATATCACAGTTCTGTCTGAAAATCAGCAAAACTGTCTTTAATTTTTTTATTTATTTTTTTAATAAAAAATTTGATCTCTGAGTCTGATGCTATTTACCAGATTCAACCAGATTCAACCTCTAATAGTATATACAGTATACTGTATCTCTTCTGTCTGTTATTCTCAGAGCGGATTCGAGATTTTGCTCCCTAACCATATAGTTGTTTACTTATATTTACCACTGCATATAGATATTTAAGAATAAATTGCCTTTTTTTTTAATTTTACATATTAACTAAATTATATACCACACTTTTTTTAAGGTTATTATCCGATTAACCAATAATCAAAACAATAATCGGCCAACTAATCGATTATGAAAATAATTGTTAGTTGCAGTCCTAATACCGTGTTTCCCCGAAAGTAAGACAGTGTCTTACTTTCTTTTTATCCCTAAAAGCCCCACTATGTCTTACTTTCGGGGTATGTCTTACATTATGGGGCACATAGCACATTATGGGGCAGATAGCACATCAGGGCACATCATGGGGCACATAGCAGATCAGGGCACATTATGGCACATTATGGGGCACATAGCACATCAGGGCACATTATGGGGGACACAGCACATCTGGGCACATTATGGGGCACAGCACATCTGGGCACATTATGGGGCACAGCACATCTGGGCACATTATGGGGCATGGGGCACATTAGGGCATCAGGGCATGGGGCACATTAGGGCATCAGGGCATGGGGCACATTAGGGCATCAGGGCATGGGGCACATCTGAGTAGCGCAGGAAGCGTCTATCTGTCATATGTTGTCTCTCATGTCACGCTGCCCGCTCCCTGGCGGCCCCTCCTCTCTTCTCGTCTATCCCAGATGATGTCTCAAGCCAATGGGGATTGACGAGAAGAGAGGAGGGGCCGCCGGGGAGCGAGCAGCGCTGAGTGACATGAGAGACAACGTATGACAGATAGACGCTTCCTGCGCTACTCTGCATCTCATTCGGCTCTGGTCTCTGCAGGCAAATCCCCTGTGTTTCCCCGATAGTAAGACATACGTCTTACTTTCGGGGTACGGCTTACATTAGCTGTCCCCTCTGACACTCCCGATACGTCTTACTATCGGGGGTGTCTTACTATCGGGGAAACACGGTAGTATCTCAGAAGCACTAAAGCCATCGGATCAGCATGACAACTGGGCATTTTCAAAAGCAGCTTCACAATGATAGCCTACATACAGTATTTCTATTATGACAAGCTTCCTTTATTACATGTGGCATGTAATTATAAAACACTTGCATGTTATAATCATTTCTGAGTTGTGTAGAGAGTTCTGAATCAATATGCTCTGTTGCAATTTGTCATTGTGAACATCACAGTCTCTTACTTATTCTGACAATGCACAATATGAAATGCTGCCTATTGTTCAGTTGACATTTCTCATACATAATTATTAACAACAGTATTTCTGTGCATGGCTGTCTTCAACTCCCGCTAATTCAGTGTCATCTATCTCACTATCTAACTTCCACAACTGTCAAACAATCACAGACAGCGTGTCTACTAGTAGTAGGGATGAGCCGAACAACCCCCGGTTCAGTTCGCAGCAGAACATGCAAAAAATATGTGCGAACACACGCGAACACCTTTAATGCATAAGGGACACGAGCATGAAAAATCAATAGTGCTAATTTTAAAGGCTTATATGCAAGTTATTGCCATAAAAAGTGTATGGGGACCTGGGTACTGCCCCAGGGGACATGTATCAATGCAAAAAAAAAAAGTTTTAAAAATGGCAGTTTTTTCAGGAGCAGTGATTTTAATAATGCTTAAAGTGAAACAATAAAAATGAAATATTCCTTTAAATATCGTGCCTGAGGGGTCCCCTTAGTCTGCCTGTAAAGTAGCGCATCTTTCCCATGTTCATAACAGTCCCGCAGCTAAATTACATTTCTAAAGCTAAAAATTTAATTTAAAATTGCTTGCGGCTGTAATGTATTGCTGGATCCCGGCAATATACATAAAAAATCATTGAAAAAAATGGCGTGGGGGGTCCCCCCAAAATCCATACCAGACTCTTCAGGTCTGGTATAGATATTAAGGGGAACCCCACACCAACATTTTTTAAAAAATGGCATGGGAACGGGCCCTGCTGTTAAATATTATATCAAAAATAGTTTTGAAGACAGAAAAAGAGAAGACCCCCGGAGCAGTCTAATAAAGTATTTTAAAAACCTGTGTTGTGTTTTTTTATGTACACTTTTTTCCCCCAGGTGAATGGGTAGGGGCACATGGTACCCCATACTCATTCACATAGGGTGGGGGTCCAGAATTCTGATAAGCCCCCCGCCCGCAGACCCCGACAACCAACGGCCAGGGTTGTCGGAAAGAGGCCCTTGTCCTCATCAACATGGGGACAAGGTGCACCCCCCATGTTGAGAGCACGCGGCCTGGTACGGCTCAGAAGGGGGGGTGCTCGCTCGTCCCCACCCCCTTTCCTGACCGGCCGGGCTGCATGCTCGGATAAGGGTCTGATATGGATTTGGGGGATTTTTTCGGTGTAGGGATTCCCCTTTAAATCCATACCAGGTGACGGGGCTAGCAAGGTATCAATCTCACCGATCGAGGCGGCGACATTGACTTCCTTCGGAGTCACGTTCAAAATGAACGGACTTTACTCGTGTGTGGGCAAGTCCGTTCATTTCAAAAGTCCCGTGGACTAGCACACAGATGGCCGGATTGTTGTCAATAATTTTGAGTCAATTTCTTTCTAAGTCTGCCGGAGCCTACACACGGGCGGATTGTCTGGCGGACACTGGTCCGCCGGACCAAGTCCGCCGGATAGTCCGATCATGTGTACGCGGCATAAGGGGAAATATAGCAATCATGGAACATTTTCTCAATTATCTAGTCACGTTATTACATTTAAAGAAGTATCTTTTTCTTTTTTTACATTATTCAGTTCTCAATAGAACAAAATGCATATAATGTAGTACTCTGTCCCACCTATTAAAGTGCCCTATAATGCTAGTTGCTATGCTGGAGAGGGCGCTTCTCCTTGGCATTTGGTCACTTGACACCACAGCTAACAAAGAGATAACTTACCTGCTAGTAAATCCCTATGTCCAGCTCCTAGAACTTGCTTGAGAAAAATAACTTGAATGCCTCCTCTTCTTCTTCATTTCTTTTGGTGATGCTTGCTTTGGGCTGCGGATAACATCCCAGCTGATGAAATGCATTGGAAATCGCTTACACACAGCGAGGTGTTCTAGGGGGAAGGGATTAATTTCCATTGGTTGTGACACCCTTCACAGCGGTGACCCTTACTCACTATTGCTGGATCTCTCTACAGTGCGGTAAAAAAGTATTTGATCCCTTGCTGATTTTGTACATTTGCCCACTGACAAAAAAAATTATCGGTCTATAATTTTAAAGGAAGGTTTATTTTAACGAGAGACAGAATAACAACAAAAATATCCATAAAAATGCATTTAAAAAAAAAAGTTATAAATTGATTTGCATTTTAATGAGTGAAATAAGTATTTGATCCCCTATCAATCAGCAATATTTCTGGCTCCCAGGTGTCTTCTATACAGGTAACGAGCTGAGATTAGGAGCACTCTCTTAAAGGGAGTGCTCCTAATCTCAGCTTGTTACCAGTATAAAAGACACCTGTCCAGAGAAGCAATCAATCAGATTCCAATCTCTCCACAATGGCCAAGACCAAAAAGCTGTCCAAGGATGGCAGGGACAAGATTGTAGACCTACACAAGGTTGGAATGGGGTACAAGACCATAGCCAAGCAGCTTGGTGAGAAGGGTCACAACAGTTGGTGAGATTATTCGCAAATAGAAGAAACACAAAATAACTGTCAATCTCCCTCAAGATCACACCTTGTGGAGTTTCAATGATCATGAGAACGATGAGGAATGAGCCCAGAACTACACGGGAGAATTTTGTCAATGATCTCAAGGCAGCAGAGACCATAGTCACCAAGAAAACAATTGGTAACACACTACGTGCAGTGCCCCCTGCTCAAGAAAGCACATGTACAGGCCCATCTTAAGTTTGCTAATGAACATCTGAATGATTCTGAGGAAAACTGGATAAAAGTGTTTGGGTCAGATGAGACCAAAATCAAGGTCTCTAACATCAACTCAACTCGCCGTGTTTGGAGGAGGAGAAATGCTGCCTATGACCTCAAGAACACTATCCCCACCGTCAAACATGGAGGTGAAAACATTATGCTTTGGGGGTGTTTTGCCAAGGCAACAAAGGAGTGACTCAAGAAGAAGCACATTAAGGTCCTGGAGTGGCCTAGCCAGTCTCCAGGCCTTAATCCCATAGAAAATATGTAGAGGGAGCTGAAGGTTCGAGTTACCAAACGTGAGCCTCAAAACCATAATGACTTGGAGAGGATCTGCAAAGAGGAGTGGGAATCCTGAAATGTGTGTAAACCTGGTGGCCAACTACAAGAAACATCTGACCTCTGTGATTGCCAACAAGGGTTTTTCCACCAAGTACTAAGTGTTTTGCGAAGGATTCAAAAACTTATTTCACTCATTAAAATGCAAAACAATTTATAACTTTTTTTGAAATGTGTTTTTCTGGATTTTTTTGTTGTTATTCTGTTTCTCACTGTTAAAACAAACCTACCATTATAATTATAGACTGATCATTTTCTTTGTCGGTGGGCAAATGTACAAAATCAGTGGGGGATCAAACACTTTTTCCCTCACTGTACCACCATCCTGACTTTGGATTACCCTGGTGTTTTGTTTATCACATCTACAGTATTTGGCATATTCATTCCATTGTGGATATGGGACTTTTCTACATGTGCTGAGGGCACTTATATAATGAACTCTTTTATTACATCACTTTATATATTTCATGTTAACTCATGATGTTTATTAATATTGAGCATCGTATATGATTACAGGTTATGTTGGTTATGCACTATAGGATTTGTGTAGGTTCTTTTCCTTTTATACAGTGTCCTCACATACCCTAATTATTAGTGCTGCACAATATTGTTGATGTAGTGCTTGCTGGTGTAGTCAGAGACTGTACACATTCCTTCAGCTGGGTATAACCCTTCTGCAGTGTTTTAACAGCTTGGGTAAGTGCCGTATCACAAAAATGGCCTGGTCAGGAAGGGGGTAAATTCTTCCGGGGCTGAAGTGGTTAAAGGAGTATTGTGTTAAAAAAAAAAAAAAAAGATTGGTTAAACCCACAAATGCTTTTTTTTACCATTACTATTCTTTTTATTGGCTTTTGAAATTTACAAATGCAGCAATTTAGAAATTGGATGGAAGGTTTAGAACTGGGAAACACTTTTTGATAAATAGTATATAGTACTATAGTAGAGGGACTTTGTTAGGAATGAGGGACAGTCCCTCCTAAACATGGACAGATACAGAATGGAAGTGAGGTTCATGCTCATCATTATAATGCAGTCCTGGCGATTTTCAGTGTGTCCCATGATCTCCACACACAATCCGGGTAGCTGGGAAGGCATCTGGTAGTTGTTGTTTTTTGAGAAGCTATGCTTCAGTAGAACCAGGAAGTGGTCGGCTCCACGCTGACCATCTTAAACCGCAGAAACGGAAATGACGTCACCAGCACCGGGCGGGAGGAAGGGGTTTTTTTTATTAAAAAAAGGTTTTCTAAAAAAAAACAATAAAAATCCAAAATTTTAAAATTAATTTTAAAAAAAGGTTTTCTAAAAAAAATGTGGGACTGGAGTGGGTTAGCAACTGATGTAAAACGGAGCACATGTTGAGCCGATTCCAAAATAACAGGCAAAGAACAGATAAAAAAATCTAACAAAAAACACACACAATGTCTGGACGTCAAAAAAATGTAAATAAAATATTATATATTTAAAAATACATTTATATAAGAGGCATAAAAAAGGAGATTGTTAAAAAGTATGTATACCTAATAGTGAAGTGCAAAATTGATGTTATACAGAATTAATGTATTGGGGGTGTTATGATGTATATAAGTGTGTACTGCATGACCACATATATGCAGATACATACTAATGCATATGAAAGATGGTTGCTTACGATACCACCACCCCCCCCCAACTGCAGACTAATGCCTCGTACACACGGTCGGAAATTCCGACCACAAAATGATTTTTTCCGACGGATTTTGTCCGACACTTTTGTTGCATACACACGGTCGGACAAAGTTGACGGAAAATCCGATCATTCTGAACGTGGTGACGTTCGTTGCGTACGACGGAACTACGTAGAGGCTAGTAGCCAATAGCTTTGGCCTTCTGATGTGATCTGAGCATGCGTGGCACTTTGTCCGTCGGAATTCTCTACACATGATCGGAAAAGTCCGATCGGACTGTGTTGTCGGAAAATTTGAGAGCAGGATCTCAAATTTTTTCCGTCGGAATTTCCGACGGAAAAAGTCCGATGGAGCCCACACACGGTCGGATTTTCCGACAACATGGTCCGATAGGACATTTTCCGTCGGAAATTCCGACCGTGTGTACGGGGCATTAGAGCACAACGATATCCAGATGGGAGATGATGACCGTACGGGTCCACTGTAAAAATGGAAAAATATTTAAAAAGCTAGCCTACATGTGTATGTATTATAACAAAGTATGTAACTCAATCTCTTTGTTAAGCCCTCCTGGTGAAAAAAGGGTACCTAAGAGTATATGCAGAAGGTCTCCTGCTGGCACAACCGTTTAAAACACTCTGCAGCAGGACGATCTCTGGAAATTGCCTAAATCACCCAAACCTGAAACCCACTTTTTTTGTGTTCCGAATTGTTGGCGTAAGGGACGGATGGTCCTCCCTACATACAAGAGACCACAAGGACATGTCAGGCAATATGTGACATATTCACTAGAGCAATTGTGGAACTCCTTAATGGCATATGTCTTTCCTTTAGTTGTGAAAGTTTTTTTCCTGTGATAAACAAATTTTCCCATGAGACATAATTTTTTACGACATTGGAACATGCCTGTCAGTGGAATGAGGGGAGTGTGAATAGTGGGGGTGGGCTGGGCCTTACGGTGTCTGCTGGGTGCTAGTTGGCTTTTGATGTCTTTGGCCCTGTGCTAGGAGGAGATTTGGGGTTTCTGTGTGAGGGACGCACCCAAGAGGGGGGTCTTCCAACAAAATTGGCCAATGTTTGATAAGGATATTTTCCATTTTTCTGTAGCAATCATGAAATTGTGTAGTAAACCATATTGGTTGGGGTTCATCTAATGTGGTGGGCTTAAAAAGAGGCTTGATTTTCCACTGTTGGAACGCTTCTTCCACAAGATTGGGGGGATATCCCTTGTCTAGGAATTTGTGGGTGAAAAGTTGGCCTTGGGTCTGGTAGTCCTCGTCCTGGGTACAGTTACGGAGGGTCCTATGAAACTGGCTCCTGGGGATATTCCTGATCCACCTAGGATGGTGACAACTCTGATAATGGATAAATGAATTTCCAGCAGTGGGTTTTACATAATTGGTGGCCTCTATACATGAATCACTGTGGTACAGTTCCAGGTCCAAGAAAACCAGTCTGTCGGGGTCAACCACATGGGTGAAAGTTAGCCCCAAGTTATTGTTGTTGCAATGTGATAAAAACTGTCCCAGGCTGTCTATGGTGCCATCCCAAATGATTTCCCAGCTACCTGGATCTTGGGTGGAGATCATGGGATGCACTGAAATCACCAAGACTTGTCAGAAACCATGAATCAGACTGAGACAGAAGTACAGTCAAATCACACTTGTTTAAGAATAAAAAAGGTAAACAGAGAAAACGTAGTCAAAACATAGCCAGAGTTCAGGAACCAGAACGGATAGTCAGACAAGCCAAAACGTCAGGGAGCCAGAGAACAGCGTAGTAGAACAGCAAGCAGGGTCTGGAGCCAGAAGGAATGTCAGCCAAACAAATCTTTAACAGGAAAACAGGAGAATGTCTCTAGAGGTGTGACCAAGGAGAAGGCAAAGATCATCTGGACTGGACGGCTTAAGTAGGCAGGACTGACAAGCAGGATATAATCAACAGGTGAGTCACTGTGGAGAAATAGGAACAGGCAATTAGACGACAGCTGAGCGGCCAGTCCAGAGAAGGAAGGGCTGAGACCCCTGACAGGACTGCATTATAATGATGAGCATGAACCTCACTTCCATTCTGTAAGTGTTCCTAATCTTGCGCAATAAATGTTTGTATTCTAATACTACACTTAAGCCCCATACACACGGTCGGATTTTTTCATGGATTCTGTCCGATCGGACAATGTTGTTGAAAAATCAGACCGTGTGTATGCACCATCGGACAGTGTACGTCGGATTATCCGACGGACAAAGTCTTATCTCCTGCTGGAAAGATTTGCCGACAACCCGGTCCGATCACACCAAATCCGATCGTGTGTACGGTTGTCCGACCGGACAAAGTGCTACGCATGCTCAGATCACATTACAAGACCAAAGCTATTGGCTACTAGCCTCTACTTAGTCCCGTCGTAGGCAACAAACGTCACCACGTTCAGAATGATCGGATTTTCCGACAGCTTTGTCCGACCGTGTGTACGCAAAACCAACATCAGACAAAGTATGACGGACATGGTCTGACGGACCTGGTCCTCGGATAATCCGCGCGTGTGTATGGGGCTTTAGAGTGCCCCCCCCCCATTTCTTTTACCTGTTTTGCAGAGTTTCTGGACTCACTGTGAGGACGGCGGCCTCCTCATAAACTACTCCCCATTCACTGTTTTTTACTGTTTGCTACTTTTAAGACTGTGCGTACACTATTCCAATTTAGGGGTGTTACCTCCTGGAGCGCCAGATACCCAATCTACTCTACTCCTAAACAGGGACAGTTGGGAGCTATGATTATGGTGTGAAAAACAAAGGATTTTTCAGCCTTGACCTGAATTGAAACCTAGTAATGCCCGGTCCAGACTTGGATCAACGTTACCTGTAAATACAGAATATTTAATGTACACCGTGTGTAGCAAAAGTAAAGTAATGAAGCCTTTCTGCAATCTAAGGTTAAACCTCCTTTCTTCTAACCTCAAATCGTGGCAATGTGCCCTCATCAGGGACCTTATATGGACCTTACAATAAATAGTTTTCTACTGGAGTCAGCTTTAATATATATTTGTTAGCACCTTTTCTACAGAGATAATAACCGTGATCTTTGTAATTGAACCTCATAGCTGGGGTCCTCCATTCTCCTTATTAACCTTGTTGCCCTTTACAGAACTTTATCTAATTCAATAACATATTTCCTGATTATTAAGTCTAGTACACACTTTCAGCTTTTTTTCGTCCAACCTAGCGGAATGAACGGAAAAAAAAATGAAAAGCTCGGGAAGAATCCCATACTAAAAACCTGATGTTAGTGCAGCAATCTCCCCACAGAGCTATTGTGCTCTGACAGGGGGATGGTCCCCCTGCCAGGACACATCAGTCAGTGCCCTCAGCCATTGGCTGAGAGCACTGATCGGATCCCAATTAGCAGACCTTTTTCAGTCATGCCCCTTTGACCAAAGGCAGACATTTGGTTTTATTGAACCACCCCAATATTTGACCCATGTTAGTGATCAAAACTGAACTGTATATTCAAGATGAGGCCAAACCAGTGTTTTGTAAAGGGGTGAAATTATTGATTTATCTCTTGAATGTATGTACTTTTTAATGCATGAGAATATTTTGCTGGCTTTGTCAGCTGCAGCTTGGCATTGCATGTTATTGATAAGTCTGTGATCTACAAGCAAGAATGAGTCATTTATCACTACTCTCTGGACCTATTGATGTAACCAGTTTAGTATTCATAAAATTTCCTCAACATCAACAAACCTTATTTTATAGATTAAATGTTTATGAGGTACAGTATCGCATGCTTTAGCAAAATTTGGAAAAACTAGGTCTCCTGAATTTCCACCAGCCAATTTCTTATTTACTTCATCATAGATTGATAACAGGTTGATAACAGGTTGGTAAGAAGAACAAGCTTTCATAATTCAATGCTAGTTGTCACTTATGATACATTTATTGCAGACATATTTCTGAATAGACTGTATAACAATACCCTCAAATACCTGACAAACTACTTATATTAGAGTGTCTGGTCTGTAGTTTCCTGGTATGTATCTCAATCCCTTTTTGTAAATTGGTACCATGTTTCTTTATACCAATAAGTTGGTACCATTCCAGTAAGTAAGTTGGCTTTAAGAATTATATAATTGGCTCAGGTGGAAATCCGGGGGGAGTACATCACAATCTCCACCTCAGCCAATCAGAGGAAGCCTTGTATTCATTTATAAAATTAATGACTGAGCAGCCCTCAACCCTACTCAATTTTGTTCCAGGAATGGGACAGGTAGTTCCCGTACTGCTGCTGGAGCACAATGCTGTTTACTGTATATAGCTGATGCTGCATATATTTATACAGTGCTGACAGCAGGCACATTTCCCAGTAACTGAAATTGTTTGTTTGGACCAAGCCCAAAGTGAAATGAAATCTGGAGTTAGACTGTAAGTGCAGCAACACTTTTCTTCATGAGAGGCATTAGTTCTACTTTAAAGAGGAAGCAAACCTGCATATTTAATAATATTTAATAAGCAAACAAGGCTGCTCCCATGTACATATAGTTTATATTCAGAAACTATGCACAGGAACTTGTTATTTAACGCATTAACACTTACTGCAAACAGCCAAAAACACAATTATATTACATGTATACTGTATATACACATAATTGAAAAACTCTTAAGAGACTAAGCATTCCCTTTAGGAGATTGCAACAGATATACAGTACAGACCCGTATACAGTACAAAGCTCAGTGATGAGAGCAGTACAGAGATTTTATTAATTGACCCAATACATTATTCAGATTTATTGCATTCCAGGGTCTGTTTTGTACAGACTCTGTACAAAAAACTATTTTTGAAATTACATTTCCAGTGCTTTCAAAATGATCAATGATGGAAGCTATCTCTCTAATGTATTTCCTTTTAACACAATTGGAAGACATTAAAAAGAAAAAGAGCATGTGAAATATAAACAATGTAAGCATTTCTGGGACAAGGATCTTAGCAACTAGTAGAAATCAATTGTGTTTATGCTGTTTTTTTTTACAACATAATCAAAATATATATGTATATCTCAAGGGGATTTCCAAAAAAAGTACAAATCTCCTACCTGATTTTTTTTTTTTTAAATATACTTAATGTGATCAGCTTGAATTGGCTGTCACTAAAATATAAATTCCAAAAAAGGTTTCTCTCCAAATAAAAAAGTATACCTTTCCAAGCACCACAACACCAATCTTGAACTGTATTAAATGAAAAGCCCAATTTAATGACTGTTCCTAATCTGACACTTCTGGAAGTGTTCTTGTCCACTACTGCACTGTGCGCTACACTGTGTGTTTTACAGCCAGTCCCTCCGTCACCACTGTGTCTTGTACTGACACAGGGCTGGTAGAAAGAATCACAGAATGTAGCAGGAGACCAGGAAATTGAAGCTCTCAAAAGTGTTGGTTTCTGAAAAAAATTCAGGTGTCAATTTCTTTTCACTACAGTGCAGCTCGGAGGTACGGATGGTGGAAAAGGTGAGTATTTACTATCTTCCTTGCGGCAGAAGCTTTGATTTATGTTAGTGGTTTATGTTTGTTTTTATAGTTTTTAATCATATATATGTGCATTGGGATAGCCATATCTGGTCATAAAATGTACTTCTTGCTAAGTAGTGCTGTACGTCAATTGTAATTCAGTGTTGCCTTTTTTAAGGTCTGATTTTAGATGCGACCTGGGTTACACTGAGTAGCATGAGAATGGAAAAAGTGCTTCCAATGGTGCCTGTTCACATCAATGCAATGCAGATGCGATGCAAATTTAGGAAAAGGTTCTGTGCTACTTTGGTAAGATTTACAGTGCGATTAGACTCTAGAGGACGACTCAGCTAGAAAAACTATGTGAAGAGAAAGGCCCATTACTCCATACACCTTTACAAATGTATGCGTTACTGATCACTCCCTTATAAGGAAGTGGGAAACGATATTAGATAGGACCTTCTCCCCGGCACAACAGAAACAAAGAATAAGTATGGCCTTAAAATCGTCTATATGTACACAAGTTCAGGAAACCAACTTTAAAATTTTGACGAAATGGTATCGTACACCTTCAATACTCCATAAATACACCCCATTGATCTCAGACGAATGCTGGAGATGTTTGGAAGATAAGGGGACATTATTTCATATTTTCTGGTCATGTTCGAAACTGGAATATTTTTGGAAGGAGGTATATCGGATATCTCAGAAATGTACTGACTATATCCTATCTGAGGACCCAGCCTTATTTTTACTACATATTTCGCACATACCAGAAAAGACATATAATAAATTAATCTTGCGCTATCTTTTTAATGCCGCTAGATCATGCATTGCACGGCAGTGGAGAGACCCAAGGCCTCCCTCTATTGCTTCCTGGCTAATAAGAGTGGAGGAGATAAATAAGATGGAGGACTTGGTACTCTCAGCTCAAAATAAGCATGAGATTAATTTGGAAACTTGGGCTCAGTGGAATAAATTTAAACTCTCAGAGGAGGGGAAGGCCCTTTTTGTAAATTAAGAAGATCGAATATAAGGAGGTGGGGAGATTAGTAAGTGCCCTTATCTTCCTGGAGGGCGGCTATATATTGGTTTCAGTTGTTTTTTTCTTTTTCTCCCTTTTTTTTTATTTTTATTTTTTTATTTTTTTGTTGTTTTTTTTTTGTTTTTGGATATGATTTGGTATGTTCACCTAATAGCCTAGGACCTGATACACCCTACGATAAATAGACATTTAGAAATGACTAACCATATATTTTGCCTCTATATATCTACACCGACTGGAATAGAAGAGAAATACGAGGTATATTTACTTTAGAGGTGACAGAGTTAATGTTATGTATGGATTAATTAACTGATGTTTGTATTGTGGAAGATATAAATAAATAAATAATTTGGAAAAAAAAAGACTCGAGTGGATGCAAACCACTTCCAAAGCACAACCAAAGATTGGTGTAAGAAAGAAGTGTATTTCAGTAAGTCCTTTCAGGATGACTGAAAACAATACATTCTCGGTTAGGTTAACTGATTTTATACTGACATGAATGGTGACTATAAGGCCCCTTTCACACATGCGGACCGTTCGTCCGTTTTTTCATACGTCCGTTTACGGATGAAAACGGACATTAATGCTTGTCTATGGGATAGCGGACGTTAGTGGATGATCATCCGCTAACGTCCGTTAACATCCGTCTCCGTTAAGGTCCGTTTTTCTGAACGGAAGAAGACCCTATTTTGTCTTCTGTAAAAAAACGGAACGGACGAAAAATGGACGTTAGCGGACGATCCGTTCACATCCGATCCGCTGACATCCGTTTTTCATCAAAAATTCCCATAATTCATGAAAAACTGTTTTTAAAAAAAAAAAAAACGGATAAAAAACGGACATAAACGGATAAAAAAACGGACATAAACGGATAAAAAAAACTGATGAAAAACGGACGTAATCGGATGAGAAACGGACGAAAAACGGAAATGAAAATGGATGAAAACTGATGTTTACTGACAACAACTGATGATAAAAAAACGTGACTGAACTAATCTAATGTACGGTCCGCATGTGTGAAAGGGGCCTAAATGTGCATATTAAAAAATGAAAAATATCAAATATATAAATATAAATTATGTAATCTTAAAAAATATATATATAGGATACATGAAAATACAGGCAATCAAACAAAAATTTTGAATATTGAATCAAAGGTCACATTACATTTGAGAGCAGTGGCATACCTACGGTGGTGCAGTGTAAGGGGCATGCATCGGGCATTGTCTTTTAGAGAGTGCCCACGCACAATGGAGGGTGTGGCATGCAAAGATCATGTGCCCCACCTAGTAAGGGGAGAAATAAAAGTATGCTGCTGTGGATTTGGTAAAATAAAAAATAGATAAGGAAGAGCAGGGCAAATAAAAATTGACAGAAGGAAAATACTGATAGACACTGAGGGGAACTGCCCTCTACCCCCACACCTCCTTCCACCACCCAATCCAATATTGGAGCCGCCCAGGTATGCTCTGCCAATCCAGAAACACAAAAAACATATATACTGCATGTGTAGCACCCTCTACCAATAGGTAGGTGCTAGTAAGGTTGGGAGTGGTCAGAGAAGCAGTGGGTGTGACCACCTGCACATCAGTTCTGAGGCGCCTCCCCTGCTTCTGAGGAGAATGTTCTAGAAAAGGGTCTGGGCCTGGAACTGGAGTAGCAGGTAGCTTGTGTATGAGCCCTGACCAATCCCCATTGGTATTGGCAGGGGGCGGGCCTCATATATAAGCTGAGGTGATATTCCACTGGAGGGGGGAAGTTGGCTGAGTGAAGTGAGGAATGGCATGTTAGATAGCAGCAGAAGGCCTGGGGGGGGGGGTCCGCTGATCGCATGAGAAGGCCCGGGGAGAACTGTGAGGGAACATTGCCTCTACACGGTCATTGGCAATGTCTCTGCCACCATACGGTCGGAGGGCCGGGAACTCCTGGAGCAGAGGGGCAGGTGAAGCTATCGGTACGCATGGACCAGTCAAAGTTCCTCATCAAGGACTCAGGGCTGTTGGAAGGTTGGTGAGTATTACCACAGTGGGGCTGGAGGGGCCAAGGGCTGGAAGTGCCAAGGAGTCTGTGAAGAACTATATGGCGTTAAACTGGCAGTAACGCACACAGATCTATATGGCGTTAAACTGGCAGTAAAGCACACAGAAGTAAATGGCGTTAAATTGGCAGTAACGCACAATTTAGGAGATCTCCTGGGGCGATCTCCTGGGGGGTTTACCTTGCAGGCGTGCTCCCGAGTCCAGCATTCGGAATCCGTAGACACGAATGCCGGATTCGGCCCCGCCCCCTGGAACCCACGTCATTGAAGTTGATTGACAGCAGCAGGAGCAAATGGCTGCGCTGCTATGAATCTATCCAATCAAGAGCCAGGACCCCGTGCAGAGAGGGACAGCATGTCTCTGCACTCAGGTAATAAAGCGGGGGGGTGGTCAATGCCAGGTGTTTTTTCACCTTAATGTATAGGATGCATTAAGGTGAAAAAACACAAGGTCTTTACAACCCCTTTAACCACCTGATTACTTTGCACTTAAACCCCCTCGTGACCAGACCAATTTTCAGCTTTTGGCGCTGACGCACTTGGAATGACAATTGCGCGGTCATACAACACTGTACCCAAATGAAATTTTTACCATTTTTTTTCCCACAAATAGAGCTTTCTTTTGGGGGTATTTAATCACAGCTGGGGTTTTTATTTTTTGCTAAACAAATAAAAAAAGATGGAAAATAAAAAAATAAAAATAAAATCATGTTTAATAGTTTGTTATAAAATTTTGCAAACAGGTAATTTTTCTGCTTCATTGATATGCGGTGATGAGGCGGCACTGGTGGGCACTGATAGGCTGCACTGGTGGGCACTGATAGGCTGCACTGGTGGGGACAGATAAGTCGGTACTGATGGGCACAGCAAAGATGGCACTGATGGGCACGGATGGGTGGCACGGATGGGTGGCACCGATGGGCACTGATGGATGGCACTGATAGATGGCACTGATGGGCACTGATAGGTGGCACTGATGGGCACTGATAGGTGGCACTGATGGGCACTGATGAGCACTGATAGGGGGCACTGATAGGGGGCACTGATGAGCACTGGTAGGTGACACTGATGTGCAGCACTGGCACTGTGGGCACTGACAGATGGCACTGTAGGCACTGACATATGGCACTGTGGGCACTGACAGATGGCACTGACAGATGGCACTGACAGATGGCACTGACAGGTGGCACTGTGGGCACTGACAGGTGGAGCTAGTGGGCACTTTTATTATGCAAAGGAGGGCAGCATGGACCCTGGGCATATTGCAGTGAGAGGGACTGATGTCCCTCTCACTGCCGCCGGTGATCGGCTTTTTTTTTTCTCCTCGCGCTGTCAGCGCGAGCAGGATGAAAAACCGATTACCGGCTCGGTTATTTTCACATGATCAGCTGTCATTGGCTGACAGATGATCACGTGGTAAGGGGTCGGGATCGACCCCTTACTCGGATCTGTGATCCAGCGAGTGTCATAGACTCGCGGATCACAGAGCGCGCCGCGCGCGCCCTTCAGGGGGCGCGCAGGCAGCTAGTTGCCGGGACGACGTCAATAGACGTCGTCCCGGCACATCAGATACGCGCTGTAGCCGTCATTTGGCTATAGCGCGGGTCTAAGGTGGTTAATCCTAGCGAAAATTTATGGAGGGAGCTGAAACTTTGAGTTGCCAAGTGACAGCCAAGAAACCTCATGGATTTAGAGAAGATCAGTAAAGAAGAGTGGACCAAAATCCCTTTCTGAGATGTGTGCAAACCTGGTCACAAGCTATAAGAAACGTCTTACCTCTGTGTTTGCCAACAAGTGTTCCTCTACCAAGTCATGTTCTGATTGGGGATTAATTACTTATTTAATAACTCACTGAACTGCAACTCAATTTATAACGTTTATACCATGTGTTTTTTTCTGGATTTTTGGTTGATATTCTGTCTCTATTATTTAAAATACACCTATGATAAAAATGATAGACCCTTTATTTCTTTGTGAGTGGGCAAACTTACAAAATTTGCAAGGGATCAAATTATTATTTTTCCCACTGTATGCATACATACACATACACACATGCTCTTATGTAAATAAACATTTTAAAACGTGTCTATATTGACTATTTCCTGTGTATTCACTTAGCCTGGTTCCTCCACCATGATGCAACCTCATCACTCAGATTATATGTTCTATATGTTTGTATTTTACACAATGTGTGAAACAATAAAAACATTAAAACGTGGACGTGTCAGTAGGGCAGTGAACGGTGTCAGTAGGGCAAAGGTTGGTGTCAGTAGAACAGTAGATGGTGTCAGTAGGTTGGAGAATGGTGCCAGTAGGGCAGTGGATGGTGTCATTAGTTTTTATTTTTATTATTTTATCTTTATTATTTTTTACAATTTTTTAATTTTTTTTTTTTTACAATATTATTATTATTTTTTCTACCGTTTTTTTAGGTGCCCTATTGGGGGGCTTTGGTGAAATATTAGGGTTCTACACAGACCCACAGTCTCACTTTTGAGACAGAGAAAGGGACTGAGGACTGTTGTAATATGTTGGGACCAGGCCCTTTCTCTGCAGCCTCAGCTGCACTGGACAGTAAATGAATGGAAAATGCTCAGTGCTGAGCGGCTTCCTGTTCAATCACAAACTGAAGCATAGCAAACACAGTTTACTATGCTTCAGTCGTGAATTAACACAGTGTGTGAACGGTGTTCATTCAGAAAAGGAAGGGGCTGGTGTGACGGAACCATCCAGCACCCAGCATGGGTGCCTCCATCAAGATATAGCTTCCTTTGGTCTGGATCCAGAAGCCAGGTATTATAGCTGAATATTGTACACGAGACTGGACAGCACTACTGGAACTGGACTATAATTAACATAGCTAAGGAACAGCCAGCATAAACATTAAGCTAATATGCATCTAGCAACTAATAGCTGACATTGATCTAATTAACATGAACTAATTAACCAACTAGCCACTTAAAAAAACCTAGGCGCCCAGACCGTTAGGCACCCAGCCCACCGCCCTGGATATACAAAGTACATTACACATTATCATAAGCATAAACACATAACATCCCACAATAGTTCCATAACAAGGTAAAGTGGTCACAAAATTAATCTTATCTCAAAGAGATGAGCAGACAAACAGAAACAACATGTAACTCAATTAACAATGGGAATGCACACCTAGAAGGCACACAATGGGACAAAGACACACATAACAGTGATCCCTCCCCACCTCAGAATGTCCAGCACCAGTCTACATCAGTCTATGAGACAAACTCATACAATGTTCCAGTAGTCTAAAAAGGTGGAATTAATTTCTCTTCATAGATTTTCTTGAGAGATATTGTTGATAAATATTTCTGTCCCAAGTGAAGGAGCCTCTCCAACCCAGTCTGCAGGAGGGCCACCATATTTCCTCTGACCATTTACCTGCACAAGATTAACATTACACCTTTCTATCCACTCCAGATAGAAAGCTTTATTGTCCTTATTCAGATAATTAATCCAAGCCTTGCGCTCAGCATTCATCACATAGTTGCTCTCTCTATGGGCCATAATCAGTGGATAGGAGGCTTGTCCCTAATCCACGCCAAAAGCCCCTGGTTAGGTCTGTCACACTAGTATATTACATATTTACTGGCCCCTTTTCCGCTCTCCATCCTGAAACATTCTCTTGTTTGCCTGCAGGAGCGGCCAGTGGGAGAGGAGGGGAGCCGGAAGTGCTGCAGGGGGGGGGGGTCTGCACTGGGGTGATTAGGGTGTGCCCAGGCCTATGCTCTAGGGCAGGGGTCTCCAACCTTTCTAAACAAAGGGCCAGTTTACTGTCCTTCAGACTTAAGGGGATTCGGACTGTGGCCATTGGTAGTAGAAGAGTTCAAAACATCAGTGGGAATAAACAATGCCCCATCTTTGGTGTCAGTGGGAGGTATTGTGCCTCATTGTTGGTGTCATTGAGAGGAATTGAGCCCTATCATTGATGCCATTGGGCCCCATTGTTGGACAGTACACGGGTCAGAAGGGTACAGTACAGGAGGGTAGGTGGACACAGTTCAGGGGGTAGGAGGATACAGTAAAGGGGGAGCAGGAGGGCACAGTACAGGGGGTAGGTAAGTGGACAGTACAGGGGCAGTAATGAATATTACAGATATGGTCTCCTCAAGCAGAGCTGCGCAGGGAAGCTGCTCTCACAGATCCCACCTATTCTGGCAGGCAGTCACTGACAATGACAACTCCCCCTTTACCTTCCCCTCCAGAGTTTTTTGCTCTCTTGTGGCACTTTGCAGGGTTAAGGAAGGACCCCGAGTTGGAACATCTTATTACTGCTGCTGCTTGTGTGGGTGGGATATGTACTGCACCAATCAGATGGGATGAATAGGAGAGGAGGGTCAGCAGGGATTGGTGCAGTACACATCCCACCCACACAAACAGCAGCACTAGTAAGGAGTCAGGATGGAGCTGGGAACCATGGGGTAGGGGAGAAGGAGGCGGGTTGAAAAAAGGGGGAGGGGGGTAGGAGATGGGGAATGGGTAGAGGAGAACTGGAGTGATTAGGGAGAAAGAAAGAAAGATGGAAGGAAGGAAAGAAATAAAAAAAAAATTAAATAAAATGAAAGAAAGAAAGAAAGAAAGAAAGAAAAGAAAGAAAGAAAGAAAGAAAAAAAGAAAGAAAAAGAGGAGGATGAACGGAGAAAGAAAAAAAAAAAAAAGATGAAGGGACAAAGAGAGAAAGAAAAAAAAGAGAGAAAGAAAAAAAGAGAAAGAAAGAAGGATGAAGGGAGATAGATAGAAAAAAAGATCGATAGATAGATAGAGGGAGAAAGAAAGATAGATAGATAGATAGATAGATAGATCGATAGATAGATCGATAGGAGGGATAAAGATAGATAGATAGATAGATAGATAGATAGAAAAAAAGAAAGAAAGATAGATAGAGGGAGAAAGATAGATAGATAGATAGACAGACAAGACAAGACAGTTACAAGCATGAATCTTAAAGGCAGAGGCCTGATGGGACTTATAGCTTCACAACAACTGGAGAGCCATAGGTTGAGCACCCACGCTCTTGGGTGTCTGCTTTCAGAAGATATATATTGGGGTGTTTGATGTAATTTTCAGGCCTAAAATAATTTTTTAAATATATGTGCAAAAACGGCTCTGGCAGCAAACGCGTTAATGGATCATACCACCAGAAAAGCATTGCTAGGGCTTCATTAATTTCCCTTATAATGTTTAGGGGTGGGTTAACCACTTCCCGCCCATGCTTTAGATGGCTACAGCACAGGCCTTAATTGCCAATTGTCAGATGAGACTTGGCTGATCACAGATTGAAAGTAAGGGGCTGATCCCGGCCCCTTATCACGTGTTCAGCTGTCAGCCAATGACAGCTGATCACGTGATGTTAACAGAAGATCGGTTATCGGCTTTTTTTCTCCTCACGCTAAAAAAAAAAGCTGATCACCAGCTTCTGTCAAAGGGACATCTGTCCCGAACAGGGAGAGCCACTGCCGCCTCATCTGTGCCCACCAGTGCCGCCTGCCAGTGCCTGCCAGTGTCACCTTCCAGTGCATATCAGTGATGCCAATCAGTGCCCACCAGTGCCACCTATCAATGCCCACCAATGCCACCTATCAATGTCCATCAGTGCCTCATCATCAGTGCCACCTACCAGTGCCCACTGGTGCCACCTATAAGTGTCCATCAGTGCTGCCTTATCAGTGCCAATCAGTGCAGCCCAGTTTTTTGGGGGGGCGCAAACAAACAGCCTCACTGTGCCATCAAACGCTGCCACTGTGCCCATTAAATGCTGCCACTGTGCCCATCAAACGCTGCCACTGTGGCCATCAAACGCTGCCACTGTGCCCCTCAAACGCTGCCACTGTGCCCCTCAAACGCTGCCAGAGTGCCCCTTCAAGTGCTGCCAGAGTGCCCCTTAAAGTGCTGCCAGAGTGCCCCTCCAAGTGCTGCCAGAGTGCCCCTCCAAGTGCTGCCAGAGTGCCCTCCAAGTGCTGCCAGAGTGCCCCTTTAAGTGCTGCCAGAGTGCCCCTCCAAGTGCTGCCAGAGTGCCCCTCTAAGTGCTGCCAGAGTGCCCCTTTAAGTGCTGCCAGAGTGCCCCTTTAAGTGCTGCCAGAGTGCCCCTTTAAGTGCTGCCAGAGTGCCCCTTTAAATGCTGCCAGAGTGCCCCTTTAAGTGCTGCCAGAGTGCCCCTTTAAGTGCCCCTCCAAGTGCTGCCACTGTGCCCCCTGCTTGCCCTCTGCACTTACCTTGTCTCGATGTGCAGCTGGTGATGGCGTCGGGCGGCGAGCGGTGTCTCATCATCCGAGGTCTTCTTCTCCCGCGCTCCTCCTGTCTTCTGCTATCGTCCGTCCGAGGTCTTCTTCTCCCGCGCCTGTCTTTTGCTATGATTGGACGCCTAGCGTCCAATCACAGCGCCTGTGACTTCAGCCAATCAGGTTACAGGTAACAGACCTGGCAACCTGATTGGCTGAGAGGCGGGTCTGTGTTAGGGAAGCGATGTATTCGCTTCTCTAACACAATACTGTGTAATCAGCGAACGCACAACCGTGCGCCCGCTGTTTACACTTAGGGAAGCCTATTAGAGCACACCGCTCTAATAGGGTCCCCTATTAGAGCTTACAGCTCTAATAGGGGCGCTTCCCGCAACACCCCCCCCCACTGTAATTCAGATGCCCGGCGCCCGATCAGGGGACGGACACCTGAATAGGGGGCGGCAGAGGTGACAATAGATAGATTCATGCAATGCATGAATCTATCTATTGGTGATAGAGCGGTGCATACTGCACTGTGCCCGGCGCCCTTAAAGGGACATGTTTAAATAAAAAATTTTTTTTTTTTTTTGAACTTTTTTTTTTATTATTATTTTTTTTTTTTTAACTGCAAGGAGGGGGGGGGGGGGCGGCGCCCGGGCGCCCCCTATGGACGGGCCGCCACTGCCTATCAGTGTCGATCAGTCCAGCCTCGTCAGCACCCATCAGTGCAGCCTCGTCAGCACCCATCAGTCTAGCCTATCAGTGCCGATCAGTACAGCCTCATCAGCGCACATCAATGAAGAAGAAAAATTACCTGTTTGCAAAATTTTAATCTGTTTTGTTTTTTCCCAATTTTTGGTCTTTTTTTGTTTTTTTTAAAAATAAAAAACCCAGCAGTGATTAAATACCACCAAAAGCTCTATTTGTGTGAAAAAAAATTAAATAAAAAATGTAATCTGGGTACAGTGTAGCATGACTGCGCAATTGTCATTCAAAGTGTGACAGCGCTGAAAGATGAAAATTGGCCTGGGCAGGAAGGGGGTTTAAGTGCCCAGTAAGCAAGGGGTTAAATAATCTCCAGGCATAAAATGTGCATTTCAACATGTGTGCAAAGAAAAAAAAAATGCTGTGGGAGTGAATGGGTAAAAGGTAGAGTCCCTTGGGCATTAGCCCCCCAGGATGTAGAGATGCCCCCTATGTGTGAAGGATCACTGGGATCCAGAAATGGTCAGCACCTATCTGTAGAGCAGCGCTGCAGCAGTAGCCGGATGATCCTCGGAGCGGTGCTGCTGTGATCGCACTGATCATATAGCGGGGCTGTGCAGCGCTCAGCACAAACCTTTGCGGCCCCCTGCTGGCTGTTCGGGGTGCATGCGTGAGAATGCCAGCATAGACCCGACAGGCATTCAAACAGCAGGTTAAGCATAGACGTGCACATCGTCTCCTAATAGCGGCAGATAGTATCAGCCTCCTCCAAGCATTGTTCAGCTGCAAGACTCGGAATAAAGCCCTGCGAACGTGTCCTGCCATAGCCAGGATCCTGTACATCAGCATCACCAACAGCCAAGGTAAGCCCCATATATACACATGTTCTATAATCTTCCCATGGAAGGGCAGACAGACAGGGGATCGCCTCTGGACTTCAATGGTAATCAGCTGGTGTGTCATACTGCACCACGATTTGCTTTTTAAATTGGATTTTATTATTCTTCAACTGGAAGCACAGCTTTTTCTGCAGATCCATTGATTGATGAATGTGCAGTTTGCTGATTGATGTCAGAAGTGACCTTTAAAAGGGTTAATCATTGTGCATGCTTTCTTACTATGTGCTTAGTAATGCATTTAACCCATTGCAGTCCTGGGGGCAGGGGGGTGCACTGATACACAAGCAGGTGTCACTTTGATCAATCTATACATTGTTAAAGGGAAGGCTTGTTTGTGATTGGCTGGCATTGTTGATTGCAGCTGGGGTTTGTTTACAAAGGTTGATCAGTCACAGCTGTAATGTGACATGTGGCGGTGTAGTAAAGTTAGAGTTGTCTTAATGTGATAGGTGATTGATTTCGGTCATCAGGGAAGAGGGGCGTAATGGATTTGGTCAGGTGATGATTTTTGGGAAGCTCTTGGGTCTTGTGATGTGTATACACACACCTGTTGCTCACAGTCACAGATGTTCAGGTCTGGGGAAGTTGTCATATGATGCTAAGCGGGTACTCTGTGGGCATCTGCAGGATTAGAACAGGTGCGGTAATGGATGTTGTGAAATAATGCAGAAGATCTAATAGGCAGATATTGTCTGCATACACCAAGTTGGAGACACACAACGTGTTTTGCAAAGAGGAGACGCAGGATTTCAAACTGCAGTAGATCACAGAGTAGCTTCCGGTATAAACAAACAATAGAATTATTATTGCTTGCATGCAGCTTAATGGTAATCAATAGAGGCTTAGCCAAGTAACACACGGACAGGCATCATGGGTCAGTTCCTGACTGCCTGCCTCCCCTGACCCATTGCTGGACCTCCTGTGAAAACTCACCACTTCTGGGTATGGGGTGCCCCTACATACCACCCTCAGCCTCCCACAATGGTGGGTGACCTCAGCAACTGCCACGTGGAGGGTAGGGTGCATGCTTAGCTCTATTCAAACTACCGCCATCTCCTGTAAAGTCAGTCAGCCGAAAAGTGCCGCTAAAACGACGGTAAAGCGCCGCTAAATATAGCGCCGCTTTACCACCAGAGCACCCAGCGCCTCAGTGTGAAAGTAACCTAAAGTAGAGTTTTTATTAGTGTGTTTTAGGTCCCATGCACTCTGGGTATTTAGCCCCGGTGCGTAGGGCTCTGGTGTTTAGCCGGCATTTGCTCCTGGGCGCATATACTGCCCAGTCCTCAAAACAATAGTGCGCTGTCCCTTTAAAAATAAACCTTACATTATTATTATTATTATTATACATGATTTATATAGCGCCAACAGTTTACACAGCGCTCAGGCCCGGATTTACTCCCTTTGCCGCCCCAAGGCCGGGTCCTTCAATGCCGCCACCCCCCCCCCCCCCCACACACACCCACACCCTACACACCCACACCACCATTCTCGTCGTTTATCGATGACTGCTACAATAGATCAATTAAAAACATATCTCCACACACGAGAACACTGAAAATAACTGGCTTTAATTGTACAGACTGAAAATACTCTGTAATGCAGAAAATGCCCTTTAAAGATTATAGCAGTAAGAGACTCCCTACAATTTTTTAGTTCTAACTTTTCTTTTGGCAAACTCATCGATAATATCTTCGTAGGACAAAGTATTTAAAAGTTCTGACTCAATGGCAAGTAAAGCTAAACTGTTCAGTCTTTCTTGACCCAAAGATGATCGTAAATCATCAAACGCTGCCACTGTGCCCTCAAACGCTGGCACTGTGCCCATTAAACGCTGGCACTGTGACCATTAAACGCTGGCACTGTGACCATTAAACGCTGGCACTGTGACCATCATATGCTACCAGTGTGCCCATCAAATGCAGCCAGTGTGCCCATTAAATTTTAAAACTTTCTACTTTTCCAGTTCTACACATGAGGTACGGGAGCCAGGGGAGGAGAAAGAAGACCTACCTTGTCCTCCTGGCCAGCTCAGCTCCTAATCTGATCAATTCCTCCACACTGCTGCTGCTAGTTTCACTTGACCCCACTCCGCACCACGGTCAGACTCCTCCTACTGAGGCCTCTGTTCCTCTGAGTCCAATCACGCTTGATCGCAGACAGCATAGCAAGGGGTGGGGCCAGAGCATCAGTGGAGCTCAAGGCCCCACCCGCGGCCCGCTCCTTTATCAAATAAACAGCAGCACTGGCACTGCGTGTGCGTGCTGCTCATGCCGGCTGTCTGATGACTGTCTGTGACAGACAGTGGGATTTTCAGTGCTGATTTGCGGCCGTGGGGGCCGCCCCTGCACCACTGACGCCCTGAGGCCTGGCCTCGGTGGTTATGTGGGAAATCCAGCCCTGGCAGCGCTTTACAATATAGAGGGGGGGGGACAGCACAATTACAGTACGGTTCAATACAGAAGGGACAGGAGGGCCTTCTCATAGAGCTTACATTCTAAAGGGAGGGGGTGGTGGTACAAAAAGTAATAGATGCGGGGAATGATTTGATGGGGTTGTTAGGTGGGTGTGGGATAGGCTTCCCTGAATAAGTGAATTTTCAGGGATCTCCTACAGGGGGACAGGTTAGGGGCTGATCGGACATTGCAATCAATACAATACAAAATGTGCAAATAAACAATGTGCAAACAAGCAACGATATGATCCATTTACAAAGTATAAAGTGCAAAAAAATAAAATAAATGTGCAAATGAGCAGTGATATGGACCTTGAATGTTCCCTATACAGGATTCTAAGCAATAATGTGTAAGAAATATATCAAAAAGTACAATAATAATTAATAAATCAAATAATTGTCTATACATGTGAAAGATGCTCCATGTGCAGTATAATTTCAAAGTGCTGAAGTGCTCAGAGGTGCTCCTTTAAAGAAGATTACTGCTTACCAAACTGTGTGGATCACGAATTACAGGGATCATAGGCATAATATCCATCCACCAGTTGATGACACCCATATCAGAACTGCATTTTGGAAAATTGCTCCATAAAGGATCCTTATAAAGGATCACTCACCACCGTAAAAACTAAGTTTAGAGTTTTGGTCTGCTTCTGGTATACCGCCAAGGCCGCAGGAGCTCAGCAAACAAACCGTCTCAGTCTCCAGATAGTCCACACTTTCACACCTTCTGTAAGAAGAACTATCTGGCGACTGAGACTCCTGCCTTTTTCTTTTTTTTTTCTTTTTTTAGCTAAAGTTCCACCTTAACCTCTACATTTAGCTTGGCAGCAACAACATCCAATTCAATTAATTTCAACTTGAAAAGTTTTTTTTAGGTAGTGGTGATAGGCTTGAATTGATCAGTGGAAGTAGCAACCACAACATATCTAAAAGCTATAGGGAAGTTAAAGCCCTTAAAGTGGATGTAAACCCTCTCCTATACCTAGTGAAGTGAATAGACTCAGATGATACACAAGGATGAAACAAATCTCCCTATATAAGTTTTACAGGTATATCTGCTGTCTTGAGCTTTCCATATTCTTTAGAATTCTTACAATGTGTTAGAATTTTTACTTCCTCAATCAGCAGTAGGAGTGGATTCTTGGCTTACACTGTGTGACACCTGATTGGAGGAAAGGCACACACCCCCTCTCCACATATGCAGAGGAACGAAGATACTTTTAGAGCTGTGCTGTGAATAGATCAGCTCTCTGCTAATCTATTTATAGCACCCTGCCTGACACAAATTTTAAGCTGCTTTTATCTCCCGTCTCGGAGAACTTGTCAGAAGTTATCATGCTGATAACAGAGGAACAAAACAGCATAAAGACACAGGACTCAGGGCTTTGGAGAGAGATAAGTTAACACTACAGATATATGCGCCTAGGTCACATTTCATGAATCGGGTTTATATCCACTTTAACTTCAACCAAATTGGCTGGTGGCGCAACAATTTAATAGTTTGTTAAAATCCTTTTTTTTGCAGTACCACATTGCAAGTTTTAATAAAAGACCAAGTGTTATTTAATACTCTGCCAGGCCTTTGAACCTAGGTCAACTGGCTTACAAGGGCCAATTAGGGGAGCTTTGTTATGTGTCAGACCTCAATATAAAAACCTGGGTTCCCAGCAGCCATTTGTCAGTGTGTTGGAGTAATTTAGGGAGAGCTGACAGTTTGTAGGGTGAGTAATTTGGTATACTATTTTGCACTAAATTACTGTGGATTGCAATGTGGTGGGCTACATATTGTTTAAGTGTGTCAGCAACAGTTGTAGCTGTTGCTTAGTTTCTGAGCCCCCTTTGCAGTCGTTTTGTGTGTGTGTGTTTGTGTGTGTGTGTGTGTGTGTGTGTGTGTTATGTTATTGTGTGGGGGGGGGGGGGGGAGGGTGTCTTTTTTCACGTTTTACATTTTTAAAACTGTTCTGCTTGTTAAAAAAAAATGGGTTAGGCTTCAGGGTTTACTTTAAACTGGAAAGGAGAAGAATATCTTATTTTATTTTGCTAGTACTTTTTTTGTAACGTCCTCTGAGAAGGAGACAGTAGATAAGGCATACCCTTGCATCAGGTATCTAAAAGGGTGGCGATGCAATAGTGGCCCCTCTCTTTGATGACTCAAATTCTGGGGTCCTTGCACAGACATTCGAGCATGAAAGATCCCATTTACCACAAATTCACCAAAAATTGCCCTCAGCAGAGGACCTCGAGTCTTTGATATCATTGATGACAACATTGTCATCGAAAGACATGCGCTGAACTGAAAAATTCGTTTTTTTTCCTATAGATTCATTATGTTACTAAAAGTTGTTTCATTGATTTGTTTTGGAATTTGTTTAGTTGATTAATGATGTTCGACCGATTCAAATTCTGTGTGAAAAATAGCTTGTTGTTAAGGAGCAGCCTGGAAGCTGTCCACCACGTCCTTAACAACCAGTGTAAATAAAAGATTGCTGGCAATGAAAAATGCAGAAAAAGAACAGCATGGAGTCCCCACTCCAATCCATAGCAGGTCCCACACTCCAAAACATAGCAGGTTTGTGGGGAAGAGGCCCTTGTCCCCATCAACATGGGGACAGGGTGCTTTAGGGTGGGAGGGTAGAGCCCCTCTGCCCCAAAGCACCTCCTCAATGTTAAGGGCATGTGGTCTGGTGTGGTTCAGGACCATTTGTTTTCTGAATTGCGGAACTTGTTTCGTATCTTCGGCATTCCTTTTGTGTATTTAGAAATCGGAATAGCTAGTTGTTAAGGAGTGGGCAGCTGCTGGTGTCCTTAACAACCATGACTCATCTGCTGTCAGCGGGATTCTTCGCTGACAGCAGAATGTAAACAAAATGTAACTGCCCGTTTAAAAAAAAACAACCGCTAAGGTCTGGTGTGGATGTTAAGGAGATCAATTACGCCAATTTTTTTTTTTTTAAATGGCGTGGCCCCCCTCCCAAAAAATTCATACCAGACCTTTATCCGAGCATGCAGCCGGGCAGGCCAGGAAAGGGGGGGGGGAGCAAGCCCCCTCCCCCCTCCTGAACCATACCAGGCCACATGCCCTCAACATGGTTCTTTGGGGCAGGAGGGGCTCTGTCCCCCCTCCCCAAAGCATCTTGTCCCCATGTTGTGGGGGTGGTTGTGGTGGGCCAGTGGTTGTGGGGTCTGCGGGCGGGGGACTTTTCAGAATCTCAGAATAACCAAAAATGTGTTCAAAAAAATTGCACATGTATAGTCATCAACAATCTCACTCCACCCAGATACAACTCCCAGGTTGAAGACTGTCCATTTTCTCCTCCTCACCACCTGCACCCCAAGCTGACATTTAACAATTATGCAGTTCTAAATTTTGTGTCCACAATAAATCTTGTTATACTTCAGTAATAAGTTTCCTTCTTATCTTCTAAAGCAAACACTTATTATTCTTATCTTTAGACTGTAAGCCCCACGAGCAGGGCCCTCCTGTCCCTTTTGTATTGAACTGTATTATAATTGCACTGTCTTCCTCTATATTGTAAAGCGCTGCGCTAACTGTTGCTGCATTATAAATCCTGTATAATAATAATAATAAATATCCTTGAGAATAATAATATAGAATAATAAAGCACTCACTGGATCCTCTGACCCCACAGAATAACAGAGGTCAGGTCTCCTGTATGTTTGTTATTCTCCAGATTTGCGCCACTACACTGCTGTGCCAACTACAAGTAGGGTAAATTACTACAGAGCTTAGATCCGCAACGCTCTGAGAACCCTGCACCCACTATCGGGGCTGATGATAGAAATCTCCGGGCCATGTACAGACTACCTGACAGGCCCACCCCCCCAGAAATATTAACGCTATATTTTGCTAAAAATACGTTAAAATCTTTATTAGCAGACACAAATGCAACATAAGACCAGGTTCACGTAATTGCGATGCGGGAACCAGCGTGATTCCAGTGTGGGTTCCCGCATCGCATCTCCCTCGCATTCACAGTTCACATTGCCCTCTGCGAACCGCTGCTGGTGTCAATAGAAAGTTAATGACACCCCCAGACCGGTTCGCAGATCACAGTGCAAACTGTGAATTTGGACAGGAATCGGATCGCATGGATGTTTACTGATCCCAGTGCTGAAAAAAAAAAAAAAAAGGTTCCTGCAGCATATTTGTGCGAATGCAATGTGAGTTCAGCTATACAAACTTTATGGCTGAATTCGGATCTCGCAGACATCGCATGTGGTCTGCACAGCAGTGCGGTGCGAATCACATGCAATGTCTGTGTTTGCAATAGTGTGAACCCAAGCTAACTCACAGAATTCCTACTAAATCTAAAAGATAAAATGGAGTTAATAAATAAATGAAGATGAGATGAAAAAACATACAGGCTGGGCAGTTGAGATCAGAGAGACAGAGGGGGAGAAACAGAGATAACAAACCCAGGAGCAGAGTTAACATTAGAGCCATCGCTGGTGGGGGGGGGGGGGGGTTGCGCCAATGGAGGGGAATTAGTGAGGGACGACTGTCTCTTTCTCAGCAAATAAAAGCTGGCAGCAGGGAGAGGGTGAGAGACCATCTTTCAGCTGCTGGAGGAAGAGTTCTGCAATTGTCGTCCATCACTAATCCCCCTCCCTGTGTGGGCCCCCATGTGTGCTCGGGCCCCCTACAAGAGTACTGGTGGTTCCCCCCTATCAGCGGCCCTGCCTGCTTACATCGCCACAAAGCTACAACCAGGATATCCCCTCTTAAATCCTCAAAGTCAAGTGGAATTATATCTTCTGGAGCTGCTTCCTCTTTGGCAAAAGAGTCAGCTGCAGGAACCAATGTCAATATTTCCATCGTACGTGTTCCTTGAAAAGGCTTGAGGAAAGCAAGTGCTGTAGCAACAACCAGCTGGAGACTAGAAATATCACAGATCGATGAACACATTTGTAAGTACACCATGGATCTTCAAATAACATCCAAACATTTTTTTTTAATTGAAGGATGATCACATCACAGCAAAGAAGTGCAGCATTTTGGAGCCAAGCAGGACTCCATCATCAGGCATGTCAAATGTCTGACAAAGGGGTCCAGCGTGGCTCCAAAACATGAAAAAACTTTGGATATTATTTGAAGATCAATAGTGTGCTGGCAAATATGTACATTGAGCTGCAGGAACGGGTTGCCTTTACTTCCATCCTGTGTTGTCAAATAATAAGTAGGGCTGTTACTGATTAAAATTTTCGTGTTCGATTAATCGATTTTTTTTTTTTAATCGACTAATTTTGATTAATTATAATGCACATACAGGTCCAACTACTTTTAGCTGATCTCCTTGCATTGCAACTCTGCATTAGTCAGTAGTGAATGTGGTATACACTATATACAATCACCCGACACTAATTCGTTTCCACAATCCATGACTTAACTTCACAGTTCACACAAATACCTTTTAAATTCAAACTGTAGCATTGACGTAAGTAATTTTTTTTCCACAGTAGCATGACAATCCCTCCACCTCTGGTCTAACTAATCACTCTCACCTTCTGGCATGGACCCCTGTACAAACAGGGGGTCATGCAAACGGGTATCAAAAGGGTTAACACGGACCATAAACTTCTCTCACGTCTTCTTAGATCTCAGCCAGGACATGGGTAGAAAGAAAAGATCTAAGTGCTCAGCGCTTAAGTATAAGATTTAATTTTTGTGTTCAAACACAAACTACTCACATTAAGATGATAAAAACACAGCATGTAAAGCCAGCAATCGTGTTAGTTCCATAGGGCAGCAGCGGGTGACGTCATGTGTAGCTCCTCCCCCATACGCATTACGATCAATCAGCACTTCAAGGTCACCGGACTCCTCCCCCTTTCCCTTTGTTAGCAGACGGGGGCACTTGGGGAAGGGGAGGAGTCCGGGGACGTAGATGTCCGTTACGTCACCGGATCTCCGATGGAATTCCCTGAAGACCCGGAAGTCGGTGGAGAGGTAAGTACAGGCAATCAAATACCACCAAAAGAATGCTCTATTTGTGGGAAAAAATGGACGTCAATTTTGTTTGGGTACAGCGTCGCACGACTGTGTGATTGTCAGTTAAAATGACGCAGTGCCGAATCGCAAAAAATGGCCTGGTCATTCAGCAGCCAAATCTTCTGGGGCTGAAGTGGTTAAGCATCATTAAAATCACTGCTCCTTTAAAAAACATTTTTTAAAAACATTTTTTTGCAGTAACACATGTCTCCCAGGGCAGTACCCGGGCCCCCATACCCTTTTTATGGCCAATAACTTGCATATAAGCCTTCAAAATGTGGGTCCCATCAACTTTAATAGGGTTCGCGGTCCGGGTCTGAACTTTTGTTCTGGCATGAACCGGGGGTGTTCGGCCTATCTCTGGCTATGAGATCTGAATTTAAGGGTGTCTGTGTGCCTCAAACCCTGAGGCAGCCAGGCACCCTTATTAACCCCCCAATCGCCAGTACCACAGCGATCAGGGTTTAATGGGGGTCCCTGGCTGCCTCAGACTGTTAAATGACATCGGAGGTTTAAATTGCACTGATCTGCGGCTTTGAACTCAAGCTGTAGTAGCTTGATTTCAAAGTCACACTGGTGTGAACCAGGGCATGTAAGAAATGCAAAGTAGGTATCAGTAATTAGTATCGGCGAGAAAAATTCTTGAGAAAAATTATCTGTCTTAAAAAACTGATATCAGCGCATCCCTAGTTTGGACTATTCTACCTGGATACATTAAACTACCACCTTTCTGCTGGTCAATTTTTTTTCCTGAAGTGTCCCTGGGAGAGTATACTTTTTTTTACTATTTACTTTTACAAAACACAGTGGGGGAAATTTACCAAAACCTGTGAACTCAGAATCTGGTGCAGCTGTGCATGGTAGCCAATCAGCTTCTAATTTAAGCTTGTTCAATGAAGCTTTGGCAATAAAATCTGGAAGCTGATTGGTTTCTATGCAGAGCTGCACCAGATTTTGCACTCTCCGTTTTTAGTAAATAAACCCCATTGTGTCTGTCTTTTCCATCTTCGATCGGCTCACAAAGTTGCCCTGCTGCTGATCATTCAACATTTCTCCGTGCATCGATTAATCTTATAACACAATTTTAACATTTACCATATATTAAGGTTGATTTACCAAAGGCAAATATACTGTGTACTGCAAGAATCGTATTATATCAAGCAGAAGTGCTGTTTTTTGTTTTCCTTGCATGTGATTGAGTATTATTTGCAAAGTGAAGCTTTATCTCATTTACTAAGCTTTGGTGCAAGTGCACTTAGCGGATTTCATTTAGTAAATCAACCCCTTTGACTTATTTGGAATTATTATAGCTAATGCTACCGACAAAAATATAGGAACAATATAGTAATATGTAATACCATGGGCGTCCGCAGGTAGGGGCAAGGGGGGTCAAGTGCCCCCCCCTGGAATCGGGGATCGGATCTTAAATTCAGCACAGTTGCGTCTCTATCGAGGTGCTGCACCCGGTTGCCACCCACCAGTGGGGTGACACCAGTAAAGTGCTGTCAAGCCCTCCCATCAGTGTAGTGTGACTTTGGGCTCTTTTACCTGCTCAGTCCAGCAGAGAACTTGGCGGTGCTGTGACGGGAGAAAGGCGAGCTGTGGGCTATCAGAGTTTTCCCCCGCTCGCCCCACCCATTCTCCTGTCAGGGTCGAAGAGACGGCGGCGGTTCCCCACCCAGCTTTCTGCCCGCTCCGTTCCTTCCCTATTGGCCATAACGTAGGGCCAATCAAATGTGACTAGGAGAGGCAAGCTTCATGGAACATGTAGTCCCAAAGATTGGGGGCCCCATTTTCCACAGGGAGGAGGCTAAAGCTCGATCAAGAGATAGATTGAGAGACTGCAGCCTGGAAAAAAGCTGAGGGATAGAGTTCTACAGGACAAAGAACGAGGAGTCATGAGAGAGCCACGCTGCCCAGCGCCACCAGAGAGAGTCACGCTGCCCAGCACCACCAGAGAGAGAAAAATGTTGCTACTACCAGGGTACAGACATGCTACACTATTGAACAATGTCGCCCCCGGGGAACCCAGAGTGAACGATCGTCCAGCCAGAGTGATCACTGCTGTAGTTTTGCTGGGTCTGGTAAGAGGACCTGTTGGCCATTATCCATTACTTATCCTAGGGATTGTAATACATTGGTAGACTGACCATAATAATGTGATAATGACAGTATCGAAAAGGGGCGGTGCATGGGTGACCCTAAAATGATGCCCCCCCTGAAAAAAGTTCTGCGGACGCCCATGTGTAATACACTAACACAGTATGCTATCAGTAAAAATGCATAATTTTTTTATTTTTTTTATGACAAAACCCCAATCTACTATTTTATTATGATGATTTTTATCTATGTCACGCAATTTATATTTTTTTGGTCTGTAGACCTGTATTACTTTTTTTTAGCACATTGCAAGGAAACACGTTTCTTGTTGTGTGTGTTGCAGTTCATCGGTGGGGTGCCATTGACATTGAATGGCAGTGCCCCTTAATACACTTCACTTTGTTTTACCATATGTTATTGCACATTGCAATCTGGGTGGATTTGATTTAAATCACTAGTAAAAAGGCTTGATTTAAATCAACTCGATTTAAATCATCATTTTTAAAGAGCTCCTCCTCTGACCCGCTGTTGACTCGACGACAGTCCCATTCACTTTAATAGGATGGCTGGTGATGCGGCAGCAGGTGAGTGGATGCCCACTAACAGGCGCTGCCATGATGGATCTGAAATGACAGGTGCTCTTTAAATGTAAGGACTTATTCTTGCTGGTAGTTAGAATCTTTAATATTTGCAAACAAAATTAAGATTTCCTATTTAGAATAATAAGCGGTCAGGTTAGTAAAATATTGATATCCGAACCGATTCAATCATACAGTTTGTAGTGTACATAGATTTGCAATACAATGGGATAAAGGAATATTCCTGAACTTTGTTTTATCTCATGGTTACTGTAAAATTATGTGAATGCATCGATGCAGTGCATGTTATCTCAGCTTGCCGAGCTTGGATTCATTGAATGAGTTTACCAAAAATGTAAGTATTGCAGAATATACAGCCTTGTGTTACATAACTAAGCTCCAGTTCATGCTGAATGAACTAAATTATTAATGTATCCTAAATAGAAAATTATCTTTAGATAGATTTTTACTCCAAAAGCATTTCATTAAATTAAATTTGATAAAAAATAAAATAAAAAAAAAAATAAAATAAGATTTTTTAGATAAAAAAAAGAAAAAGAAAAATGGTTATTATTCACCCTGATTGCAATGCACATGCACTAGTGTGAATATAGTCTTAGTATAGAAAGATATAAAAAAAAAACTAAATTTGTTAAAAACACTTTAACCTCCCTGGCGGTATGATTCTGTCTGGAATTTTGTGCTGAAAGCGGTACAATTATTTTGCATGGAAATTTGGCGTTTTTATATTGTAGGCTGCAATTCTTATGAATAACTCACTTAAATCTGTCCGAACCAGAGTCTAGTAGACATCCCGGGTATGATAAAGTTTGAAACACAAAATCATAAATTATAATATAATAAAAATATATATAAAAATTATTCAATAATGTAATCAAATCAAAAACACTGAAATTTGCTCAGTTGCAGAATAGTCGCTGTCATTAAAATTTAGTGTTTGATGATGAATTGCGATTCTAATTTATTATCGGTGTTTTCTAGCTGGTCTAAAACCACTTTTGACATAAAGGGACACTTTTTGGTTGCTATGGACAATCTCCAGTTTCCAGGCAGAAAAAATCTTTTTATTATATAAAATGACATGCAGGGCACTGGGCAGACCACTAGGGACAAAGGTGATGTGTATTTTAAGTACTGTATGTGTATTGTGTTTTTAAACTTTTTTGAATTTGGCGCCGATCTCCGCTCCCATGCGTCGGAACGTCGCAGGGAACGGAGATCAGCGGCACTCGGCACTGTGTGAATCGAGCGAGCAGACAGCTCGCACACACAGCGGGGAGACATCGCAGGATCCAGGGGACAAGGTAAGTAACTTCCACCTGTATCCTGCAACGCAAGCCCGAGTCTGGCTCGGGGTTACCGCTTTTGGTACTGAAATTCCCACCCCGAGCCAGACTCGGGATTACCACCAGGGGGGTTTAATTGTTTTCATTCTGTCTTTGTACTAGCTTCCTGTAATCCATATACATCAGTAAACTATGCACAATGCTAATAATCTAACAAATGCTTTGCTGATTGGAGGAGAGAGCACAGAGATGACCTCATCAGTGTGTTCCTTCACCAGCCAATCACAGCATTGACCAAGCTTTATTACGTTCACTGCAGTACAGAAAGTAATGTAAATGTATAATATATAGCAGGGTTATCTGAATTAAAAAAGTGGCTCAACAGAATTAGTTTGTTTGACAGGTGAATACAAATATGTATTTCTGCCATGTACTTTATCCTACTTACACTTATTTATTTATTGCAGATGTTTATACAGCACAACCAATTTACGTAACGCTTTACATGTACATTATATTGTACATTCACATCAGTCTTATAGCATACCACAAAAAGCAGTAATGTGGAGTATCCCATATAAAATAATCATGAATCAGTTTTTATTAACCTATCCACTGTAAACCGCTATAAGCTGAATTTTGATAAGGTTTTTCTGATACTGCCATACACCAAGGTATTGAATAAACCACTGCGTGTCTTAGTTTGCTATTTCTAATACACAAGATAAGAGCTTAGGCTCTTCCGTTTGGCTTGGATGTCTGAGGAGAATATGATGCAGTGAAGATAAAATTGGTTGTGTGACTTACGCTACATAGGAAATTATATGGTCGGGTCATAAAGGCTTTAAAGCCATATGGAGCTGTTTAAAGTAGAACTATAACCTACCATTAAAAAAGAATTGTGCTGCAGCATTTAACTGCTTCCCGCCCACGCCATTGTAAAATGACGATTGGGCGGGAACTCTTTTGTTCTGGGAAGACATCATATGATGCTCGTGCGGCCACTCCAGGCCATGCTCTAGCACGGTCACCCGCTGTGTCTACTGGACACAGGGAACGACTGATCAGTGTACTGGCCTGCTGCCGATACTATGTGATCGCTTTTACCAATCATAGCAGATCCCATGACAGATGTAAACATTGTATGGCTTCCTTTCATGCCATTCATTGTATATAATTGTGTTACTAGCTGTGATTGGTTACAGTGATCACATGGTATAGACACGGCCAATCACAGCCCATTTGTACCATGTGATTAGCTGTGGCCAATCACAGCTAATCATAACAATATACAGTGAAATTCACTGCTAAAAGCAATCATAGTTTGTAGTCGCCGCCACACTAGTTATATGATCATATTGTACTGCACTGGTGACAAAAAAAGTGTGAAAAACACAAATTTGTTTCTTAATTTTCCAAAATGTTGTAACAAAAAATTACAACTTCAAAAAACCGCACCATGCCACTTTCTAAATACCTCAGACTGTCTACTTTCCAAAAAGGTCCTGGGGGGGCATTTGTTCTGTCCTGGTGTTTTTGGGTCTTAAGAGGAAATGAATGACATAGGCCGTTAGTACATCAGGATTGACCGATTTTCATATATATATATATATATATATATATATATATATATATATATATATATATATATATATAATATATATATACACATACATGCACATATATACACCATAGTTTGTGGACTCTAAACCTTTCCTACAGACTAAATATTATACACTGATTTGGGTTAGTTTCAAAAAGAAATGTAGCAGAATACATTTTGGCTTATGAAGAAACATTATTTATTTGCTTTTTTTTTTCCCCCAAATTTTTGTCCTTTTCTCATTTATTTAGAAAAAAAATCAAAAAACCCAATGGTGATTAAATACCACCAAAAGAAAGCTCTATTTGTGTGAAAAAAAATTATAAAAATGTCATATGGGTAGTGTTGCATGACTGCGCAATTGTCATTCAAAGTGTGACAGCGCTGAACGCTGAAAATTGGCCTGGGCAGATACGAATAAAAGTGCCTGGTATTGAAGTGATTAAAGAGAAAATGTACTCCTCCAATCCCCCATTTTTTATTCTCCCTCTTACCTGCTAACCAGGGTTGTCCTCAATTTATACACTTACATGCCAAGTAAATCCAGCATTGCCCTGGTGCAATCTGCTTTCCAGCTTCCCCAGCCTAGGTCCTGCAATGCCATCTTCACCTCTGACATCACTGGGAGCCCTTCTGGGTTGTTGCAGCTGGCCTCCTGATGATGAGCCCCAGACTGAATCCCTGCTCCTACAGACTTCTGGGATATGCGATGGGGATATCCCAGGAGGTTACAGGAGCAGGAACACATCAGTGGGGGTGGAACATGACAAAAATGTTTTAAAAATGTAAACAACAAATTAAAAAACTGTTTTTACATTACAGAGAGGGAGGAGGTTAAGTAGCTCCCAAGAGTGAGGTAAGCTTTAATTATTATACTGTAAGTGCCTCTGCACTTACAGTTTACTCTTTTTGTTTACTTTTATTTGGTACAAAAAAATGCATAATTATGCCAGAATATTGACAGTAATAACAAGTTGTACATATGAAAAGTTAAAAAAATCATATACAATAAGGTAAATATATACTACAGTAATACAGTTTACTCTTTAGGCCCATATACACAATACGAAAATCAGATGGAAAAATTCATACAACGAACTGTCTGACGATTTTCGGACCGTTAATATGGTGCTTTCAACAGCCGATTTAGCTTTTTCGTCAGACAATAGCTGGATGTGCAGACTATAAAAAAAAATTTGGATATGAACTCAACGCCTGATGTTCGTTTCATTAGTGCAGTTTTCGTGCGAACAAGAGCAAGACTACGCATGCTCAAACAAAAGAATACATACAAAACTATTCAACACAATATGTCACTTCTGACGCTGTATTCTGTCGTGGGAAAATTTTTGCATTGTGAGTAACATCTTCACTTTTGACATGAGACTAGCATGCCACAAAAAAACGGACATTCGGTCGTCTGAAAATCTGAACGTGTATACCAGGCTTTAGTCCGCCTGCAAAGGCTCACAAATACCTTCTGATCCTACCAGTGAAATACACCCAGGCTCCGCATCCTGTGATGGTATGGCAACAATGTGGCACTGCTCCTCAATTCAGAGCAGAGTTGTCACTCTTGTGTAGCCTGTGCTTGCTTGCTCTACAGTGGGATGAAAAAAGATGCAGGGGACGTAGCTAAAAACATGGTCACTGCCGATTCACAATTCTGTAGCTTATTTTTTTTTTTTTTTTAAAGCCAATGGCGTGTGAAACACACCCAAAAAACTCCACCCGGTGCCAAAAAAAGTGCACACACATAAAGAGTGAAACACAAAACGTGCAAGGGGTGTTACTCTTGTCCTCCCTAGGGAAGGACCTTGACCCTGATCCCCCGGGGCGTTAGGCTCCAGACGGGGACTGAGGTACTCACATGGTCCATCTGGCCGAAACCAGACGGACCCCTTTCTCTGGAGGGTCTGCCGAAACAGACCCACCCAAGTACTTGGTGGGGATCTCCCGAAGAGAGACCCCATGAGAGAAGGCGAACTAAGCCAAAAGGCCATGTCCACCTCCTCCCAAGACTTTCAGGGCTGGCCCGAGGACCGAACACCCTACTCATCACACTGTGACAAACGTGAACACCAAACAAAAATATACAAAAAAGTGACAAACACGGGGGTAAATAAAAAGAGAGTGGGGAGAAGGAAGATGGGAGAGTGAGTGGAAAGTGACCATTGTGCAATACAATGGCCGGCCCTCCGGCCAGGAATAAAAAATTTCCCCTGGTCCTAGCCAAAAGGCTCGGCCCTAGAGGCAGGTGTGAAAAACGTGTGTTGTGATGAAAGTGACCATGGTGCCATAAATCAAAGTGGTTACCCACAGTGAGAATACGACACCCCTGAACTGCCACTTCAGGGGCACAATCACCACTGGCTTTTCAACGTGCAACCCTGGCCCACAGCCAAGACCACAACAGCCCCCACCCCAGTCAGGAAGGAAAGGAGATCTGGAAGCTTAGTGAGAGCCCGACAGAAAATGCTCCACCATCGCCCCATATCTCCCTCCTAATTACAACCAAGGAAGTACTAGCCGCTCCCCCCCCTCACCGAAAAGGAGCTAGCGTTCTTTCCCAAGAAGACTGACCGGAGCTAGAGCTGCCACAATCCAGGCCAGAAGGCCAGGGACTCGGCCCTTCAGCGCCAACCCAGTGGTTCTCCATCCCCATCAGAAGGCTTCCCTTTCGGCTACGAACCGCTCCAGGTCACCTTTACGCCAGCAGGCTTTTGCATAGCAACCGCCAACCCTGCTCCACCTCGCCGTAGAACAGGGACGGAAGCAAGCGCCACCTCCTGGCAACTGATAGGAACAGATACTACACTTGATCTTAGCCAAAAGGCCGACAATTCTGTAGCTTATGAGTCAGCCACACCTAGACCTGCCGACTACTTTCTGGGTTGGCAGCTCTGCCTGTGTTGCGGGAAACCCTCCCACTGTGAGCTGTAGTGTTTGGGAGAGGGAACACATGGAACACTAATGAAGGGGACTTTGGCTTAACCAGAGGAGGTGAAGGAAGTTTTTACTTTATGAGGCTTGTGCATCGCATAGTAGTCGGATTTGAGACTGTTATACAGTACACTTTACTTACACTTTGGCCCCTTTCACACTTGTGTGACTTCAAAGTCGCACGATTTTACCGCGATTCGCGGACGTAATTTTGCCACGATTTTTGCTGCGATTTTGCCGCAATTTCAAGGAATGCCTGTGTAAGTGGCATCAAAATCGGACCAAAGTAGTGCAGGGACTACTTTGAAGTCGGAATGTCTTGAAGTCGTACTAATATGAATGGCTGTCATTGGAAATCATGGGGGAACGACTTGTCATGCTACTTTGTAGTCGTATAAGTGTGAAAGGGGCCTTTAGGTGTCATCTCCATAAAGAGAAAGAGGAACACAGTTATTAGTGACAGCTGAGATTTCTGAATGTACAGAAGTATGGAGGTTATAAATAAATATAAAAAAAAAAATAGCAGAGTAGGGTAGGAATGTATAAAATATGTACTGTATATCACAGCTCTCAAATACAGTGATATAATCAATAAGATACTATTATTCTGGGGTATACATTTGCAATAAGTGTTAAAGGTCACCAACCTATTACTTTAGTACCGTGTCTCATCAATCACAGTTGGTTGATGTGGTTGGTGCTCTCCACAGTTCAAAGGGCACATGTAATGTATCATTTTGTTTTCTTATGTCAAAGTACAGCTTCAGTTCTGTTTGACTGGTAGTCCATGCTGAGCAGTTTGTCACAGTAAGGTCACTTTCTAATTAAGCAAATTGTAGAGCAATGTTTTAAATGTCAGCTGGGAAAATACATGACACCATTGCATTGCCATCATTGTACACCTTCAGTTCTACTCAGCCTTCCGATTAATCTTTTATTTAGATACTGTGCAAAAATTGTGCTGATGTGAGCTCTTTAAGTGGAAAGACCGACAGTATAACTCATCAATGTGCTCTTTTTCTGCTCTGAGGTTCCTTCTATTTAAAGTGGATAAAATCAATCACCACTGTGTGTACATCCCCAACCCACATTAAAATTTGTATTGCCCTGAAAAAAAATGTAATTTTCCAAAATAATAATCATTTTTTAATAATTAATTAATTTAATGCCTACCAGATCTTCAGTCTAGGTGCTGGTTAGGTGCGTCCTGCGTTCTCATAGCCTCTGGAATAGGTCATGAATTGCTAACTACAGACCTTGGGCATGTCCTTCAATCTTGTAAGATTCCAGTCCTCCCAGATCAGCAGACTATTATTATTATTATACAGTCTGTTTTTCCTATATATTACCCCTGATATTTACACTAGGTATTGTGTAAATAATGTACTTTTAATAACGGGTTTTTCTGGTCCATTTGTAGATTTATTCTACCCCTTTACCTCTTGATAATTAAATAGTAAGTTCCACATAATGCAATATACCTATTGTAGTTTTTACTTACATAGTTAACATGTTTCCCAAATGTAAGGGGCCTTTTGGCACAAAAACAAGTCCAGGTAGGTTAGAGCAATTTTAAAGCGGAAGTAAACCCATCCATAAAACAGTTATCTTTCCGGCACGTGCCGGAAATGTAACACTCCCATTGGTTGTGCTCTCAACCAAACTGTCAAACCATCCAATGGCTGGTGTCATAACTGATCACATGTGCAGCATGATGGCAGTTGTAGATTAAACAGAGGCCAAGATGGCAGCTTCCTTGGCTGAAAATGATAGGAGAGTTTACTTCCACTTTAAGAGGAATTAAACGCAAACGCAAACATTTATTATGATAAAGCTTACCAATTCTTAGATGTGATGGCTGCAATTAATATCATTTTAGGCTTTTTTTCTATTTTCATCTGGTGATCCAGCTAGTAAGTCTGTCTGTTTTTAATTATTTTTTTTTTATTTAAAGAACACGCTTTCTATCAGAATGTATCAGTTTCAGAGATGAGACAAACCATTTACCACTAGCAGGGGTGCTTACAATAATCGGCTTTTAGTTATTCATGAAAAAAACTTTATCCCACAAGAAGAAAATGTTTCCTGTAACTGCTTATAAAGTATTATCTGGAGCTTGGCTTCAATTCATTAGTGTATTTCAGTCTGCTAGTACATGTAACAAGCTCCTCCCCCCCAAGGAATCAACACAGGTTGGATCAAGCGCCTCGAGGCGATTCAGTTCGCAGTTGCAGCGCTTTACAAATCATTCATTCATTCTGGCTGATAATACTGCTGTCAAAGGGTGCCCCCTGTGCCCATTCATCCAGAAGGTGTGTTACTGGCCAGATCACCAGTTGAAAAACAGAGGGAAAAAAAGAAAAGAAAATTAATGCAGCCACCACGTGTAATAATTGGTAAGCTGCAATATATTACATGTTTGGTTTTGGGTTTAATACTGCTTTAAATTCCATATTGCAATAATAAATCACCCAAACCTTCCTAAAAAGTATGTATACCCAAAATCTACCCAAAATCTATTTTCCAGTATGTTTGGAAGCATGCCTCACTATATACCGTTTTCATTAAAAAAATATTTTTGTCAGTCTTTTGCAAAGTGGACATCCTGCCAGTAATAGCACTTACTAATGCAAGCTGGCAATACTAAGCCAATGCCTTGCAATGAGCAGCATTGCAGTGAGCCGTGTGGTCAGCCTACCAGGACAGATCCATCAGTTGGCTGCTGTGCTGCCTTCAGCGTTGACTCCAATGTATTATACTTGAATGATGAAACGGTCTCCAATTTTCTTTAAAATTTTCTTTTTCCTATATACCTACTGATAACTAGAGTTGAGCAGACCCCTGGATGTTCGGGTTCGGCGGGTTCGGCCGAACTTCAGAAAAAAGTCCGGGTTCGGGACCGAACTTGACCCCGAACTCCATTGAAGTCAATGGGACCCAGACTTTTGAACACTAAAATGGCTGTAAAAAAGTAATGGAAAGGGCTAGAGGGCTGCAAATGGCAGCAAAATGTTGTTAAGAGCATGGCAAGTGATCTGCAAACAAATGTGGATAGGGAAATAACTTAAAATAACATAAAAAAAACAAAAAATTAAAAAATAAAAATAAAATGCTGGAGGCCCCCTTCTCAGGAGAAGAGGTACAGGAAGTCATTAAGAACCTCAGAAACTCAACGGCACAATGCCGCACATATGGTGGGAATACCCCAGAATACGCACTTTCTGGAAAAAATTATTCAATTTAATGGATAAGAAGTGGGAAAATAAAATACTTGGAAATTAAAAAAAATTAAAAAATTATAATCTTGACCTAGGAGGACGAAATTCAAATGGAGTAGGAGGTTGAGGTGGCGGTAGATGTGGCGGTGTAGGTGGAAGTGGCGGTGGAGGAGGACGAGGTAGCCAACACTGGTTCAAAATTACAACAATGGCTGGGTACGGCTAGTGGTGAATGATGTGTCGAATTCTGTCCCCCGTCGCATAGTGTCTGCCCTGTACTGCGCTTGCTCAGTACGTAGGACAAGGGGATTTTGAAACTCTCCGAAGACGATGCACGGTGACTCCAGGTTCAAGCCACATCATCCGAGGTTGAAGCCTAGCCAAGCGAGCCCGTGAGGGGCCCTGTTACTATGTGCTACCGTATGTCCACTTGGATGGTCGGGCTTGAACCTGCACTCACTGCGCAGGCGACGTTCATCTTTGGAGATTTTGTGAATCTCCTTGTCCTCCGTACTGCGCAAGCACTGCACCTGCACAGTAAGTGGCCGGACACTATCCGATAGCAAGACAGTTTTCGTCAGAACACCGGTATATGTGTCTATTCTGCACAAGGTACGGACAAGTCCTGTGGGATCCATGCCTGGTTCATTTTAATGAACGTGAGCTTGTCCACATTGGCTCTGGACAGGCGGCTACGCTTGTCTGTGATAACGCCCCCTGCCGTGCTAAATACACGTTCAGATAATACACTGGCGGCAGGGCAGGCCAGCACCTCCAAGGCGTAAAGGGCAAGCTCAGGCCATGTGCCCAATTTGGAGACCCAGAAGTTGAAGGGGGCAGACCCGTCATGCAGTATGTGTAGGCGTGTGCACACATACTGCTCCACCATGTTGGTGAAATGCTGCCTCCTGCTAAGACGTTCCATCTCAGCTGGTGGTGCTGGTTGTTGTGGCGTGCTGACAAAGCTTTTCCACATTCCGGCCATGCTAACCCTGCCTTCCGAGGTGCTGGCAGTGCCCCGGCTGCGTTGGCGACCTCTTCCTCCGCCTTCGCCTTGTGCTTCCACCGTACCCCCGCTTCCAAGTGGGAATGCCACCAGCAGCGCGTCTACCAGCGTGCGCTTGTACTCGCGCATCTTACGATCACGCTCCAGTGAGGTAATTAAGGACGGCACGTTGTCCTTGTAACGGGGATCCAGCAGGGTGGCCACCCAAAAAACACTGCAAAATTTAATTTTTTTGCAATGTTTTTCCAATATCAGAATACACGGATAGTGTCTAAAGCGTTTATGAAAACGCAGAAAATGCTATTGGGAAGAAAAAAACACTGCAAAATTTAATTTTTTTGCAATGTTTTTCCAATATCAGAATACACGGATAGTGTCTACAGCGTGTATGTATGAACACAATTTTTTTTCCCACAAATAGAGCTTTCTTTTGGTGGTATTTGATCGCCCCTGCGGTTTTTATTTTTTGCGCTATAAACAAAAATAGAGCGACAATTTTGAAAAAAATGCATTATTTTTTACTTTTTGCTATAATAAATATCCCCAAAAAATATATAAAAAAACGTTTTTTTCCCTCAGTTTAGGCCGATACGTATTCTTCTACAATAATCGATTATTGATCGGTTTGCGCAGAAGTTATAGCGTTTACAAGATAGGGGATAGTTTTATAGCATTTTTATTAATAATTTTTTTTTTATTAGTAATGACAGAGATCTGCAATTTTTTTTGTGACTGCGACATTATGGCGGACACATCGGACATTTTTGACACATTTTTGGGACCATTGTCATTTTTACAGCAATTAATGCTATTTAAATGCATTGATTTCTGTATAAATGACACTGGCAGTGAAGGGGTTAACCACAAGGGGGCAGTGTAAGGGTTAAGTATGCCTAGGGGTGTGTTTCTTACTGTGGGGGGCGTGGCTGTCAGCTAGTGAATGCTGATCTCTGCTCCAATCACAGGGAGCAGAGATCGGTGTCACTAGTTGCTAGGCAGAACGGGGAGATGCTGTTTATCTCGGCATCTCCCCGTTCAGCCTTCCCGTGAGACGATCACGGGGGTCCCCGCGGCGATCGAGTCCGCGGGGACCGCGATCGGACTCACGGGGGTCCCGACCGGCGCGGGAGCACGCCACTCCCGGCGCGCTCCCGATGGCACGGACAGGCAGAAAGGAGGGACTTATATATACGCCCTCCTGCCTGTACGTGCCATTCTGCCGATGTATATCGTGCGCCGGTCGGCAAGTGGTTAATAAAGAAACTCCCTACTCTACTCTAGCTATCTAGATCGCTCACTGATCTAACTAATTAGAAGACAATTAAAGGAACGTGGACTGACTGACTTTATCACACTAACTCCTAAAATCCTCTCTCTCAGCAGCACAGGAACTTGTCTATAGCAGAATGACGCTGTGTGTCTGGACTATATATCAGAATATATTGGTCACATGCTGCACTGCCCAATCACAGCCATGCCATTAGTAGGCATGGCTGTGATGGCTTCTAAGGGCACACTAGTGAAACTAGCGTCGATTGGCTGCCCTGCAGCTGTTAAAAAGGCGCCAATACATCGCCGAACACCGGACCCGAACCCGAACTTACAGCCAATAGTTCGGGTTCGGGTCCCGGACACCCAAAAGTCCGATACGGACCCGAACTTTACAGTTCAGGTTCGCTCAACCCTACTGATAACATGTCTATTTTGCCCAACTGCATAATATAACATTTTGCTGGTGGCTATGCTCTCTGTCTTCACAAGCCTACAGCTGACAATTACATAAAACTGTGAATGCAAAGACACTGTCATAATGTAGGTAGCTGTGGACCCCAGTGGTCAGGCATTACAGCTACTTACATAGTTATATATACTGTATATCTATATAATAAACCCTTCATTTTTACGCACTTTCAGAAACTGATTTAAACACTTTAAGCAACTTTTTATTTTATTTTAATCCTTGCCTGCGTTTCAGTTTAAAAGAGAAGTATGGGCTTTGCAAAAAAAAAAAAAATAATACTCACCTCGGCATCTGTCTCTCGCCAGCTCTGCAGTGAGACCTAAGCAATCAAATACCATGATCACTCAGTTCTCCCCCTCTCTAAGCAGAGATCGAGGACTGTTATGCCGCATGCACATGATTGGACTATCCGACGGACAATCCGCCAGACTTTCCAGCGGAGGTCCGCCGGAATTTCCGAACAAGCGGACTTGCCCACACAAACGGACTTTCCGGCGGACTAAGTCCGAGGTCCGACGGACTTTTGAAATGAACGGACTTGCACACACACACGGAGTAAAGTCCGTTCATTTTGAACGTGACTCGAGGTATGACGAGACTAGAGAAGGAAGTCAATCTCGCTGCTTTGATCGGCGAGATTGACACCTTGCGAGCCCAGTCGCCTGGTATGGATTTTGAGGGTAACCCCCTACGCCGAAAAAACGAAAAATGTCCATACCAGACCCTTATCCGAGCATGCAGCCCAGCCGGTCAGGATAGGGGTTGGGGACGAGTGAGAGCCCTCCCCCAAAGCACCCACCCCCCCCATGTTGAGGACAGGCAGGCTGGTACGGCTCAGGAGGGGGGGGGGCGCTCGCTCATCCCCACCCCCTTTCCTGACCGGCCGGGATGCGTGCTCGGATAAGGGTCTGGTATGGATTTTAGGGGGACTCCCACGCCGTTTTTTCGGCATAGGGGGTTACCTTTAAAATCCATACCAGGCGACGGGGCTTGCAAGGTGTCAATCTCGCCGATCAAAGCGGCAAGATTTACTGCCTTCTCTAGTCCCGTCGTACATCGAGTCACGTTTAAAATTAGCGGACTTTACTCCGTGTGTGGGCAAGCCTGTTCATTACGGAAGTCCTGCATACAGACGGACGGACTTCCCGCCTGGAACTGGGTCCGGCGGACTTTCGGCGGGAAGATTTAAAACATGTTTTAAATCCTAGGTCCGGCGGACTTTTGGGTAGGAAAAAGTCCGCTGGACCCCACACAAGATCGGAATGTCCGCCGGAAAGTCCGATCGTGTACACGGCATTAGTCTTCGGCTCTCTGCTCTACCCCTCTAGCGCTCACTGGAGCAATGGGCTGTGGAGGGGGCTTAAGGGGCTGGCTCAGGCTCACTGAGGGGCTGAGCCAGGTGCTAATCCAGGCTTCTGGGTGAATCCCAACCATATGATCCAGATCTTTTCAGGGCCTGGATTGATTTTGTGTCTGAAAACAGATCACAGGAGTGCAGAGCCAAAAAAGCTGTCCTCCCCCCATCCCTAAACATTTACCTGAGTCCTCCCACGCTCCAGCAATGTAACAATGCTTCCATAGTACAAGCTTCTAATGGTGGGACAAGGAGAAAGAAGGAGTTAGCAGTGCTGACGGACTCCAGAAGAGGAGAAAAGGGGCCACTCTGTGCTATATAGTTGCACAGAGCAGGTAAGTATAACATCTGTTTTTAATCTAGAAAAAATAAATAAAAAATAGCCTTTACAGTCACTTTAAGTTGGTGCAATTGACTACTGTTCTGCATGGCTGCACACTGAGACAGCTCCGGCTCTCAGCGGCTCCACAGGGCTCACAGCAGGGGCAGGGTGATCGCTCTAACTAAGCGATTCTACCCCACACAAACCAAGCAACGCCTGGAGAATGTCCAAGAAGAGGAAGGAGAAGGGGGCTCCATGCAAAATGACTGAATTATTTCCCCCACCGTGCCGCGCTCCCGGCCAAGATGGCACCAGCCGAGATTTCACAGCCTGTAGCAGTGGAACAGGGGTGGAAGGAGACAATGCCAGCTTCAGGAGTGAACAATCATTAACCTCTGCCAATGCCGAACACTGCTCCCCAGCATCCTCCACATCGAGCAGCCCAGCAAAATCCAGGACCAGATTGATTAAAGAAGACCACAGAACGAGATGAGCCTGTCAGACACACACTCCAGGGAACATAGCATTGCACAGCTCCATAGCTGCCTTCCCCACCACTAATCAGACAATGCTGGACACCACTCTAAAGCCCCATACACACGCGCGGATTATCCGAGGACCAGGTCCGTCGGACCATGTCCGTCATACTTTGTCTGATGTTGGTTTTGCGTACACACGGTCAGACAAAGTTGTCGGAAAATCCGATCATTCTGAACGTGGTGACGTTTGTTGCCTACGACAGGACTACGTAGAGGCTAGTAGCCAATAGCTTTGGTCTTGTAATGTGATCTGAGCATGCGTAGCACTTTGTCCGGTCGGACAACCGTACACACGATCGGATTTGGTGTGATCGGACCGTGTTGTCGGCAAATCTTTCCAGCAGGAGATAAGACTTTGTCCGTCAGACAATCCGACGTACACTGTCCGATGGTGCATACACACGGTCTGATTTTTCAACAACATTGTCCGATCGGACAGAATCCATGAAAAAGTCCGACCGTGTGTATGGGGCTTTAGAGACATGCTGCTCTCTTTGCAAAGCTCAATCTATGCTGACATCCTATCACTGGGACATCAATTTAAGGGTGACTTGCATGTACAGGATGATCGTGTCACTCATCTAGAAAACCAAATGGGGGAATTCACATCTAACTATAACAATTTGGTAAACCTACACGGTGAGCGGGAGGAGGACATGGATTGGATTAAGGCCAAATTAGCAGATTTGTAAGACCGTTCCCGTAGGAACAATGTAAAAGTAAAAAAAAGAGTTACTCATTGACCGAATAAACAGGCTTCCCAAACCCCCTACTCTGCCAGATTATGTTCCATGCGACAGGATCGCCCAAATTTCTACCACACCAAAGAAAAACTTCTTTGGACCACCAGAAACCCTGCGCCACTTCCCAATCAATATGCTATAAAAATAGAACAAAGTTGCGCTACCAGTTATAAACAATCAGAAAAAAATAAAATAAATATAAAAAATATCAGCAGCCAGCATCAACAATGATTTAAATTGCGAAGAAGTGCAAGGAATATACGATGCAGTGCTAAGGGAATTTGTCCCCCCAAAAACACTTTTTGGGGAGGATATTCACCAAGTAAAACTCGTGAATATAAAACTAGAGTGTGTTAGAACGTATTCATAACAAATAAAGAGAAAAGAGAGGAATCTCATATGAACATATCACAGTCGCAAAAACACAAAAAAAGTCCATCAAGTGACTACACCTAAAGTGTTTGTCTAATCAAAGTAAGTCCACTACAGTTTCTAGATGGTTCATAGAAGCAATTAATATAGTCTCTTTATAGGATATAAATTGGTGCAATCCTCTTTAAAGGCACAAATAACAAGTGTGCATGGTAGACATGACTTCACACATAGTAATTATAGATGTACATCAAACATCAAGGAAAGGCAATGGATACTCTTAGCCCAGGGTGTGGACCCACACACCAGCAGTGGTGAGTCAATCAAGCATAAAACGATCCTCCGCAATAAATCCTCCAACCAGGATCTCTGCAAACGGGACGGTGCGTATCAGCATCAACTTCCAGGAGGTACCATGAGAAGTAGTCACCATCCGAACACCAGCAGGAAGGTGTATTACCTCTTCCACCTGGCGGAGTAAATCATGGGAAAGGAAAGATAAAAAGGCCTGCACAGAGCAGATAACTCCGGTATCAAAATTTTTTATTTAAATAAAATGGTTAAAAAAAAAAAAAATGTACAAACGTGATCACAGACAACGATAAAAAAAGCGTGGTATATCAAGCCTAGCAGGCTATGTACCTGACATGTTTCGTACTAAACGTACTTCGACTGGGGCATAAACCTGCTACTGGATACCACGCCATTAAATACTGATTCCTATAATTAGTAAAATACATATCAGCTGGTATTTGAGTTTGGCACCGAATATGCTGGCTTATCCTTTTTCGACGACCTTTCGCAATACACATCGAGCTAGCGCAAGATTTTGGCCACCATAACCAAACCATTACGTTCATCCGGGCATCCGGTCAAACTAATTGTCACTAAAGATGGGAAGGACCATCATATCCGCTCCCTTGAAAAGGGTTTGACCCTGCTGCATCAATGGAATATGCTTGAGCCATTGCCTCAACGACACAACCCTACCCCTCAACAAAAACATGACAATAAGATCGGGAATGCATCTGACCAACTGGAGGAGATGATTACATGAAGAAGTCCTCCTAGACAAATACCCTCTACTTCAGCCCTGATGGCCACCCTGAATATGGGCCTTTGCTGACAACCCTCAAGTTAAGCGTATCCGTTTTAACACATGTTCTATTCAGTTTTTTTTAACAAGTTACACTTTTCACAGAGACATCTGTAATTTTATTTTTCCTTTTTTCTTTCTGGTATCTGCTTCACAGTTATTTGCTCAAAGCTATACAGCTGCCGAAACACATCTATGACTACTACATAACCCTACGTGAGCAGCATTCGTAGCAGACCTCACTGACTGCCAATTACTCCTAAGCTCTGCGAACCTCTCCTCTCACTGGGAATCTTTAACTGCATTTGGACAGCACTTACCTGATGGCCTCTCAACCTACTCCTCCAGGTCGCCTCAAATGCCCTCTCAAGGTCACGTCCTTCAAAGTCAAAGGTCTGAATAGCCAAAACAAGAGACACTCTATATGGTCAGAAGCCATCAAGTTACAATGTGACCTCTTGTGCCTTCAAGAAATGCACTTTGCCCGCAATAACGCCCCATCCTTCACCCACAGGTGTTTTCCTCAAATATACTCTGCCAACACAGCTCAGAAGCAGAAAGGGGTTCTTATTGCTTTTAAAGACACTGTATCCTTCAAACCACTTGATGTCACCCTCAATGAACAGGGCAATTGATATGTGAAATTGACAAAGCGATTTACAACGTTGTCAACATATATGCACCCAAAAAGAGACAAATTTCGTTTCTCCACAAGCTCTGGAAGAAGATCCAAAAGAAGGCAAAGGGGAGCGTGTTGTAATGTGGGGACTTTAGTGCGGTCCCAGACAGCTCTCTAGATACCTCAGGTCCCACCCCAAAACGCCCATGGACATCCACACTGAACAGCTTTCCCAAGACCAACGCTCTGTTTGACATTTGGAGATGTCAGCATTCCATGTAACGGGACTATTCCTATTTCTCCAAATCTGTTATAAACAAATATGTTCCTGGGCTGCTGTGTGCGGGAAGGCGGGTGAAAACAGTATTGTGCTATGGATATCCATTTTTCTTCTATGTAAACGATTTGGATGAGAGTAAGGAGGATCCAGGCAGGATTTACATGTATGTCTGCACTCTGAGAGTGCCATTTGGAGGATTCTGGATAGAGACCCTGGCAGGGGGATAAGCCACAGGCCCTTCTGATCTCTTCGACACAGGGCGGCACACACATAAAATGGACTCAGTGACCTGACAGCAGCACAGATGGTATACCTCACTGACGGCACAGTATTTTCCAAGACAAGCGGTTGTTGGTCTCAGGACCCACATCTCTGGCCTTTGGCTATGACCAACATCACTTTTGATCACACGTAGGGCACTGTGGTCAAGTCACAGACAGACATATTTTTTACTGGCAAACATTTACTTTTACTGACATCTACTGGCAGGAGAAAAATTGCCTGTTTTTTACTGGCTGCCAGTAAAAATACTGACGGTTGGCAACACTCAGCTGGTAAGCGGCAATATTTTTATTTGGTGGAGGACCCTTCTCTCCTTTGGCTATCCAATCACTTTTTCCGAGGGTGTCAAGTGTAATAGCACTACGGAAATAACAACAACAGAACCCCAACACCCATTGTGGACTTTTTGCCTGCTTCAATTATCTATAAGTGACGTTTTCTTTTGGTTCTCTGTCCTTTATGGTGATATCACATTGAGCCTGGATTCATGGTCACACACTTATGGAAAAATTGTATTTTATATTTTATATTAGTTATACACTATTTGGGTTGCATAATTCCGAATTTAGATTGATTATTGGGCTAATGATTGCATCATGTGGTTGCCCACTATATTTCTGTTTACGTATAATACCACCAGTTCAAGGTTGAATTAATTTTCACGTTTATTAATTTTCAGCGCAATTATCTTTTTACATTGTATTTTTTGTGTGTATCTCACATTAAGTTGCGTCAGGAAATAATACTTATTTAATCAATTTTTTTGTATTTTCACATAATTTGTTACGATTTATGTAGATTATCTATTGATTACGTATATTAGACAGCGCTGTTACTCCAATATACATAAAAGGCAGAGGACACAGCAATAGGCAACATAGCGGCTAAACTGTTAGCATTCCAACTAAAACAGCGGGCAGCCAAACATAGAATCCGCAATCTTATACATCCCACTCAAGGTGGTAGAGTGCAAAATCCAAAAGATATTTCCAACACCTTCAGCGCATTCTACAGCTCCCTGTATAATTTGAAGGAAGACCCAAATATGTCACAATCTTCCGACAATTTTGATTTCTGACTTTCTTGATCACATCAAAGTACCAAAAAATAGAAGATCAATTACAAACCCTTAACAGACCCTTTACGGCTGACGAAATAGAAAAAAATTATACTCTCCCTTCCAAACAATAAAGCCCCGGGACCTGACAGCTTTGCAGCCGAATATTACAAGCTTTTCTCATCATCAAGATCGCATCTACAATTGACATATAACACTGCTGTGTGCTCTGGCACATTTCCATCTAAAATGTTAATAGCATCTATTGTTACCTTGCCAAAATCTGGGAAGGAGGCGGTATCTCCCCAAAACGCCCCATCTCATTATTAAATGTGGATTCAAAAATTTTCGCTAAGGCTATCGTACACCACACCATCAGCTCAGGTCCTCACAGATGGCAATGACAATGGCTCCCACTCCTGTCAAGGACTTCAGCGACGAGGTGGCGGGCAGGGCCAAGTCCAGCTGTCTGTGTCAATGAACACAGCAGGGCTCGGGAGTGAGCAAGCACGTGTGCCCGTCAGATAGGAGGAGCCAGGAGTTCCAGCGGGGGACCAGAGAAGAGGAGGTTCAGGGTCACACAATTCTATTGCACAGAGCAGGTAAGTATAGAGATGCTTGTAATTTATTTATTTATTAATTTTTCTTTACAATAATTTTAATGCAAACCTCCCCTGCCCTCCTTTTTACTTACCTGGGCCCGATATCGATCCAGCAGTGGCTCTCCCGGCTTTGGCCCTCCTCACTGGGCAGATTGATAGCATTGATGGCTCCTGCTCCTGTCAATCAAATTCTATGATGAGGGAATGGGGATGAGTCCCGCTGTTTGTGCAAGTTAATGCAGACAGGGCAGCTTTGGAGTGAGCCTGCATGAGTGCCCCTATGGAAAACTATTTTTTATGGGGACACTCGGCGAGGGAGGAGAAGCCAGGAATGCTGGCGGGGTGGAGGATCGGAGGTGCTCTGTGCAAAACCATTGCACAGAGCAGGTAAGTATAACATGTTCGTTATTTTAATTTAACCACTTGCCAACCAGCCGCCGTCATTATACTGCGGCAGGTTGGCACGGCTGCGCGAATCGCCGTAGGTGTACGTCAGTCACCCGCGATCACTCCACAGAGAGCCAGAACGGGGATCTGTGTATGTAAACAAACAGATCCCCATTCTAACGGGAGGAGAGAGAGATCTGCTGTTCCTAGTGATCAAGAACAGCGATCTCTCTCCTCCTCCAGTCAGTTCACTCGCTCCACAGTTAGAAACACCTCCCTAGGGAACACTTAACCCCTTGATCGCCCCTAGTGTTAACGCCTTCCCTGCCAGTGACATTTATACAGTAATCAATGGCTATTTTTAGCTCTGATCGCTGTATAAATGTCAATGGTCCCGACAAAGTGTCGAAAGTGTCAGATCTGTCCGCCGCAATGTCCCGCTAAAAATCACAGATCACCGCCATTACCAGTAAAAATAAAAAAAATTATAATAATGCCATAAATCTATCCACTATTTTGTAGACACTTTAACTTTTGTGCAAACCAAGCAATATACGCTTATTAGGGTACAATGTCGCACGGCCGCGCAATTGTCAGTTAAAGCGACGCAGTGCTGTATCGCAAAAAATGGCCTGGTCATTAAGAGGGCAGATCCTTCCAGGCCCTAAGCGGTTAAAAAAAATGGAAGTTTTACAACCATTTAAAGGTAACAGATTGACTGGAGTTTACACTGTCGACGGTTAACTCTTTCCTGTGAAGTTCAGGGAAGCAGCACTGACAGATGAGGAACCAGCAATATTGAAAGTTGAAAACAGCAAGTGCTGGGGTTAGAATTTTAACAAATAGATTAATGGGAAATGTTTCATGTTATGCTTAATGTGTTGAACTTAACATTGCTGAGAGTTTAAAGGATAAGTTCACTTTCACAAAAACAAAAATAAATGCACATTTTTTTTGCAGGTAAAAAAAATATGCATTTTTTTTTATTTTTTGTTAGGGACCTATAAAGCATTGCACCCATGATCAGTAGATCATGGGTGTAATGCCACGGTCTTCAAACTGTTTGTGTAGCTGTCTGCCGATACCTCTGTTACAGGCAATACACTGACAGGAAGCTCAGTGAACTACCTAGAGTGGCCAACAGTGCTGTGGTAGTTCGTAAACGCAGTCGGGACTTTTAGTTTTCCCATTCACAGAACACTGCAAATGGATGATGCAGCTGGGTGGGCCGCATTTTTTGTAACAGCTGGCAGGGGACTCGGGTGGGTGGGGGGGTGGGGAGTGCTGTTGCATTTGTAACATGAATATGAGTGTAACATGTTACAGAAGGTGTACTTATCCATTTAGGCTCTGTTCATACTTGTGTGAGAGCGTTTGCACATGCACATCACTAGAAGGGCAGCCCATTTATTAACCTCTCTGGCGGTATTCCCGAGTGTGGCTCGTGGGGTAACCCTGAGCCACACTCGGGATTGCATCGCAAGATCCAGGCAAAGTTACTTACCTTATCCTCAGGATCCTGCAATGTCCTCCCGCTGTGTCCATGGGCTGTGTCCTCTGCCCAATGTACTGTGTGACAGGCTCCATTCCCTGCCAGTGACGCAACGCATGGGGGCAGAGAATTCAACAAGTGCAAAAAACAACAAACATACAGTACACTGTAATCTGTAAGATTACATTACTGTATCAAATCATTTCACATCCCTTTTGTATCCAGTGTTTTGTCCAGTGCCCTGCATGCAGTTTTATATTAAATATGTAATATATATGTATATGTAATATGACACTTGAGAATGTCCATGGCATCCAAAAAGCATCCATTTACTTCAAAAGCGTTTTTGACCAGCTAGAAAACAGCGATAGTAACTAAGAATCACTTGCAGAATTGAGCGATAGTGATTCGTGGGGAAATTTGTCATCAGACACTGAAAGGGATGAGAGCGACAATTCTGCGACTGAGCAAATTTCTGTGTTTTTGATTTGATTACATTATTGAATACATTTTATTACTGTTATTTTATTATTTTTGATAATTATTTATAATTATTTATTATAGTATCATTTATGATTTTGTGTTTCAAACTTTATCATACCTGGGATGTTAACTAGACTCTTGTTTGGACAAATTTAAATAAGTTATTCCTAAGAATTACAGGCCTACAATATAAAAAGCCAAATTTTTATGCAAAACAATGGATCGCTTTGAGACGCAAAAATTTGACATAATCATACTTCCAGGAAGGTTAAAAAAAGGACTACCCTACCCACAAGAAACGTAGAGAACTAAGTCCCAACCATTTCTTATAGAGGAGGTCCACCGCTTTTTATTTATTTTTAAGTCAGCAACTACAAACACTGTGGCGGCTGACTTTTAATAACGACACTTACCTGTCACTTAGGCCGATCCGTCCATCGGTTTGGGTGCTGGCGCCGCCATCCTAACTAAGGGAAACAGGCAGTGGAGCCTTGCGTTTCCTACTGTGCATGCGCGAGTCGCACATCGCTTTGTGAATGGCCCTGTTGTTTTCTGGGACACACACATGTCCCAGAAGGCAACTGGCCACTCGCGGAAGAGGAGGAACTGAAGAAACAGCGTCGCGAAATAGGAATTAGAAGACTGCCTAGCACCAGGGGTTTCTTGTAAGTAAAAAAAATATTTTTTTTTTTTCAAATGTTTTTTTCTTTATTTTTTTAAAGAATATTAATGGAATTTTTTATTTTAGGGTTGCCCTCCGCTTTAAATTGTGCTGCACTTAACCACATGTTGCTACAGCACTATAAGAAATAATGGCACCTCCACCCGTCTGCTAAAGTGCAGCGGGTTTCTCTGAGGGGCAGGAATGCTTCAAGCTCTTGCAGCTTAATAAATCAGGGAAACTGGCTCTAATGAGATTCATAATGTCTTCTTGATCACAGTATAATATCCTCTTCTTTTAGCTAGATGTTCTTTAAGCAAGCCTGCAGCAAATCTGCTGTTTGCCCTATATGACATACATATAACCAGTTAAGAGATTCTGTGTCAAATACCATTAAGAAAGAATAGCACAGCTAGCAATTAAACCTGTGAAGGTCGCATTAAAATTACTCTTGGGTAATAAAGCCTAATATACAGTAGAATTTCCCTTTGATAAAGACAGTATTGAGTCAAATAAAAGAAACAGCCACTTGTAACTTGAAGGGTCTTATCTCTGATATATTACAAAATAAAGCAACCCCAGGCAGGTAGAACCCTTTATTGCAATTTACTTGCTCTCTAAAATATTAAACTGACACATGTTCTACAATTCATTCAATGACTAGAACCATATATAGTTCTTGAAGACTCCGGGAATAATGGAAGTTCTACATACAACATATATTACGGTACATTTATAGACATTTAATTTCTAATTTATATTCATTGGAGCTGTAAATATCTAGAATCAAGGTCAGAGGGTCAGGGTGAGCCGTTTGTCATGAACAATTTTTTATTAGAATAAATAGATCAGCTCTTTTATTTACTGTATATGCTGCCTAGTCATTTGTACATTTTTTGTTTTTTATTGCAGAGTTTGGGTTAAATTTATACAAAAATCTGAATATGTTTGGGGAAGATATATGTAACCATACACTAACTATATTGTGTGAAGACCAGTTCTAATGTTACATTTTTATTAGGCATGATTGGATTGGAAACAAACACAATCTGCTTTTCAATAGAAAACAGGATATTAGAAAAACCATCTTGTAGCTTTTTCATATGTCACTAGAGTCTCATGATAGATGGCAACACTGGACTGAAACATTTATTGGTTTTTAACCTCTTGAGTCTCCCTGGCCTTTATCTCCCCAAACTCCCTTAAGTCCCAGATTGTTTTTCTTTCCATTTTCCATAAAGCTGCTGCACCGCTTTTCTGGCATTAATACCTCTTGGTAATGTATTGTGACAAATTCTTGAAGCATTTGAGACACTTTTGATTCTGACAGCAACTCGTGCACCAAATTCAGATTCTAAGATGCACCAGTTTTACATTATGACACAATGAATACGCCAAATTTAACATGAAATATGGACACTTTGTAAATGGAGCTTATTAAGACCGACTCTCTTTGGCGTGTAGAGAGAGAACCTAGCAGACTGATTTTGTGAAAGTGTTTTGTATGGATTCTAAAAGTGATGTAACATGTACCAAATTCAAATACAAGTTCTAGACAGGTACACTAATTTTGCACATTCTGCACCAATTTTAGGACTCATGAGAGACACATTTGCAAAATCAATCAGTCTTTATAATTTGCAAGGATAATCTTTTAGCATTTGGTGTCTACCGAAACATATTATATATTGTTTTCTTGGGACAGACACATATTTGATTCAGTAGGAAATTTGAAAACATATATTTTTATTTTCTAGGCTTTTATTTGGAATATAGAATGGAAAAAATGGAAACAAATGCATTTTCCATTCTTCTCAATGCAACATTTATGTACCGTATCTTCCTAGGTTCCTAACACCAAGTGACCCGAGATACAGGGCCCAAAGTCAGTCAACTGTGTCCATCTGCAGCAATGTCATTTCGGGACCCTTTGGGTCCAGAGACCCCAAATTTTGGCTGCAGCTGCTAGGGGGCATCTAGGAACCACTAACTACCAAGTTTGAAGTTCGAGGGGCCTATGGCTGCAAATAGGCACAGTGAGGCATGCAAATGGGCACAGTGAGGCTGCAAATGGGCATTGTTGACCCTCTATTAAACTTATAGTAGCATGCGCATTTCTCACCCTAGGCTTATACTCGAGTCAATACGTTTTCCCATTTTTTTGTGGTAAAATTAGGTGCCTTGGCTTATATTCGGGTCAGCTTATACTCGAGTATATACAGTAATCTACACACCTCCATATATTTATCACAAATTATAATCAACAAATCTATTTAATAAAATGATATCACATTAGTGTGTCTTTTATATAACATTACAGGATGTTAAAGCTCAAAGTGTGCATTTGAGTGTTACTTTAGGAGTGCTTTATTCCCCTTTTAACGCTACACTGCAGTGCGCACAGAGGAAAAAAGTACCTTTTCCCTATGCCATTCCATTTTATTACACATAACTTAATTTCTGAACTTATTTGTTTTAGTTTCTTTGTATGCATGGAATGCATGGGTTGTTACCGACAAATGAAAATTTCATGTCAATAGTACCTTTTTAGAAAAATATTTACCTAGAAAATTGGTGACGTGTTCAATACTTATTTTACCCACTGTATATACAGTATATGTATATGTAAATATCTGTATGTGTGTGTATAGGTATATATATATATGTATGTAAGTGTGTGTGTATGTATGTACATATATTATATATATATATATATATATATATATATATATATATATATATATATATATATAAAGTAAAACCTTGGTTTGAGAGTAACTTGGTTTGAGAGCGTTTTGCAAGACAAGTGACGTTTTTAAATAAATTTTGACTTGATATACAAGCGATGTCTTGATATAAGAGTATCGTCAAGTCACAACTGAGTATAAAAGAGAAGAGAGGCACCTCTTCTCTTAAAGCGGTTCTGCACTGGGGTTTTTTTTTGGGGGGAATATGCTAACTAACTAAATTGGGGGACTTACCTGTTCCATCTTCCATCGCGATTGCAGCCGGTTTTTCTCCGATAAACTTCTTTATTTGCTGCTTTTGTGCTGGGGGCCATCTTGCCTGTGGGCATGTGAAACCCCACAGGCACTTTAGATGGCCCAGCATGCACCGCCGTTACTGCGCCGAGCTCGCGCGTGCGCAGTAACGGCAAAGTGCAGCTCACGTTCTCCGAAATCTCGCGAGATGTGTCCGAAATCTCGCGAGATTTCGGAAGATGTGCCGAAATCTCGCGAGATTTCGGAAGATGCCCGCACAGGCTCCTGGGATCAATGACACCAGATCCCAGGAGAAAGTGCGTCGTGACGAGGATCCCCGCACAGACCCCGCCCACCCCCGCAGAGACAGAGGACCGGAAGTCATCGATTACAAGGTAAGTAAAAAAAAACACATTTCATTTAGTACTCTTTGCCTGATTTGGAAGGCAAAGAGATTTACTAAATGAAATGTGTGCCGAACCGCTTTAAGTAGAATAATACTTGGCTATGTGTTTTACTTCAAATGACAGTTTGGTAGTAGGCAGTTACATTTAAAAAAATACAATGTAAAATTAACAAGGATACCACCATAGTTGTATCTTTGATATAAAAAAACTATGAGATAATGGTGTTGTGGTAACTTGACCAAAAAAAAAAAAACATAATAATATTATTCTTGATATCACTAGAAAAAAAAAGCCTTTTTAAATACGTTTGACTCCGTCAGAATCACCAGCAAAGCAGCTTCATTATTATCCCATTAAAGAAGAGAATATGCACTGCATTTGGAGATTTCATAATTTGCCGCGTCACGAATGTGAATTCTCCATTACGAACGCTAGTTTTACAAGACTAACCGCTTCCGTCTCGTCCTTGCTTCCGAGCATGCGTGTTTGTACTTTGGACTTTTGTCCAACGGACTTGTGTACACATCAGACAACAGACCGTTGTCCGCAGAAAATGTATAAACCTGCCATCCAACATTTTGGAAAGTTGGCCAACAATTGTCTGATGGAGCTTACAAATGGTCAGATTTTCCACCAACAGCCTGTCATCACACAATTCCAGTTGGAAAATCCGATCGTGTGTACGAGCCTTATCTCTCTGTTCCCACTGGTTTATTTTGTGCAGTCTGTTACATTTATAGTTCCTTTTATGTGTTGCTGTCAGTTGTTAATCTGAGTATACCGCGGCTCGGCTCTTGCCTTCCTCCCCTACCATTCCCCCCCCCCCTCCAGCTCGTTTGGCTTCTTAAGCCTACCACTTTCTCCCCTTACCTTTGCATTTGCAAAAAAGGAGTCCATGGGAATGGGTTGTCCATGCCCATTCACCCGACATTATCCAGGCTGTTTGACAGCTCTCATCCTCGTGTGTGGCCTGGAATGCTGCTGCCACCATTAACATCCCTGGTTGGCTAACGCTCTGCCTTCCCTGGTCTTCTGCTTTCTCAGTGGTGCCTACAGCCCCATATTGACTGCAGCTGCCTGATCCTAGATGTCTCACATCCATGTTGATTGGTGAAAATCTTAAAGGAGAAGTACAGCCAAAGCTCATTTGGCTGTACTTCTCCCGTGGTTCACAGGAGTGCACCATATGGTTGAGATCTGCCCAGAACCTGGACCGGCACCCAGCTCAAGTCTCTCAGCAAGCTGCTGAGAGCCTGAGCAGGCCACTCCCGCCCCTGCCACAGACCAGTGCTCCAGTGAGCTTGGTGTTTGACCAGCTAGGAGAGTATGAATTAAAAAAAAAAAAAAAAAGACAGGTATCCTGCCCCCCTCCCTCCCGTGAAAGGTGCCAAATGTGGCACTGGAGGGGGGAAGGAGTACAATGAGCGGAAGTTCAACTTTTGGGTGGAACTCTGCTTTAATAGCATTGGCTGTATGTTGTTGTTGTTCTGCTGCAGAACACTTTTGGGGCCAATCACACAATGATAATATGGCATGATGGATAAGTATTTGCCTGTATTTCTCAGCATTGAGGACACCATTGATCCTGACCAAATCTCCAACTCCATTTGCAGAAATGCAGTCTCAAACTTGCAAGGAACCTCCCCCACACATCACTATTGGCTGCAGACACTCATTATTGTATCACTCTCCAGCCCTTCTGCAAACAAACTGACTCCTGCTGTAGCCAAATATTTCACATTTTGATCCATCACAGTCCGGAGCACCTGCTGCCATTTTTCTGCACCCAATTCCTAAGTTTTAGTGCATTGTTGTGTTGCTTGGCCTTATTTCCACAACAGAGGTATGGCTTTTTGGCTGCAATTCTTCCATGAAGATGACTTCTGGCCAGATTTCCCCAGAGAGTAGATGGGTGTACCTGAGTCCCACTGCTTTCCGCCAGTTCTGTGATGACGGCACTTCAAAGGGAAGTGTCTTTCAACTGCTGCATTAACTTTCCTTGGCTGACCAGTGCGTCTATGGTCCTCAAAGTTGCCCATTTCTTTGTGCTTTTCAAAAGAGTTTGAACAACACATCTTAAAACCCCAGTCTGCTTTGAAATTTTTGCCATGGCAGAGACCTTATATATTTCTAAGGCTGGGTTCACACCTATGCGAATTGGATGCAGCTTTCCCATGGGAGTCTATGCCTCTTTCTGTCCCCCGGCGCTGTCTGCTGGGATACACACAGGTCCCAGGAGATAGCGGGGACCAGTTAGGATGCGCAGCGCGATTCGTTCATGAGCAGTAGGGAACCGGGAAGTGAAGCCTCAACGCTTCACTTGCTGATTCTCTCACCGAGGTTGGTGGCGGCAGCTGCCGAGAGCCCAGCGATTATTCGGCTTTGGCTGCCGACGTTGCTGGACCCTGGGACAGGTAAGTGTCCATTTATTAAAAGTCAGCAGCTGCAGTATTTGTAACTGCTGGCTTTTAATTTTTTTTTTTTTAGGTGGACCTCCTCTTTAACCAAAAAGTGCATTCTATGCATCCAAAAATATAGAAAATATACCAAATCAATATAGAAAATATACCAAATCAAATCATTATTCAACCAAAAATTAAAATAAAAGCCTCATGCATGTGTCCTGCTTCTGCTTCTTAATATAGGGGGTCAACAATGCCAAGAGTTGGTGAAAGCAGGGGCGTCATTATACTGCGGCAAGGTGGCACGATCCCACAAATCGATGTAGCTGTATGTTGGCTTGGCAACTCACTATTGTAGGCTCCCATTGGCCAGCGGGGGAGCCAATGAGCGGGTCTGGCGGACTCGATGACCGCCGGACCCCCCGCGATCCTTCCCCGCAGTGACACAGCGGGGATCTGCATGTGTAAACGAGGCAGATCTCTGTTCTGAGAGGGGAGATCACACAGATCCTGCCTTTCTGCTAAGCAGGAAGATGGATCTGTGTGTTTCCCCAGTCACACAGTCCCCCATACAGTTATTAACCACACATTTAACCCCTTGATCCCCCCTGATGTTAACCCCTTCCTTCCAGTGTCATTAGTACAATAACAGTGCATATTTTTAGCACTGATTACTGTAATAATGTCACTGGTTCCCAAAAAAGTGTCAAAAGTGTCAGTCTGATTTGTCTGCCGCAATGTCACAGTCTGCTAAAAATTACTGATCGCTGCCATTACTAGTAAAAAATAAATAAATAATAAAAATGCCATACATCTATCCTATATTTTGTAGACAAGATAACATTTGCGCAAACTAATCAATATACGGTTTGTTGCGAATTTTTTTTTTTTTTTACCAAAAATATGTAGCAGAATACATATTGGCCTAAACTGATGAAAAAACATTTTTTTTACATGTTTTATAGCGGAAAGTAAAACATTTTGGGTCTTTTTCGAAATTGTCGCTTTTTATGTTTATAGCGCAAAAAATAAAAACTGCAGAGGTGATCAAATACCATTAAAAGAAAGCTCTATTTGTGGGAAAAAAGGACATCAATTTTGTTTGGGTACAGCGTCGCACAACTGTGCAATTGTCAGTTAAAGCGACGCAGTGCCGTGTCGCAAAAAATGGCCTGGTCAGGAAGTGGGTAAATACTTCCGGGACTGAAGTGGTTAAAGAAATACATGCATAGCATTATGCGTCATGCATGCCCCTTCTCTCGATATCATCCAGGCTGTTTGACAGCTGTCATCCTCGTGTGCAGCTGGGAACACTGCCGCCACCATTAACACCCCTGGCTGGCTGGGGCCCTGCCTTCCCTAGTCTTCTGCTTGCTCAGCGGTGCCTACTACCCCACACTGACTGCGGCTGCCTGATCCTAGACGTGTCATATACATGTTGTTTGGTGAAAACCTTAATGTAAGTGTTCTGCTTGTTTTAATAAAGTGTTTTTATTTTATACTTACCTCAGCATCCTGCTGTTCATTTTCTTCTGCATTGAGTCTGGATCTGGCCAGTGGAGATCAGACTGAGAATCCCTTATGCAGCTGAGTGAGCTAGTGCTGGCTTGAATCAGTAAGCAATGGTTCACTATATTAGTGATCTATTGCTGCAAGGAGACACTGGACAGACCTGAAACTGACAAAGTAACAGATTCTGTACAGATGGACCGGCAGGAGGATTTAAGTAAAAAAAATGTATATGTGTGTATATATACTATATATATATATATATATATATATATATACACAGGCCTTTTTTTCTCGGTGACTAGGTGCAGGAACTCCCCCCATCCGAGTCACCCCTTGTCTCTGCCCCTACCTACCTCTGACCACCGATCCTTGATTCCACCCCCTACCCACCTACCAGTACTGCCCCTTTCCTTTTAGAGAATACACAACCAAGTATCATTTTGTGGTGCTAAATCATTTGTATGGAACATGGTAATGATAAAAAGAAAAGCAGTAAAAGCAACAATAGAATCCCAGCAATAGATCCCCACACAACAATAGACTCCCCCAGCAACAATGGACTCCACCCCAACAACAATAGATTCCCTGCAGCAACAGTGAACCACCCACAACAAAATATCACACCCAGTAACAAAATATCCACCCCCCAGCAACATAAGACCCCCCAGCAACAATAGATTCCCCATCAGCAACAATAGACACTCACACAAAATCAGATCCCCACCAGTGACAACAGATCCCCCAGCAGACAACATCAATAGACCCTCCAGCACACCCCATGCTATTACATAAATTCAGTGCTGGAGGTGCTGGAACTGCGTTCCCCCGCGTTCCTGCTGAAAAAAAGCCATATATATATATATATATATATATATATATATATATATATATATATATATAGTGACAGTGCAAGGCCCTGCAACTATGAAAATGGATGTAGAAGGGACAAAGATGTTGCACCTATGCAGAGTGCAGGGCTTTGGAATATCTATTATGAGCAGAGAGAACAGTTTTTACAGCTTTTACTGGGTTTTGATATTCACGGTTTAGGGTGAGAAGAAGTCTCTAACCCAGTGTCCAGGTTTTGCTAAAGACCAGATAGGCTTGGCCATAGCTCAGGCCTCCTGACCATAACTAAAAGTCAGGGGGGCTTCACCTAGGGACAGGAGGCTTCCTGTCCAAGAGACAAACCGCTGCATGGGCAGTATGTGTGTGTGTCCAGGTCAGTCCAGTGTTGCAGACAGGTGCCTTTTCCAACTGGACGTCTGACAAAGACCGTGTAGACCACTGTGCTCTGCTGTGTAACAGTGGTGCTACAAGGAAGCAGTGTGTGTGATCAAGACATTAGCTGAGAGTCTGTTATAGCCTGAAGGAAAGGCAAATTTAGCAAGGCTGAGGGCCTGAGGGAAACAGATAGCCAGAAGGCTGAACAATTTGTGTTAAATTGCTGCTATGTGAAGCTGAAGCCTCTACATTGGAAACCTGATGTAACAACCTTTGCATTATCTTTTAATAAAAATGGGCCAAACCCCTAAAACCACAGTTCGGACTGAATTTATAAGAAACCGTGTCCAAGATATCCCGTTTTAACCACTTCCTGCCCAAAGACGTCATATGACATCTTTCAGATATCCTTGTTTTCAGCCGGCGATTCTGTGCACCATAAGAACAATCATAGCAGCAGTTCCGCCGATTGATCGCTCTTACAGGCAACAGCCGCCACCAGATGACGACCATAGAGATTTGCAGTCTTCTCTGACCATCGGAGACCCGTGCGCGACGTTATGATGTCACATCCGGGCCGCGGATGTAAACAAAGCCGCGATCGTGGCTGGTAAGCATGAGATCGTGGATTTTTTTTTCTGATCTCATGCTTTCCAGCCTGGAGGAGAGATGCGTCTTATCGACCCCGCATCTCTCCATAAAGAGTACCTCTCACGAACGATTCTTATTACAAGAGATGTTTAATAGAAATAAAAGAAAAAAATGTAAAAGAAAGTGTAAAAAAAAATAAAAATAAAGGACAAAAACAAATTTAAAACGTCCCTGTCCCCGGTAGCTCGCGCTCAGAAGCGAATGCACATGTAAGTCCAGCCCACATATGTAAACTCTGTTCAAACCACACGTGTGAGGTATCACCGCATGCGTTAGCACACGAGCAACAGTTCTAGCATTAGATCTTCTCTGTAACTCTAAACATGTAACCTGTAAAAAAAATGTAAAGCGTCGCCTATGGAGATTTTTAAGTACCGGAGTTTGGCGTCATTCCCTGAGTGTGTGCATTTTTAAAACGTGACATGTTAGGTATCTATTTACTTGGTGTAACATCATCTTTCACATTATATAAAGAAATTGGGCTAAATTTACTGTTTTGTTATTTTTTAAATCATGAAACATTTTTTTCCCCCGAACAAACACGTTTGAACAATTGTTGCGCAAATACTGTGCAAGATAAAAAGTTGCAATAACCACCATTTTATTCCCTAGGGTGTCTGCTAAAAATAAAAATATATATATATATATATATATATATATATATATATATATATATATATAAAAAATGTTTGGGGGTTCTGAGTAATTTTCTAGCAAAGAAAATTATGATTTTTACATGTAGGAGAGGATTGCCAGAATAGGCCAGGTATGGAAGTGGTTAAATATGCCAAATGTTTTCATAGCATTTTATTCAATTCCCCTAATCTAGAAAAAATGGATACAAGCTCTGAAATATTTAGAATCTGCCAATTTTTATAGATATATATATATGTGTATGTGTGTGTGTGTGTTGCATAGATATTAACTTGCTTGTTTGTTATTCCTGTAGTTCTTTTAGTCTCTTCCAAGCTTGCCTTAGGTAAGGTGAACTGCAGCGTGGAAGAAAATTGTCAGATGCTAAATATTTCAAAGCTTGTATCCATTTCTTAGATTAGGGGAATTGAATAAAATGCTATGAAAACATTTGGCATATACGGTATATCTTGGACGCAGTTTCTTATAAATTCATGTATATATTCATAACCTGCTGGTCATATTCAATCTCATAATCATGAAAAAATAGCCTTTATTACAAGTCAATGAGAATAAACGATTTATTGTTCATTGAGCTGAATATGATCTGTCATATTCTGTCAAAAACATATCTAGTATAACAGGAAAACAGTATGTCATCACCTGAAATGTAGAAATCTATAAAACAGGGATATTTACATACCACAGAAAAATCTCTTGTAACAAAATTGGACATATTCAGTAGGTCAATGAATTGATAATAAGCATAATGCAGTGAACAGTTGCAGATATTCTCTGCATACAGCAAAGTATAATCAGATTTGTAGATGTTCAATCTATTAAAGTGTATGCATGCACTTTTTAGTTTTGGATAGCGCAGGGAAGTATTAGAAACCCTGTTTTTATTGTTGTTGGGGACCCTGTTGGGGAGATTCACCCTCTTCAATGGAACAGAAAATTACTGGGAAGTCCAAAATAACGGAACATTTATTATCAAATACTTACCGTAATTTTCCTTTCCTGATGGAATCCATGGCAGCCTACGTGTGGGTTACCCCGCTTCCTCTCCAATGCTATAGGACCCCACTCCCATAAATTTGAGCTTACCGATAGGGACTGCGTTCCGTAATTAGCCAACTCTTGACCAACGGGTGGGACCTCCGTCTGCCATGGAGTCCATCAGGTTTTGCCTTCAGCAAGTGTATTTTATGCTCAATTGGGTTAAGATCAAGTTATTGACTCGGCCATTGCAAAATATTCCACTTCTTTTCCTTCAAAAGCTTCTGCATGGATTTGTTTTGGATCATTGTCCATCTGTACTGTGAAGCGCCATCCAATCAACTTTGCTGCATTTGGCTGAATATGGGCTGACAGTATATCTCTAAACACTGCAGAATTAATCCGTCTACTTCTGTCACATCATCAACAAACCAATGACCCAATGCCACTGGAAGCCATGCATGCCCATGCCATCACACTGCCTCCATCATGTTTTATAGATGATGTTGTGTGCTTTGGATCATGAGCTGTTCCAAGCCTTCTCCACACTTTTTTCTTCCTGTCATTCTGGGACACATTAATCTTAGTTTCATCCATCCAAAGAATGCTCTTTCATAACTGGTCTGGCTTTTTTTTACATGTTTTTTGGCAAAGTCTAATTTAGTTTTTCTATTCTTCAGGCTTATGAATGGTTTGCACCTTGTAGTGAACCCTCTGTATTTGCTCACGTGAAGTCTTCTCTTGATTGTAGACTTTGACAATGATACGCCCACCTCCTGGAGAGTGTCCTTCACTTGTCTGGATGTTGTGAATGGGTTTTTCTTTACCATATCCTGCGATCATCCACCACTGTCCTCTTATATGGACGTCCAGGAGTTTTTATGTTGCAGAGCTCATCAGTGTATTCTGCTTTCCTCAGAATGTACCAAACTGTTGATTTGGCCACTCCTAATGTTGCTGCTATCTCTCTGATTGATTTTTTTTGTTTTTGAAGCCTCACAATGACCTGTTTCACTTGCATGGACAGCTCCTTTGAACCCATGAAGTAGGTTCACAGCAATAGATTCCAAATGCAAATACCACACTTAGAACCAGCTCCAGACCTTTTACCTGCTTAATTGATGAAGAAATAATGAAGGAGTAGCACACACCTGGCCATGAAACCGCTTTAGATTCAATTATCCAATTACTTTTGGTCCCTTGAAAAAAAGGGGATCGCTATTCTTAAGAGCTGTAATTCCTAAACCCTTCCTCCAATTTGGATGTATATACCCTCAAATTAAATCTGAGTGTTCACTTTCAGCCCATATTCATTATATAACTATACCTTGAATATGTTTTGGTAAATACCTGAAAAAAACTTAAATTGTGCCTGTGTCCAAATATATATGGACCTAATTGTACAGTATATAGAATCATAAATGTAAGTTATCAACATTTTGTATTCAAACAAATAAATGCCTTGGTAATTGATGTTTAATGATATATTTGAATATTTATAGATCATTGTCGTCTGCTTTCTCCTGAAGTAGTAGACCCTTGGTTCATGAAACGCTTGAGAATCTAAGCCCCTGACAGACCTAATAAAATAAAACTGCCTAAGATGGTGTCCTGAATATTGGAGTGTAATGCCGCGTACACACGGTCGGAATTCTCGTCGGAAAAAGCTCTAATGGTTTTCCCGTCGGAATGCCGACGGAATTTCGCTCAAACTGTCTTGCCTACACACGGTCACACCAAATTCTGAAGGTCTGTAACACAGCGGCATTAAAACACGTTCGACAGCACTATAGAAGGGAAGTTTAATGTTTCCGAGCATGCGTCGGAATTTTACGTGTCGGAATTGCATACACACGATCGGAAAATCCGATAGAAAGGTTTTCCGTCGGAAATTCTCAATCCAAAGTCCGTCGGAAATTCTGACAGAAAAAGACTGATGGGCATACACACGGTCAGAAAATCCGTTGAAAAGCTCCCATCGGACTGTTTCCATCGGAAATTCCGACCATGTGTACGCCGCATTAGGACTTCCAAGCCTTGAAAGAGGCACTTCCAAATGCTGCATGCTACCGCTCCAGAATGCACTCTGCATGCTGATGCCTCTGTCTACCGCTTAGGGTTGGCCTTGAGCCAGGTGGCTCATTTAGGAGAGGAACATCCCATCTTCTGCCTGATAATGCTACTTCCCAGGAACGTAGCAAATGCCACCCTCAAGAAGCAGAGTTCTGTACAATGATTACTGACACATCCATTTAGCTGGTTAAACCGTGTTGCTGGGAAACATGGCAAGCTACTCAGTTGGAGCTTGATTCTTCTGCAATACTATTTCACTGCTCACAGTGCTGGCCCTACCATTATTAGCACATACTGTTTTGGTAGTGCATTTGTACCTTTTTTTGACATTGCTTTGTACATTAATATCGTGCAGGGCAGTACGGCTGGCTCCCAGAACTTGCTTGTTCCCGCTACCTCGTGTGCTTTCCACCGCTAGCCGGACGTGGCGTCACTAAGGAGCTGGAATCTACGTCGGTGTCTTTCGCCCCTCCCACAGGGCATTAGAAATTGCACTTTTAGAAAAATATGATTGCAATATATTATTTGTCAGATTCTATACTGTAAATGCACAGTTTGTCACTTTAATTGGTTTGTTTAAGCACTTTCATTATTTTATTGTTTACGCTGTGGTTTGGTGTTTACAAAAAGACAGGCTTGAGCCACCTAATTTTTGGACAATTTGGGTCAATTTTAGGCATTTTTCCATGGCACCCCTAAAGGACCCAAAAGGTACCCCAGGGTGCCTCTGTACCTTGATTGGAAAGGACTGCCCTAGGCAGATGTCTCATCAAAGATGTGTGGCAGGCTTTACTGTGTGGCAGGTTTTTATTATAGCAAAATTATCTAAAATACTTGAGAAGGCACAGTACTCTATGCGCACACTTTGTTCCAATAAACATTAATCCAGCCAATCCATTATCTTCTACATTAGTTTAATTGATTCCCGAAAGCCCTCATCACTTATGTTAGAAATTTACTGCACTCTGCGTTCCAGGAGTTGATAATATACCTAAACCTAATCAGAAAAGGGCTATAAATTAATGCAAAAGGGCAGTTATTAAGTTCTTGAAAAAGGCATGTATTATCATAATTTGCAATAGGAACCTCAGTTTACAATAGGCGTATAGTATTAAGAGAACACAGCTTGTTCTGTCTTTCAGTGACAGTGATAGTAGTGCTTAGCGTTGTCTTCAAGAATCTGAGACATTATTTCCAAAGCACTTGGTTATCTGTTCTGGAGGTCTTGCTTCAGTAACTGTGACATGAGGACAAGTGTATTAGTAAAACTCTTCTAAAATATCTCCAAAAAAAATAAATCCCTTTCTTCCTTCCAGGTCAGTAGGCAAGCCCTCAACACTGACATGTTTATTGTAAGTAACATGCTTTCTAATCCAAAGATGTAAGAGTCAATTCAGGGTTTTTTTTTTAAGTGCTTTGATCTCATACTTTAAAAGTAGAGTCCTTGGCCAAGAAAGCACTAAAGGGAAAAAGCATTGCTTGCATCCTAATGTGCAGAAAATAAAATTCAGATAAAGTTCATTAAAAAAGTGCACATAGAGTTAAAGAACTGTATTATTTCAAGGAATCATTACCTTTCTTTTTTTTTAATCTAAAGGCAGAATTTTTTTTTTTTTTAACTGGAGCACAACAGCAAGACTTTATTTAAGTCAGTGGTGGTCAACTTAGTACATATAAGAAGCTCCCAATGCTGCCCCTGACATGTCCATGGGGCTGCACAATGACTTAAATTATGTAAATGTGCTTGAAAAATTAGGATGGTAATACAGGGGGTCCCGACTTACAAACATCCGACTTACAAGCGACTCCTACTTACAAACAGAGGGAGACAACAGGAAGTAAGAGGAAATCTACCCCTAGGAAGGGAAATTCACTCCTGTAAGAGTTAATATGGGAAAAAGGTGTCTCCACTGATGCTTTATCACCAGTCCAGGTTTCCCTAACAACCCCAAATTTTCAAAATCCAATTGTCATTGGGACAGAAGGTGAGGTGAAATCTTCTGCACAGGGGCACAGACAGCAAAACAAAGGTTACAGGGGTGATAACCCTTCCCTATGCTATCCAAAAAGCTTAAAAATAGATATTTTGGCTGTAGCTACACTTACAAAATGTACCTGTTCCGACTTACAAACAGATTCAACTTAAGAACAAACCTACAGTCCCTATCTTGTTTGTAACCCGGGGACCCCCTTTATTAAGATATTTCAGTAAAAGTGTTCTACCATCATTTCAAACAGACCTGCAACACTTCTAAAACACTTGTTTTTGAGGAGTTCCCCAGCACCTTCTCAGAAGAAAAGAAGATGAAAATTTAGCAGAGCCTTTTCCCCTTGTGACGCTACATCCAGGAAAAAATAACCTATATGTCCAAATGATTATTGTAATGTTGATACAGGAGAAAAAAATTAGGACGGCAACATTTTCACAGTTGTGCGATTGTTAAAATCTACATGACAAATAAATCACGTATGTGGGTGTTTGAAATTCACGGTGTAAAAATAAATTCTAGAGCATGCAACATATTTGCTGGGATGTGAGCATTAACATCTCCAGAATTCGACCCTTCCTAACTAATGACACCACAAAGCAACTCATTCACTCCTTGATTATTTCCCGCCTTGACTACTGCAACTCTCTCCTTAATGGCCTACCCTTAAGCAGGCTATCCCCCCTTCAGTCTATTATGAATGCTGCTGCTAGACTAATACACCTCACCAATCCCTTCACGGTCTTCCCCTACCCCACCGTATAAAATTCAAAATGCTAACTATAACATACAAGGCTATCCACAACATCGCCCTCATCTGCAGATATTGCCCAAACCGTCCCCTCCGCTCCTCCCAGGACCTCCTGCTCTCCAGCTCCCTTGTTACCTCCTCACATGCTCGCCTTCAGGACTTCTCCAGAGCCTCTACCATCCTCTGGAACACCCTGCCCCATTATGTCCGATCAGCCCCTACCCTGTCCACCTTTAAGAGATCCCTGAAAACTAATTTATTCAGGGAAGCCTATCCCACACCCACCTAACAACAACTGCCCCCGAGCCACCCCCATCAAATCATTCTCTGCAGCTATTACCTTTTGTACCACCACCCCGTTCCTTTAGAATGTAAGCTCTATGAGCAAGGCCCTCCTGTACATTTTGTATTGTACTGTAATTGTGTTGTCCCCCATATACATTGTAAAGCGCTGCGTAAACTGTTGGCGCTATATAAATCGTATAATAATAATAATGGGGAGAGGGGGCATCCGGTCAGGGGAGACCTGATCCAGCAGCCCTGCTGCATCAGATTACTTGTAGTAGGCATCTACTGATTGATGGCACAGTGGTGTAGTGGTTAGCACTCTCACCTAGCAGTAAAGCCCCATACACACGGTCGGACTTTTTCATCAATTTGGTCCGATCGGACAAGGTTGTTGAAAAATCAGACCGTGTGTATGCACCATCGGACAGTGTTCGTCGGTTTGTCCGTCGGACAAAGTCTTATCTCCTGCTGGAAAGATTTCCCGTCAACCCGGTCCGATCACACCAAATCCGAGCGTGTGTACGCTTGTCCGACGGACAAAGTGCTACGCATGCTCAGAAGAAATTCTGTGACGGAAGCGCTCGGTCAGGTAAAACTACCTTTCCTAATCGACACAGCACATTCGTCACGCTGCAATGTTAAAATGTCTTTAATGCAGCGCATTCTCTTTTTCTTTACAATGCAACAAGAATGACATCTTTTAGCTGCTCCTATTCACCCGCACTTCTCACAAACTTACTTCTTTATTACTTTGCAGCATTTATACACTACATGTTTATTTTTACTCTGAACGGAAAAGAATCTTTGTTATTTTTTTACCATGATTTGTCTTTTTTTTTTTTTTTTTGGGGAATACATATTTGAATGTTTTTTTTTTTTTTTTTTGGAGGGGGGTTGTGTGTCTCAAATTACCAAAAACACATTATTTACATTTGTATTTCTTGCTTAAATTTACTAGGAGGTTGTTTGTTGTTGTTGCCCCTTGTTAATTCTACTTTAGGATTAGTGAAATGTACCAGCCTACTCAAAGAAAAACTGTCATTGTAGCAAAGTAAAACACAATAGTCAATGATTATTTCAAATCAAAAAAACCTTTATTTAGGTCACACCAACAAACCAAAGAGGAACGCAGCCATGGTGAAACTTGGGGAATTTGCAAAGTCTTGGCCCCCCACGGCAACCATCATTGTCCAAGCGTAGAAAATTGGGGCCTGAGGAGTACGTATATTAAGGGGAGTGCAATCTGGTCGTGAAGTCCAAAGTATCCGGAACTGCAGCAGATGCCATCTAGGTCCCCAGGCTCTGGTACTACAAGAGGCTCCATCTTCTCTCACACCAGACTGATTGCAGGTCGTCACTCTCAGGTCTTCCTTCCACGCTTCCTTCCACGCTGTGGCTGTCGTGCTGGTGGGGTGGCAGAAGGAGGAGGAGGAGGAGGAGGAGGCGGAGCATGGTAACTATGGCAAACATGTGTGAGTGGGGTCATCTCCCCAGCCCTACCCTTATTTAGGACATGGAGGATGAGCCCCTCACACATGTTGCGTTGCCCCACCTCCATACCCATCATTTTTGTGACAACCACCGAGCCAAAGGTCTCCTCGTCGGCGGGTGTGGCATGTAGGGAGTCTGAAGCCTCTCTGATCATCCGGAGCGCTGACTGTGCCGCATAACCCCCCCTTCTCGCCCTTTTGTACGGAGGGCGGAGGGGAGGGGTTTGGGTGTCAGTCAGGCTCCGAGGCCTAGCCCCCTCTTGACTGCCACTACCCAGCTGGTGGCTGCCACTAACCCCTGCCTCCTCCTGACTGCCACCTTCCACAGCCACCTCCTGGCTGAGGTCTTCCTGTGTAGGAAAAAGGGACATAGTTTCAGTTATTTGTTCATCAAACACACACAATTCTCATCTAGTGACTGGTGCAAAATGTTTACAAATAGAAAACCATACAATTCTCAGCCCAGCAGTTTAGATTCTGGCCCCAAATGTCTCCCACACCACTGTCTGTTGATATGTCAAACACGTTAGGAACTAAGCAATTGGCGAGCCTGAATTAAGTGAACATCATTCATTATTCCCATAAATGGTAACAAAACTACTATACCTGGAACAAGCTGGGCTCCTCCACCTCTTCCAGACTGGAAGGCCCAGGTTGCTCCTCGGAAGCCTCATCAGGGGTGGGCTGTGCGCAAGGAAGCGTGGAAGGAGGAGTTGAGGTTGGCTCCGTGACATCAGCCTGGTCCTTCAGAAAATGGAGACTCTGATAGTACCAGAGCTTGGGGACATAGACCTCATCTGCTGAAGTTGCAGTTTCCTCAGACTTCACGACCTTCTTCCTCTCCCTGATATACGCACTCCTCAGGCTGCCAATTTTCTTTCTAATATCATCAACAGTTGCCGTGGGGAACCTTGGCTTGACAAATTCCACAAGTTCCTCCAGGGCTGCGTGCCTCTTTGGTTTGTTGGTGTAATGTGGGTGTATACCCTGCCACAATATGGGAAAATCCCTGTATTTGGCAATGAAGAGGGGGAGAAAACTCATGTCGTTGAATCCCTTCATATCAATCTCTGCAAGACACAACAACACACCAAACCCTATAAATTATGTCAGGCTAAACTCTCCTAATCTTCTCCATAAAGAAGCCTCAAGTTCAAATCAGTCTAGGCTAGTTATGTACCAACGTTAAATTGTACCTTCGTTTGTAGCGATCGTCTCGTGTGAGTTTTCTCTCCCCTCGTCTCCCAGATCGTGGCTACGACACAGGCGTGTGACGTTTTATATACACTGCGCATGCTTCAAACTCCGCCCGCCCCTGACGATCTTTCTCGTCTATTCCCCACCCCTTCTCTTTACGGCGTAGTGGGGAGAGCACATGGCGGGGACACAGCAGGTGCGCCACAAATATCCCACCAACGAGGAGGAGGACGAGGAAAGTCCGGAGGCAGAAACGTCCCGATCCCGGAACCTGAAATTCAAGGCCTCCAATATGTCATTTGGAGAAATGTTGGAGATGGTGGACATATTAAAGAGGAGCGACTATGATGGGAAGTATGGGCCTTACCTCAACCCCAATGTCCGCAAGGCCAAGATCATGTCTAAAGTTGTGAGAAGGCTGTACAATCATTTTGGGGTACAACGATCCAAGGAGCAACTCAGGAAACGCTGGTCAGACCTGAAACTGAGGGAGGCCGATCAGTACAGAAAGATCAAGAGAATTCTTCAAAAAAAAGTAGTTGTGTTTTGTGTTTGATTTCTTGCTTGCATACTGCTCCATTGTGTTTTGATTTTTACCAAGTTGTACATTCCAAAATGGCCACTTTCAGGTCGTCTGTGCATTCGATCGTACTCAGCCTCGATCTTTCTGCCACTGTCATGGTCGTGTGTGTGTCCATTCGATCGTACGCAACCTCGATCGTGCGGCCACTTATAATACGATGTTTGTTGTTTTTTTTGGGGAAAGGAAGTTTTGTTCTCCCTAGAAATGTTTATTCAAGTCACCCAGTAGCTGTTTACCCATCTGGACTCGAGAGCACTAGTGCTGGGACACCCAAACCCCCTTTTTATTATGCTTTTCCACACATGTGCTCCAGTGGATACTAGAGGGGGGTCTCCATCACACAAACTTCTACCAAAAAGCTAGTCAGTTTAGCACCTTTACAAAGTGACTACATTCATGTAGTTGACATTTGTAACTGGCCATTCGATAAAACTCAGTCGATCTTTCTGCCACTTTCAAAGGTCGTGTGTGTGTCCATTCGATTGTACGCAACCTCGATCGTGCCCTCTTATAATACGATGTTTGTTGTTTTTTTGGGAAAGGAATTTGTTCCCTAGAAATGTCATCCAGAATGTAAAGCAATTTATTCAATGTAAAGGGTCACCCAAAATAGCTGTTTACCCAGGAAACCGAGAGCACAAACCCTGGGACACCCAAACCCCCTTTTTATTAGCCTTTTCCACACATGTGCTCCCAGTGGATACTTGAGGGGAAATCCATCCACACAAACTTCTACCAAAAAGCTAGTCATGTTTTAGCTCCACATCTGGGCCAACGGGCACCACATAGTTCCTGTTATGTCTTTTGAGGAAGTTGTGCAATATGCAACAGGCAAGAACTATGTGGTTCAGTTTGTATTCCGCCAAGTTAAATGCCGTCAGGAACAGGCGGAAGCGGCTGGCCAGGATGCCAAAAGCGTTCTCCACAACTCTTCTGGCTCTGGACAGCCTGTAGTTGAAGACCCTCTGTTATCGGGAACGGCCTCATCACCAACGCAAACGCTATCTGCGACAAAGACGAAGGGGAGTCCTTCGGCATTCTCCTCTGGAGGTGGCAAGCACAGACTGCCACTTTGGAGACGCCAGTAGAACTCCGTGTGCGTAATGGCCCCACCATCCGATATCCGGCCGTTCATCCCCACGTCCACATACATAAACTCGTATGTTGCCGACACCACCGCCAACATCACTACACTATTAAACCCTTTATAATTATAATAGTAGGACCCCGAGTTGGGCGGTGGGACGATGCGGACGTGTTTCCCATCAATTGCCCCTCCGCAGTTAGGAAAGTCCCAACGGCTGGCAAAGTGGGAGGCCACAGTCTGCCATTCCTGTGGCGTGGAAGGGAACTGTGGAGTGAAACAAGAAAAAAAAAATTAGTCACTTTGCACCTAAACATTGCAAGCAGATTAGACAATCAACATCTTGGAACAAGAGCATTGTATAAAATTGGAGGCTGGAAAGTATTTGCACAGAAAAGTAGAGGCTCCCCTTCACAGATTACTCACCCCCCCATCAATCCCCCCCCCACTTCTGATGGGCCATTGGCAATAACTAGGGGTTTTGGGGGGGGGGGTGGTGGACAGCTAACCCTCTGCACTTCATTGATTGGCAAATGGCTCAATAATGTGGTCTAGTTTGGCCAGACCCTCTGTACTTAACACTATTGGCAGGCCACAGGAAAGATCAAATAACCCAACCACGACACTACCTGTCATCCTGAGAGTTCCTGAAATCATCAGGATTATTCTCCCGGATCTCACGAAGCAAAGGCATGTGCGAGAACTGGTCACGCTGAAGCAACCAATTCTTGGTCCACATACTCCTCGTCACTCTGTTCATGGACGGGTCTTGGGTTTCCTCCGGGTACTCCGGTTTCCTCCCACAATCCAAAGACATGCAGGTAGGTTAATTGGCTACTGTCCAAAAAAAAAAAAATAATAACACAATTAAAAAAAAAAACAAATTGGCCCTAGTATATGAGTGGGGACCTTGGATTGTGGGCTCCTTGAGGGTAGGGACCAATGTGAGTGTGCAATGTACAGGGATAGGGACAATTGTAGACACTCAGGTTGAACTGGATGGACTGATGTCTTTATTCAACCTTACTAACTATAACTATGAAACTATGTTATAATTAGCAATACATTACAATTACAGTGTTCTGTTGGTGCAAGAGGCAGAACAGAGCTGAGCCTGCCATGTCTTGTCATGGTGTCATGATAGCAGAATTACTCGATATGGCCATGACATCACAGATGACATCACTAAACATTATTGCTTTATTTCAGCCTGCTTGCTGTGACCAAATCTATCTCTTTCCCCTTGCATGTGAACAGTTCAGTAATTAAAAAAAGTTAAAGTACATAAACTAATAAACATGTAATGCTGGACTTATATCCTAAATAAAATGGTAAGCTTATAGTCCTGTTCACACTTGTTTGCTTTGCTTTAAAAATTACACCCCATATCGCTATCATGGAGTTTCAAAGTGTCTTCAAAGCCTTCATTGAGGTCTATGACAAAGCTCACTTACAGCACCTGCAGCTTTTGTCATCAGCAGTCACTTCTGATTCATGTGTATATATTCTGGATGTGTCTGGTACAGATGTCACATCTGGTCTGCAGTGTGGAGCAGCAGGAAGGTGAGCGGGGTCTGGACTGAAGCAGAGCAACTAGCAGACAGTACACACAGGGGCTGATTTACTAAAATGAATGCGCTGCACCGGTTCATACCATAATTGGTGCGCCAGATAAATTATTAAGTGAGCGTATGAACTGGCGCACACATAAGCGCAACACATAATATACTGGCGCACCGCAATAATAGTATGCCATTGATAATAGCGCACGCTAACAGTCCATTCACACAGGGGCAACACGACTTCCAGCACGACTTGGGGCGACTTACAACACGACTTGGGGCGGACTTTACAACACGACTTGGGGCGACTTACAACACGACTTGGGGTGATTTACAACACGACTTTAAGTCGCCCCCAGGCCAGGCGACTTTGATTAAAAAAAAGAAAACGGCATGGGTTCCCCTCCAAGAGTATACCAGGCCCTTCAGGTCTGGTATGGATATTAAGGGGAACCCCACACCAAAAAAAAATGGCGTGGGGGTCCCCCTCAAAATCCATACCAGGCCCTTCAGGTCTGGCATTTATTTTAAGGGGAACCCCGTGCCAACCCCCCCCCCCAAAAAAAATGGCATGGTGGTCACCCTTAAAATCCATGCCAGACCTGAAAGGGGAACCCCGCACCAAAAAAAAAAAAATGGCGTGGGGGTCCCCTCAAAATCCATACCAGACCCCTATCCGAGCACGCAACCTGGCAGGCCACAGGAAAAGAGGGGGGACGAGAGAGCGCCCCTCTCCTGAACCGTACCAGGCCACATGCCCTCAACATTGGGAGGATGCTTTGGGGTCCCCCCCAAAGCACCTTGTCCCCATGTTGATGAGGACAAGGGCCTCATCCCCACAACCCTTGCCCGGTGGTTGTGGGGGTCTGCGGGCGGGGGGCTTATCGGAATCTGTAAGCCCCCTTTAACAAGGGGACCCCCAGATCCCGGCCTCCCCCCCCTGTGTGAAATGGTAAGGGGGTACAAAAGTACCCCTACCGTTTCACCAAACAAGTTACAAAAGTGTTAAAAATGAAAGGAGACGGTCTTTGACAATTCCTTTATTAAAGTCTTCTTTCTTCTGGTCTTCTTCCTTCTTCCTTTCTTCATCCTTCGGTTTCTTCATCTTCTTCCTCCATCTTCTTCTTCCTCCATCTTCTTGTTCCACCGATCCGCTTCTTCTTGCTCCGGTGTTCTCGTCCGGCATCTTCCTCCACTGCGTCTCTTCTTCGTTATCGGGCTGCTCCACGCAATGGGAGGCTCCCGCTGTGTGACGCTTCTTCTGACAGGTTTTATATAACGGAGGCCGGGGCCACCCGGTGACCCCGCCCCCCTCTTATGCATGGAACCCCTAAGTGGGGATCAGCAGAGCTGGGGGTACTGCTGAGTGAGGAATCAGCAGAACTAGAAGTTACTACTGAGCAGGGGATCAGCGGGGGCTACTATTGAGCCGAGGATCAGCAAAGTTGGGAGTACAACTGAGAGGGGCATGAACACAGCTGGGGGTACTACTAAGCAGGGGATCTGCTGAAACAGGGTACTAATAAGCTGGGGATCTTCTGAATGAGGGTACCGATCCTGACACAGGGGTACTAAGGAGCTGGGGATCTGCTGATTGGGGGTACTACTGAGCTGGGGTTCTACTGGGCCTCCACACATACACAGGACACCTGCCAACCTTAACCTCTTGCCGACTTGCCACCGCAGTTATACTGCGGCAGGTTGGTTCCCCTGGGCTAAACAACGTAACTGTACATCGGTTCGCCTTTTGACCACTAGGGGGCTGCTGGGCACCATCGGAGGCGTGCGCACCCGTGGCCCGGCGCCAGAGCTGATGCAAGTGCCCGGCGGGCGCGATGACTGCCGGGCACCTGCGACCGCTCGTGACAGAGCGAGAACTGAGATCTGTGTGTGTAAACACACAGATCCTGGTTCTCTCAAGGGAGAGGAGACAGATTGTGTGTTCATACCATGTATGAACACCAATCTCTCTCCTTCCCTTGTCAGTCCCACCCCCCCACAGTTAGAACACACACTAAGGAACACAGTTAAGTTGACCCCTTGATCATCCCCTAGTGTTAACCCTTTCCCTGCCAGTGACATTTATACAGTAAATCAGTGCATTTTTATATCGCTGTATAATTGTCAATGGTCCCAAAAATGTGTCAAAAGTGTTCAATTTGTCTGCCGCAATATCGCAGTCCCAATAAAAATTGCAGATCACTGTACTAGTAAAATAATAAAAAAAAAAAATAATAATAAAAAATGCCATAAATCTATTCCCTATTTTGTAGACGCTATAACTTTTGCGCAAACCAATCAATATATGCTTATTGCGTTTTTTTTTTTTTTTTTTAACCAAAAATATGTAGAAGAATACATATCGGCCTAAACTGAGGAAAAAATTATTCGTTTTTTTTAAATGTGGGGTATTTATTATAGCAAAAAGTAAAAAATATTGTGTTTTTTCAAAATTGTCGCTCTTCTTTTGTTTATAGCGCAAAACAATGTACCCCAAACTCATTTTAGATGGGGGGGGCGGGATCTGAGGACCTCCTTATTAAAGGGGCTTCCAGATTTTGATAAGCCCCCTGCCCGCAGACCCTCCCAAAAAAAACGCAGAAGTAATCAAATACCATCAAAATAAAGCTCTCTTTGTGGGAAAAAAAGAATGTCAATTTTGTTTGGGTACAGCGTCGCATAACCGTGCAATTGTCAGTTAAAGCGACGCAGTGCCATATCGCAAGAAAATGTCCTGGTCATTGAGCAGCCAAATCTTCCGGGGCTGAAGTGGTTAAAGCTTCAAAAAAAGTATCACTGAAACATTAAAAACACATGAAAAAATGTTGAAGCGGTAGGCGCTTTAATGTGTGTTGAAGTCGAAGCAAGTGTAAATGAGCCCTTGGAGTGTTTAGGCAAAGCATTTATTACTGATAGGGGTGCTTACAATGGTTAGCTTTTATTCATTTATGTGAAATGTTTATCCCAAAATTAAAAAAAAAAACAGTTGTCATAACTACTTAAAAAATGTTGGATGGAGTTTGGCTTTAACTTGTTAGTGAAGTTCATCTCAATCTGCTTGTGCATCTAAAGCCTCATACACACGATCGGACAAATCACGTGATTTTTCTGAACTTTACCGCCACATTTGGTCAACTTCTGTATTGTTGTCTGATCTTTTGCATTGGTTCTGAGCATGCATGTTTGTACTTTGTACAAAAGTCGTATGGTTTTCTGTACACACGATTGGACTTTGCTCCATCGGACTTTTGTTCCCGGAAAGTTTGTTGGTTCACACAGCCAACAAAAGTCAGATGAAAAACCAAAAAGTTTGTCCGATGGAGCGTACACATGGTCGGATGTTGCCTTAAAACAGCTAATTTGCATGTTTGTTGTCAAAAAGTCTGATTGTGTGTATGGGCCTTAACACTACCCTCTCCTGACTGACAATGCTTTAGTCCAAATATGTTTCCATTGCTCCTCCATTCAGTGTGGAGACACCCAAAGATGGGAAGGTATTGGCTGGATCACTGGTGAAAAATATAAAGGCTAAAAATAGAAAAACAAATGCAGTCACCACATTTAAAGTGCTTGTTAACCCAAAAACACAACAGCCTGATCCTGTTCCCTTAAAGCATTTTATACATCACAGTGCTTGTGCCGTGTCATTTGGCGCCCTGTATACCCTAAAAAACCTGGCTGATCCTGCCTGTCTATACCCCCCCTGCAAACAGATCACAATAATTATGGCTGCTAAGCCCTGACATTGTGGGATGGCTCGGCCCCACCCACTGCAGCTGTGAGCTGAGACAGAAGAGAGGAGAGCAATCAGCTGTGCGCCCGTAGCGAAGCTTATATCGTTACAGATGGGCGGATTTTTTATATTACACAAGCACAGGGACACATGTTCTTATGATACAGAGGGAATAAGAAGATTATATTACAGTGGCTTAACAACCACTTTAAGTATTGGTAAACTGCAAAGTTTTACAATTTTGTTTTCAGGTTTATTACTGCTGTAGCGGGGTCGTACCCCTTTTACTGGAAAATACTACATTTCCCATAATCCCCCAGGCTCCCGGGCTGTTTGTTTCCGCCCGAGAGGCTGCTGGGGGAGGTTATAAAAAGGAAGAGCGGAGACCGCCTCTTCCTCTTGGGACACTTCCTCTTCTGAGGCCTGACAGGACTGGCCTGCCTCTGCTGACAGAGCGTGTGACGCGGAGACTGCAGCCAGCGGAGACACCTGTGCGGACCGGAGCTGAAGGCCTGAAGCCTGGGCCTTGCAGCAGATGGAGTGAGACTCTTCTACCTCAGAGTCAGCAGCAGCGGAGCGGAGACTCTTCCCTACAGACGATCGGTCGGAGCTGAGGACCGGAGCGCAGGGGCTGTGACTGAAGAGACCAGAGCCGCCATTAGAGGGACCGGAGCGGAGGACGGTACCCCAGGATTGGTGAGAGAGCCGGAAGGCTCATCCTGCATTGATACACACGTTTTATGCCTACTGAACTGCCTAGGCGCAATTTACCTCAGAGCAGCAATGTTACTTTCTGTGGATTACAAAGACACCATTTAAAGCTACATGTGCACCACCTCTACAGATTTATTGCCGGTGAAGAACACTGTACTAGTACAAGGACTGAGCTCTATTACTAGGGATCAGGCCTGGTCCGTTAGGTAGGCGCAGATAGATTTATTGCACCTCAGGGGTGCATAGCATGCGGTCGCCACACTTGGCGCTCCGTTTCCCCATTGCCAGTTGATACATATATGTGTACATGTTTGAGTGCATATTGCAGGGACCTGCTAAAGTATTGTAAATCATATGTTTAAATGCATGTTACTATTTCTTTTCCTTACTGACAAAGTAAAGCCAGTTATTCTTATCTCAGCAGTCTGCTTGTGAGTTCATACCCATTATGCTTAGAGTATAAGAGATTTTTATGTGCATAGATTCATACCCCTTGACTAACTGTGCCAGAGCGGGTAGAGCAAATTGCCGGGGGTTGGTGGAGCTGTACTCAGGGACCCAAAACAAACCAGCGGCTCTCTTAACTGGGGGTAGCGCTACACGTGGGGGCTCGTCCGGGATCCTGAGTCAGCGGAAAAGCCGCCAGAAGGTACCGGCATGGACCCAATAGAAGTGGGACGGTGGTCCGCAACATGGGCCGCTGACCCAGCCGCAGCAGCAGTTATTGAACTGCCAGGGATGTGGCAGAGAGAGGCAGTCAAGCAGCTCATAATGTCATTATCCCCATGCCAGAAGTCATGGATAATGGACATGAGAAATGATGCTGGGTACACATACGCCTTAATAGAATGGAAGGAAGAGACTCCAGAGCAGTTCAGGAGCCAGAGCATACAGGCACCGAATGGTCAGGCCTACCAATTGCTGCATGCGCTGCCGCGCAAGGGAGAAGGTTCTCCTATGAAAGCCATTCTATCCCCAAAGAAGGAAGAGCAGAAGGGCGCGGAAAGTCCCGCACCCGCACAGACTACCCTTAGTGCAGAACTGTGTGCTGTCCTAGGGGAAATTGTGACTCAGTGCAGAAGAGACCCCGGGGACTACCCAATGTCGGGATACAGGAAACTCCGGATGTTTTCAGGGAGGACACCTGTACCCTCGGGAGAAGAGGGATTTGAAGAGTGGTTAGATGGTGCCACGCAGGCCCTAGAAGAATGGGAGGTCTCAGAAGGCAGAAAGAAGCAAAGGATTGTTGAGAGCCTAAAAGGACCTGCCTTAGAGGCCATACGCAATCTGAAGACAAGCAAAAAGGATTGCACTGCCCAGGACTACATAGACATCCTGGAAGGTGTGTTTGGTGGGACAGAAAAAGTCACAGAACTTACCTATCAACTGGAACACTGTTACCAGAAGACAGGGGAGAAGCTGTCAGAGTACATGGGACGCATAGACAAGATCCTGCATAGGATTATCCTGAAGAAGGGGATAGATCCAGGGAAGGTAGATGAAGCCCGTGCCCAGCAGGTGATGAGGGGAGCCCAACCCCTGGACCCTGTTGCACTAATTCTACGCACCCGGCAGGATGGGAAGAGTCTGGACTACCCTGACCTCATCCGAATGGTCAGAGAAGAAGAGGCCATGTTGGAAGAGAAAAGGGAAAAGCAAGTGATGGGGTCTACAAAACTTCCAGTGGCCACGGTCAGGTCGGCCTTAACCCCTGAAAGAGACACAGAGGTAGATGCCCTGAAGTTGCAGATGTCCCAGATGATGGAGATACTGACATCTCTAGTGGCGAAAGAGACGCCCAGTCCCAAGAAAGAAACAAGCAGGAGGGAATTGTTTCCAGCTGTTCCAGCACCAGCATCCCCACCTGACTACGGTGAGATGATTTGCTTTAATTGTGGAGGAACTGGTCATATTGCAGCTGTATGTTCCAGTCCCAAGAAGAAGAAGGCAGAAAGCCGCCAGCCGGCGGGAAACGCCAAAGGGCCCCGGTGAAGGAGTCAACCGGGTGCCCATCACCTTCAGTGAGCTCCAAGAAGCACAACAGGAAAAGAAAGCGAGGAGACCAAACCCCTCAGAAGGGGCCCAGGGATCCTCAACCAAGGTGCACCCCAGAGAAAGGGGGCAAGACCCCTCCGGAGAGACACAGCACCCCCAAGCGTGAACTCTTCAAAGTGAGAGATAACAATGTCCCTCAACGGGTTCACACTCCCACTAAGAGGGAGAAAATTAATGCATACCAGGCTCAAGAAAGGATCAAGCGCAAATCCAGTGAGAAGAAGAAGAGTCCAAAGAAGAGGACAGCATCAACTCAGCCTTACCCAGAAGAGCTAGTTGGTCCATCTCCTACTGTACCCATCCAAGTGGAAGGGGTGTACACAAAGGCCCTCCTGGACACTGGAGCACAAGTGACCCTGTTGTACAGGGACTTCTATGACAGATACCTGAGTCATCTGCCAATACAGAAGATAGAAGAGTTGGAGATAAGGGGATTGGGAACCCAGAGTTTCCCCTATGATGGATACTTACCCATCAGATTGACGTTTGACCCATCCGTAGCTGGGAAGTCTGAAGTGTTCGACACCTTAGCAGTGGTGTGTCCCCGCCCACCAGGAACCAGCAAGACGTCCCTGATTATAGGGACGAACACGGATCTAGTCAGAAGGCTTCTGACCCCCTTGGTGAAGAAAGAGAATCTTTCACCTCCCAAGATTCATCCCATGCTGAAGGCAGCCTACCAGCGGTTGGTCCTAGAGCAGAAGACCCCAAGTGAGGGGATAGGAAGGGTATGGAGGCTGGGAAAAGAAGGAGCAGTGTTACAGCCTGGAGAGGTGACCTGCATGAGAGCCACGGTGAAACTTACCTGGAGCAGCCTGGCCCCTTTGTGATGTTGGAACCTGACCCAATGGAGGGTCACTCAGGTCTGGAGGTGATACCAGAAGTAATTTCACTGAAGGACCTGAAGAAGGCTAGAGGAAGAGTCCCTGTCAGTGTGAGGAACCCCACGGAGCAGCCCGTGGAGATCCCTGCCAGGATGCTTCTGGGACAGGTGAGTCCTGCTGTCCCAGTTGGCTGGTCAGAAGTGAAGGGGGCGGGTGAAGGAGAAGATGTTTGGAAGAAACTCTCCATGGAAAACCCAAACCTACCTGGAGCTTGGAAAGAGAGAGCCAAGGCCCAGCTGACCAGATGGGAGAAGATTTTCTCTAAAGATGAGTTTGATGTGGGGTGTGCGAGGAGTGCCACCCATCGAATCCGCATGCAAGAGGACAAGCCATTCAGAGAGAGAGTGAGGCGAGTCCCGCTAGCAGATCTGGAGGATCTGAGGGAGCAGCTTGCGGAATTGAAGAAGACGGGAGTGATTAGGGAGTCCAGAAGCCCCTATGCCTCCCCAATTGTGGTAGTCAGGAAGAAGAATGGGTCATTGAGGCTCTGCATTGACTACAGAACTCTCAACAGGAGGACCATTCCTGACCAGTACACCACGCCAAGGATAGAAGATGCCTTGCAGAGTTTATCTGGAGCTAAGTGGTTCAGTGTGATGGACCTCAAGAGTGGGTATTACCAAATCCCCATGCATCCAGAGGACAGAGAAAAGACTGCCTTCATAACCCCAGTGGGATTCTTTGAGTTCAACAGGATGCCCCAGGGCCTATCTGGAGCTCCTGCTACATTTCAACGCCTAATGGAAAGGACAGTTGGAGACATGAACCTCATAGAAGTCCTTGTGTATCTGGACGATGTCATTGTCTTTGGAAAGACTTTGGAAGAACATGAAGCCAGATTGGAGAAAGTACTGAAGAGGCTCAGTGAAGAGGGACTTAAACTTTCTCCAGAGAAGTGTCGGTTCTATCAGTCTTCTGTGAACTATCTGGGACACATAGTGTCTGAAAAGGGAGTGGCTACAGACCCTGAGAAGTTGGAGGCAGTTACTTCGTGGCCAAGACCCACAACAGTTACAGAACTTCGGTCTTTCTTGGGGTTCTGCTCCTACTACCGCAGGTTTGTGGATGGATTTGCCCGCATTGCCAAACCCCTCAACGAGCTGCTGAAGACAGAAGGAGAGGAAGATGGATTGGGGCCTAGGAGGTCCGGTGAGTCAGTCCAAGACCAGTGGAATTCAAGGTGTGAAGAGGCTTTCAGAACCTTGAAGAGAAGTCTCACCACAGCCCCAGTTTTGGCCTACGCTGATCCCACTAGACCATATGAGCTACATGTTGATGCCAGCCATGAGGGTCTAGGTGGAGTACTCTACCAGGAGTATGAAGACCAGCTACGACCAGTGGCTTATGTGAGCCGGAGCCTGACCCCCTCCGAGAAGAACTATCCCACCCACAAGTTGGAGTTCTTAGCCCTCAAATGGGCAGTTGTTGACAAATTGAGAGACTATTTGTATGGGGCCGAGTTTACTGTAAAAAACAGATAACAACCCCTTGACCTATCTATTCACCACCGCCAAGCTGGATGCAACTGGACACAGATGGTTGGCGGCGTTGTCTGGATTCAATTTCAGTCTCAAGTACAGACCAGGGGCTGGAAATAGGGACGCAGATGCCCTGTCCCGAAGATCCCATGTCATGGTCGATGACTGGGGGGACTGGACCCAAGTGGCACCAGAAGGGGTGCGAGCTCTTTGTCAGGGAGCTGAACTCCAAGCCAGAGGAGGATCCAGAGCGGAAGAGATAGGAGTTACCACAGTGGGAGTCCCAAAGTGTTACTGTGGGGTAACCCAGCTAGCAGAAGAGTGTTTACCAAAGCTGTCCAAGAAGGAGCTAAGGTGCGACCAATTGGAAGACCCCATGGGGAGATTGGTCCTGGAAGCCCTGGAAGACAAGAGTCCAGAGGGACTTCGCCTTCACCCTTCCAAAGAAGCTCGCCTACTGAGGAGAGAGTTGGACAAGTTACAGGTGCATCAGGGGGTAGTCTACCGAAGGGGCCCCTCTGATGACCCAGAAGACAAGTGGCAGTTGTTTCTCCCAGAAAAGCATCGAGAGACTGTGCTGATTGCCTTACATGACCAGCATGGTCACTTGGGAGCAGAGAGAACCTTCCAACTTGTCAGAGACCGGTTTTATTGGCCCTGCATGAGGGCCGAAGTGGAGGAGTATTTCCATTCCTGTGCAAGATGCTTTCAGAGGAAGACTTTACCCCATCAAGCTGCCCCAATGGGCCACCTACAGAGTGAAGGCCCAATGGATCTGGTATGCATTGATTTTCTCTGCCTCGAACCCGATTTGAGTGGATTGGGAAATGTTCTGGTGGTAACCGACCATTTCACTCGTTATGCTCAGGCTTTCCCAACCAAGGACCAGAAGGCCTCTACAGTAGCCAAGGTACTATTGGAGAAGTACTTTGTTCACTATGGACTGCCACAGAGAATCCATTCAGACCAAGGAAGGGACTTTGAGAGTCGCCTGATCAGGAAGCTACTAGATTCTCTGGGAGTAGAGAAGACTAGAACCACACCATATCACCCTCAAGGTGATGCCCAGCCTGAAAGGTTCAACAGGACCCTATTGAACATGTTGGGAACTTTGGAAACAGAGAAGAAGCAACACTGGAGTCAACACATTTCAGCTCTAGTGCATGCCTACAACTGCACAACAAGTGATGTGACAGGTTTTTCCCCTTACCGGCTTATGTTTGGGAGAGAAGCAAGATTGCCAGTGGATTTGGCCTTCGGCATTTCCTTAGACCATGCCTCTGCTGCCTCCCACAAAGGATATGTGGACAGACTGAGGCACAGTTTGAAGATAGCTTACGAGAAAGCTCAAGCGGCCTCTAACCAGAGGGGGGCCCGAAATAAGAGGAACTTTGATTTGAAAGTTAGAGTACAGGACCTACAGCCTGGGGACCGTGTACTGTTACGCAACCTAGGGATCCCTGGAAAACACAAGATTGCTGATAGATGGAGATCAGAGCCATATATCATCTGTAGAAAACTTCCAGGATTGCCTGTCTACAAATTGAAACCAGAAGGAAGGTTGGGGCCTTTGAAGACCTGGCATAGGAATCATTTGCTCCCACTTACTGAAGCAGTCAGAATGCCTCCAGTAAGAGACGTACCTGAATCTGTTTCCATTCTGGATACCCCCAGGCCTAACACTAGGTCCCAGACCTCCCAGGTTAGGGGTGGACAGGACCCCCAACCAGAGGAAGAAAGAGGAGAACTTGAATGGCTATGGCCTTCCTCAACTCCAGGAAGTTCCGCCATAGATCTTCCACCTACTGAAGATGCGGAAGATAACACATTGAACCCAGAAGCCACAGAGTTTGTGCCATTCAGTGATGTGCCTGAGTGCTGGGAAGATATCCCTGGTCTCTACCCAGAACAAGAAGATGATGTTCCAGAACCAGAGATGTTGCCAGAATGTGTTCCTGAAGAAGTTCCAAGAGAACAGAGAGCTCGCAGAGTTGTGAAGCCTCCCAAGAAGTTAACTTACCCCAAGATGGGAGAAAGTTCAGAGGACTCTGTTACCACAGCAAGGAGAAGTGCTGAAAGCCCTGACCCATCCACTGTTCATTGGGTGGAGGGCAACCCCAGCTCACTCTCTGGCACAGTTAAACAGGTCGCCCACACTGAAGTGACCTGTAGACAGGACAGCTCCCCATCTTATGCCAATTGGTGGGAAGCTCCTCTGTCCAAATTATGTGAAAGTATTGTTCCCGAGAAAGTTTGTAGTTTGAACACTGTCTTTGGGGACCAAAGATTCAAAGTGGGGGGAGTGTGTAGCGGGGTCGTACCCCTTTTACTGGAAAAGACTACATTTCCCATAATCCCCCAGGCTCCCGGGCTGTTTGTTTCCGCCCGAGAGGCTGCTGGGGGAGGTTATAAAAAGGAAGAGCGGAGACCGCCTCTTCCTCTTGGGACACTTCCTCTTCTGAGGCCTGACAGGACTGGCCTGCCTCTGCTGACAGAGCGTGTGACGCGGAGACTGCAGCCAGCGGAGACACCTGTGCGGACCGGAGCTGAAGGCCTGAAGCCTGGGCCTTGCAGCAGATGGAGTGAGACTCTTCTACCTCAGAGTCAGCAGCAGCGGAGCGGAGACTCTTCCCTACAGACGATCGGTCGGAGCTGAGGACCGGAGCGCAGGGGCTGTGACTGAAGAGACCAGAGCCGCCATTAGAGGGACCGGAGCGGAGGACGGTACCCCAGGATTGGTGAGAGAGCCGGAAGGCTCATCCTGCATTGATACACACGTTTTATGCCTACTGAACTGCCTAGGCGCAATTTACCTCAGAGCAGCAATGTTACTTTCTGTGGATTACAAAGACACCATTTAAAGCTACATGTGCACCACCTCTACAGATTTATTGCCGGTGAAGAACACTGTACTAGTACAAGGACTGAGCTCTATTACTAGGGATCAGGCCTGGTCCGTTAGGTAGGCGCAGATAGATTTATTGCACCTCAGGGGTGCATAGCATGCGGTCGCCACACTTGGCGCTCCGTTTCCCCATTGCCAGTTGATACATATATGTGTACATGTTTGAGTGCATATTGCAGGGACCTGCTAAAGTATTGTAAATCATATGTTTAAATGCATGTTACTATTTCTTTTCCTTACTGACAAAGTAAAGCCAGTTATTCTTATCTCAGCAGTCTGCTTGTGAGTTCATACCCATTATGCTTAGAGTATAAGAGATTTTTATGTGCATAGATTCATACCCCTTGACTAACTGTGCCAGAGCGGGTAGAGCAAATTGCCGGGGGTTGGTGGAGCTGTACTCAGGGACCCAAAACAAACCAGCGGCTCTCTTAACTGGGGGTAGCGCTACACTGCTATAAGCTCAAATAAGGAAAATACTTTGCAAAATTCTGCTTCATGCATGTTGGTGCAATTTATGTAAAGAATAAGGTATGGGCTTTCGTAACAGCTGGAACATCCTGGACAGTGCCTAGAAACATCATTACCGTATATACTCGAGTATAGGCCGACCCGAATATAAGCCGAGGCACCTAATTTTACCACAAACAACTGGGAAAACTTATTGACTTGAGTATAAGCCTAGGGTGAGAAATGCGCAGCTACTGTAAGTGGAAAAGAGGGTCAACGATGCCCATTTGCAGCCTCACTGTGCCCATGCAGATGGACACAGTTGACCGATTTGGGGCCCTGTATCTCGGGGTCACTTAGTGCTAGGAACCCCATCTTTAGATATGTTGTAGTGCTAATTCCACTGGGTTGGAATACAACATTTGGGGTTCCTAGCACCAAGTGTCCCCGAGATATAGGGCCCCAAATTCGGGTCAGAAAATCTCAAGCACTTTTCTGCAGCAGAGAATGACATTTTCTGAACCGACTCTGGGGCCCTGTATCTCAGGCCACTTAGTGCTAGGAACCCCATCTTTGGATATGTTGTAGTGCTAGTTCACCTGGGTTTGAATGCCAAATTTGGGGTTCCTAGCTCCAAGTGTCCCCGAGATATGGGGCCCCAAATTCGGGTCAGAAAATATCAAGCACTTTTCTGCAGCAGAGAATGACATTTTCCGAACCGACTTTGGGGCCCCGTAGCTAGGAACCCCATATTTGGATACGTTATAGTGCTAGGTCCACTGGGTTGGCACACCAAATTTGGGACTCCTAGACCCAAGTGGCCCAGAGATACGGGGCCCCAAAGTCGGGTCGGAAATTTTTTTTTTGCTGCAGAAAAGTGCTTGACTCGAGTATAAGCCGAAAAAATGTGCTGAAAAACTCGGCTTATACTCGAGTATATACGGTATATATTTGTTTTGTTTAGCGCATAAGGTGGTAAGTCCCATGATGTGGTTACGGTAACTTGTGTCAGTTTTTTGTGTGTATGCTCTGAGCTGGTTATTAACTTGCACTATTTTTCAGTAGACATTAAAAAAGGCAATATCAAGGACCTGATTCAAACATTGTGAGGTTATTAAAGCGTGTTCCGCCCAAAAAAGAGAAATTAAAAGCCAGCAGCTACACATACTACAGCTGCTGGCTTTTAACAATAGAACACTTACCTGTCCTGGAGTCCATCGATGTCGGCACCACAGCTGATGTTTCCATCAGTTGTTGGGTGCTGCCGCCATTGTGGGTAAGGGTACCCAGCAGTGTAGCCTTACGGCTTCACGCCAGGAACCCTACTGCGCATGCGCGAGGCCCTGCTCCTCTCTCCTACTGGCCCGGTGACAGGGAGAGGAGGAGGGAGGCGAAGGAAGCCCTGCGGTGATGTCATGGGCTGCGGCCCGGACTCCCGGAAGTAGGAACAGTATACCTGTCAAAGAGAGAGGAGACAAATGAGCGGAAGTTCCACTTTTGGGTGGAACTCCGCTTTAAGAGCTCATTCACAATGGCATCCAGCCCCATACAGCGTGAAGAGCTCTTTGTTTTCTGTCCTAGCACTGAGCTGCATACCAGCAGCCCATATTGGCCAATGGACGTGCTTTGGCTGAATAGACTCACCTGCACAGCTGATTTTGAAAGGTACGCACGGACGGGTGCACATTCCCCGACCCAGAGCCTGCGCCTCCAGGGCCGTGCGACAGTCCCTATCTACCTGTCACAATCAGCTGGTGAGTCTGTATAGCCCATTTGTGTAACTTAATTAATATGGATTGCCTGCACGCAGCTAGGCGATACGACAAACAAAAGACTCTTTGCTCTGTACATGTCTCTTAAAGGTCATATGTTATCAATTGCTGTTAATAGCAGAGTTTTCTAATGTATTAGCCATCGATTAATGCAGAAAGTTTGGCGTTTAGGTGATACCATTTAATGGCTATCTTAAAGTGATTATAAAGATTACATTTTTCTTTAATAACAAGCATGCTATGCTTACCTGCCCCAATCCTCCTCCTCTCGGGTCCCCTGCTGGCACTCCTGGTTCACTCCCCGATGAGTGCCCCCATAGCAAGCGACCTTCCGGAATTCACCAAGGCGAATTACATGGTGTCCCCAGCGCCTGCATGCAGTTCCATTCAGCAAAGAGGAGGGGGCAGGCCTACTGGCGCCTGCACTTTGTAGAGCCAGAAGCTGTTACTGACAACATGGTGGCGCCGCTGCACTGGACGCTGCAGGGAAGAAGATCCCAGCAGCACAATGCTGGACCCGCTGACTGAATGAGTATGCTTACTGTCCTGAAGAATGTAAAACATAAGCAGGGGAAAATGAGGGGGAGGGGGGAGGGAAAAGGCTGCAGTTCTTCTTTAAGGTAAAGAGCCTTTAGCCTTTAGAACCACTTTAATTTTTTAAAAATGCAAATGTTTGGGAGAACTTAAATTCCTTTTTCAAGCGTTCTTCATTGCATGTATCAAAGTGATCCTGAAAGCTTGCATTGTTAATAACCTAAGTAAGCCAACAAAGGGTATCACTTAAAAAAGTTTTGGTAAAAATAAAAATCATCAAAAGGGACAGTACTTACATTAAGTCCAAAGTGGTGGAGAAATGCTCTGTCCTCTGCCCCCTCCCAAACCCTGCAGCTGTAATCTTCTAGTGCTGTGGGGTAATAGAGCTGAGGGACCTGTCACAGAGTGCTGACCAGTGGCGGCCCGTCCATAGAGGGCGCACGGGCACCGCCTCCCCTATCCATGCAGCTGGCCCCCTGATCTAGATATCAGGGCATCAGACTATGGTGTTTTTTTTTTTTTTTTTTTGAAGCACCAAATTAGAGCCAGAGGCTATAATAGGCTTCAAAAAAGGGTGGGCTGCAATCTGATCCCACCCTGTTGTGTGATGATAACAAATTTATTTTCGCTATTTTCACACTCAGTTCCTCCCCGTCAATCAGGAAGCAGGTCATGAGATGCTTAGTGCTTTGGCAGTAGAGGAGACATACGGCATAGTAAGTTTGAGGAGCAGACACCGGAGCCCTGCGCTGCGAGCACTGCAGGATAGGAGGAGAGGACACCACTCCCCGCCACACAGGTACCCGCCAGACCGCCTGCGCAGGGGGGGCTGGGGTGCTGTCTCGGTGACGCGCAGCTGGGGGGGTGTTGTTTGTTTGCCGCCCCCCGCCCCCCAATAGAAGAACCCACCAGCCGCCACTGGTGCTGACTATGCCTACCTTTTAATTCATGGAAGCTATAGTACTGCTTCTCTTATCTTATCTTTTATGGTTTTGGTAAATCGAAAGGAAAAAAATCGAAAGAAAATTGTATAGCGTGTATCCAGCTTTAGGGTATAGTAAAACTTATAATAGATTTCTAATAAACAATGGATGAAAAGAAAAACGTAAGCTATATTATGTGTTATTGGGTTGCTAACATATTTTTTTTTGTACTACCTTAGTCTGGGGGTTTCCCATTTATCTGTGTCATGACTGCATGGTTTACAAGGGATATACTGAAGATCTACACGGATATTTCATCAGAACACTAGAGTATATTATGCTGAAAGTAAACGTTCTACAGACAAAGCACTTTGACACTAAAATGATTGCAGCAATAAGTGCCTTGTTGTCATTGAAAATAGGATTTCCTAGCAAGGTCCCAGAGCTGAACATTACAATGCTAATCAATAAATGTCAACTTGCAACAGCCTGTGATGTTCTCGCTGTGCTGATATGCCAGGATGTTTTATCTCCCCTCGCAGCTTGATATGATGCTGTTTATTTCTGTCAGGCACACAGGGATTCTGTGAACCATCTAAATATTGAAGAATGCAGACACGTATGTTTGTGTAGTCACAGGAAACATATTTTGTGTGCAGATGTTTACTGCATTGCAGTCATTGCACAGCTGAGTGCTTTATCTGTGAAGTACTACACAAGCCTCAACAATACTTCGCCTCTGTAGGAAGGCATATGGAAAATGAAAACTTAAAACAGATCTTCTCTACATCTGAGCACCGCAAACCAAAAATGCTATTTCATTTATTTTTAATATTCAAAGCAAACTCTCCCATCCATCTATTAATGTCTTTATGCTTTATTTTAGTGAGAAATCTCTTTGAAAAACAACCCGCTAGCTTTTCTGGCCGTGGCCATCTTGAGTAAGGGCAAATGATTAATGTAGCATTTACTTCCTGCCCTTAGTTCAAATATGCATGCAGGAGAGTGTGCTTAGCTGAGAAAACCTCTCCTCCTCTCCTCCTAAAGGCTCCTAGGATGTGTGACATAATTTGTCTAGGCAAAAAACTAGGAAGTAACTGAAGAAATGTAAAAAAAATGACTTGTTTAACCACGTTAAACATATGAAATCTTTGTCTTTCAGTGAATATCTGACTGATACCTGCAGCTACAGGCATCATTCAGATATCCTTGTTTTCAGCCGGCGATTTTGTGCACCATAAGAACGATCATAGCGGCAGTTCCGCTGCTTGATCGTTCTTACAGGCGACGGAAGGGGACATCCCCCCTCCCGCCGCCATCCGGTGCTTCTCCGGGCTCTCCCGTGCGATCGGGGACCCGGAGAAAGAATGGTCACCAGTCATCTCTGTGACTGTCGGAGGCCCAGATGCGACGTTATGACATCATGTCCGGGGCCGTGGATGTAAACAAAGCCACAATCGCGGCAGGTAAGCATGAGATTGTTGATTTTTTTTTCTGATCTCATGCTTTCCAGCCTGGAGGAGAGATGCGGGGTCTTATTGACCCTGCATCTCTCCATAAAGAGGACCTGTCACAAACGATTCCTATTACAAGGGATGTTTACATTCCTTGTAATAGGAATAAAAGTGCGTTAGAGCACGAACAACAATTCTACCACCAGACTGTAACTCTAAACATGTAACCTGTAAACAAATTTAAAGCCTATGGAGATTTTTAAGTACCGGAGTTTGGCGTCATTCCCGGAGTGTGTCTAATTGGGCTAACTTTACTGTTTTTTGTTAATTTTTAAATCATGAAACATTGTTGCACAAATACTGTGCGAGATAAAAAGTTTCAAGGACCACCATTTTATTCCCTAGGGTGTCTGCTAAAAAAAATATATAATGTTTGGGGGTTCTGAGTAATTTTCTAGCAAAAAAAATATGATTTTTACATGTAGGAAAGGAGTGCCAGAATAGGCCCGGTATGGAAGTGGTTAAAACAAGTAAATATGATATACTTTCCTATCTATTTACTAATGATAGCTGCATGAGGATCACAAATAATCAATTTTGGTTGGGAGAGTGGAATTCCACTTTAACTCTCGGAAGGTAGGAACATTTTTTTTTTCTTTTTTAATATCTGCCCAGCATTTTGTTTTGTACACATCTGTATACAAGTCTACAGGCCCATTCACACAGGTGTGCATAGTAAAGTAAAAAATAAAAGTGGATATGGCTTTAACTGGGGTCCTAATTTCAGCCTTAGTTTACACTGTGGGCTTGTACACATTTGTGCTAATGTTTAAATGCATAAAGCAGGCAGTGTGCAGGGATCCTATCGGCTGTCGCGGCTTCTCTTTGCCAACATGTCAATATCAACTTTATCATTTATGAATGACTGCCTGAGGTAGGTTACTCTGTGCCACATCAATGACTCATTCAGTCAGTGTGTAATGAACTGCTGATTTTTTTTAATCAAGCAAACTTTTATTAAACAAAAAAATGTATAGTGCAAACATTTGGAGTACAGACCCCATTGACAGTTAAAGCAGAGCTTCACCCCCCCCCCCCCCCCACCTAAAATACTGTAGCTGTTGACTTTACTATTAAGGAACCTACCTGTGAAGGGATCCTGTGGTGTCCTCACCCAAGCTGATTCTTGAATCGGCTCTCGGGTGCTGCCATCTTTGGTAAGGCAAACACCCGAATTTGCGCGGTGCTCGGCGGGTGCACAGTGCATTCTATGACCCTAATTGGATGAAGAGAGCACAGAGCACAGTCAGAGCCAAGATTGGACAAAGACATCATGACTTTGCCCAATCATGGTTGAGTGCTCATAGTCCCACCCCACACTATAAAAGGTTCCTTCCCACAGAAACCTTTTGCAGTGTGTTGTTGTAGTGGAGATAGACAGAGCAGGGCTCTGTTTGCTACTAGTGAGTTAGTGTGTTGTTGTGACTCTAAAGTCTCGTACACACGGTACGATTGTTGGCAGGAGATTGTCTGTTGACAGACTGTTGTCCTAAAATCTTACCAATCTTTCCCTTTTGACAATTGTTGTCCAACTTTGGGCCAACAAATGTTGGATTGCAGGCTAGTACATTTTTGGCGGACAACGGTTTGAAGTCAGATTTTCGTATGGTCAATACACAAATCCGTCACACAAAAGTCGAAAAAGTACAAACACGCTTGCTCGGAATCAATGCTCACCAAACACGAAATTAGCAGAAGGGGCCCAAAGGGTAGGGCTCAAGAGCTGAAATTTCTCGTAGTACGTCACTACGTTCAAGTTGTCGACCGACAATTGTGTACAGTTAGTATGCAATTTGAGATACTGGCACACTCCCTTTTGACAAAAATCAGATGCTTGGTTGGCCAACAATTGTACAGTGTGTACAAGGCTTTAGTGTAAATTGTCAGTGTAGTGTTAGTGTAGTCTGAGTATAGCAGTGACGGCTGGTGCTCAAAATGTTTGGGGGGCACAAACAAACGGAAAAATACTGAAAAAAAACCCATCAATTGCAGCCTCACTGTGCCCATCAAATTCAGCCATTGTGCCCATCAAATGCAGCCACTGTGCCATCAATTGCAGCAATTTTGCCCATCAAATGCAGCCACTTGTGCCCATCATATGCAGCCACTTTTGCCCATCATATGCAGCCACTTGAGCCTATAATATGCAGCCACTTGTGCCCATGAAATGCCGCCACTTGTGCCCATCAAATGCCGCCACTTGTGCCCATCAAATGCCACCACTTGTGCCCCATTAAATGCCACCACTTGTGCCCCATCAAATGCCGCCACTCATGCCCTTTAAATGCCACCACTTGTGCCCATCAAATGCTGCCACTGTGACCCTGCCTGCTGTCTGCCCGGCTCTTACCCCATCTTGTGGGACATCTCCTTTGTCCTCCATGCTTCCCCCTCCTCTCTTCTTCGGTCTGCTAGGCATCCAATCAGGGCGCCTGTGCCTTTAGCCAATCAGGTGACGGGTATTAGACCCGTGCTATTGACTGGTGGAGAGGCGGTTCAATGTTGGAAAAGCAAATATTCATTTGCTTTTCTAACACATCTGGGTGGACTGCGAACACAATGCTCTGCACTCCCAAGTCCACCCTTTTTGAAGCCTATTAGAACCTATGGCTCTAATAAGGTGCTTCAAAAAAACACCCCCGCTGCTGGAATTCAGGCACCCGGTGTCCGAAAAGGGCCCGGACGTCTGAATAGGGGGTCGCAGGCCATGGATAGATTCATGCAATGAAACTGATTGTGTGCAGCAACTCGGAGCTAAGCTGGGTAAAGCATAGCATAAGTAACTTCAAAGCGCCTAAGGCACTTTTTATCTTCTGTGAACTTTGCCCTCTGGCATGGCATTCAGCAGAGAAATCAGGATAAAACTTAATCCAGACATTGTCTACGATCATAGCATCTACCTTAGTTTTGGCTTGAAATAGCATCACAATCCTTAAAGTTCAAGAGCTTGAACAGAAACTGCTGCAGTGGTTCTCCAGGTCATGGTGGCCTAGCAGGAACCCTGTGAGCCCTCTCCACTGCGAACATAGGGGAGGAAGAATTCCTTCCAAAAGTATTAATAAGCCAGTTTTCACTGAAAGCAACAGGATTTTTCCCCTCAGCTTTCTTAGGAATTCCCACGCATCTTATATTATTCCTCCTGAATCTGTTCTCCATGTCATCTAATCAAGCTGCCTGGTTCAAAGTCAGAGATTGTAAATGCCGCACATTGCGTTGTAATGGTGCCATTTCATCTTCCGCATTACTCATCCGCCTCTCCAGAGCCGATGTACGGTCTCTCAGCTATTACATATCCTGTCTGACTGAAGTCAGTTCTATTTAATGCCCTTTATTTCAGCTATCAGATCAGTGAGGGCAGTATTACAGGAGGTAACCGCTGTAAGAGCTCATGTATACAGGACAGTTAAAAACTTTTTCTGAACGGTGGAAACTGACGGATGAAAAACGACGGTGAAAAACGTCCATTTGACAGCTTGTACATACTGAGTTTATACGAGTTTAACAGCAGTTATCAGCATTTAAAGGTTAGAAACGTTTTTTAAAGATAACCTCAGGAGACCCTCCCAAATGCCCACAATGCACAAAAAACAAGTAAATTATTAACTATTTAAGGCCCCATGCACACGAGACGCAGATGCAAACTCTGCTGAACGCGTGTTTTAAAAAGCAGAAACCTGCGTTTAAAAACGCGCGTTTGGCTGTGTTTTCATGCCGCGTTTAGACGCGTTTAGACGCGTTTGCGTCTATAAGCATTTGTAAAGATAACATCATACAGACCCTCCCCAAGCTCAGAAAGCATGTATTATTAACTATTTCTGCCATTCTGATCAGAGTGAGCAGCAGAGAGAGCAGTTGTACACTTGCATTTGCCTCTCTTTCTGTGTTTTTTTTTTTTTTTTAAATGGATCCCATATTGATTATATGTCAGGAAATGCTCCTGATGTTCTCTTCATGAGGCAGCAATGTCATCGCAAATTTGTATGAGAGGTCCAGAATCAGAGCTTGTCGATATTGGACCCATCCGTTGATGGGACAGCGAATGTCCGTTGGATATTTCACAAACATGTATGCATTTCACAAACATGTATACATCAGTGAGTATATATGCTCTATGAACTATCTAAACTAATTACGACATTTTAAACAATTTTTTTCTAGTATTTTTTATGGTTTACCATCATATTTCTGAGTTTTCTGGTCAAAAAAATTGGGTTCCTTTAAAAAGGCTTATAAACGCAAACGCGGCTAAAACGCAGGTGCCTGCGTTTAGACGCGTTTAGACGCGTTTTGCGTCTGAAACGTGGAGAAGCAAAGTGTCTGAACGCATTTTTTTGCTTCTGGAAAAACGAGGTTAAACGCAACTGCATAAAAACGGGAAAAAACTAGACTGTGTGCATGGACACATAGGATAACATTGCATGCGTTCAGGTGCAGTTGAAAAAAGTGTCCAACTGCCTCTGAACGCGCGTTTAACTGCGTCTCGTGTGCATGGGGCCTAAGACATTCTGTGAGAGAAGAGAGAGCAGCAGCAGCAGGGAGAGCAGTGTGCTTGTAGATGGCTGTCTTATTTTTTGTGTTTTCATAATGGATCCCATCATGAGCATGTGTAAGGAAATGCTCCTGATGTTGCTGTTGCTGAGGCTCCAAAGACGTCGAACATTAAATGAGAGGAGTTCATCGCTACTGGACTCATCCATTGATGCTGGCAACAGCATTTCGTGAAATTTGTGTTTTTTTTTTTTACATTTTTATATGTTCAAAAATTATAAGAAATGTTTCCCCCTTTAAAAATGCCCATAAATGCCAACGCTTGCATTTGGCATTTGAAATGCCATTAAACTACAGTCCTGAACGCAATTTTTCTGCTTTCAGAAAAACACCTGTAACCTAAACTGCCTCTAAACAACTATAAACAACTGAGTGTTCATGTAAACATTAGATAACATAGAGGAGAGTTCAGGGGCTTCAAGAAAAAGAAGCAACCGACAACTCTATAACATCAAACATATTTATTGTAAAGCCTTCACAGTGAGTACAGTCAGCAGCAGACTAGTTTCGATGATAAGCCTTGTTCACAACACACATATATGTTGAAAAGCATGAACATTTATACATACAGTAAAAGATTATCACATGACTACTGCTCCTCTCCAATCAACAATGTGTTCAAATGAAATCAGGTGATTGGTTACAAATTGTCAACAGATATGAAGATGACAAGTGAGAAGCAGAGTCTAGCTATAATACAACACATGAGATACAAAACATACAAAGACTATCTTGACATGTGAGAAAATACATATATCAAAAGCTCTATGAGAGAATATTTAATGAAAAATTATATAAATTCAAAAATTCGTAAGATGTGAAATATAAAGACTATACATAAAAGATAGTACAAATTCAAAGTGTATCACAAGTGATGGGCATAATACAATGCCCATAGCTCCAGGACTTTTAAAACTTCTTTCATAAAAAGGTCCACATCATAGCGGTGGTTAATTCACGCATTTACCCTTGTCTGTAGGTAGAAAATCCACCATGAGTATGAGAAGGATGCCATATTGTCATCATGTTCATACTTAAAGTGCTTAGACACATTGGATAAGCCTTTGTCAGTACTGTAAGATGCACCATGAAAATGTTTGCCGATTCGAGTTCTCAGTGGTCTCATGGTGCAACCCACATATTGTTTGTTACATTTATCACATTTCACAACATATACAACATTGCTAATGCCACAGTTGATATATTCACGAATCGTGAATTCTTGTCCTGTGGCACATGAAATTACTGTCTTGTGTTGTCTGGAGTGTCTACTACAGAAACAGCATGTGTTATTCCCACAAATGTAGGAGCCCACAGTGTTCAACCAAGTTTTTTTGTATTGCTGCAACTCAAATAGACTTGGGGACAAAAGGCCTCCTAGCATTTTAGCACGGCGGTTTGAAAACCCACATCCCGACTTAAGTATTAGTCTCCATCCGTGGAAAGTATTGGTAAATATTTATCTATAATGTTTTTTATTTTATTAAATTCCAAGAAGAAGGCAGTTACAAAAGTGACTGAACTTGTTTTCCTGTCATTAGAACTCTTATGCCCCGTACACACGAAGGGACTATCCCGCGGGATTATCCCCTGGACTCAAGTCCAGGGGATAATCCCCTCGTGTGTGGGCCTTCGACTGACTTTTTTCCAAAAAATCCGGCGGACTAAAGTTTTAAGTTTTGTTTTAAAATTATCTGCTGGACTTGGCAGTCCAGCGGACAATCCCGCCGTTAGTAGGCTAGTCCGCCGGACTTTTGAAATGAACGGACTTGCCGCTCATCGGAAAGTCCGTTCATTTAGCACGTGACTTCAGGTACTTAGCTAGCGTAGGCAGTAAATGCCGGCACGCTAGCTCCGTCACCTGGCATGGATTTAAAGGGGGTCCCCCCAAATCCATCTCAGACCCTTATCCGAGCACGCAGCCCGGCAGGCCAGGAAAGGGGTGGGGACGAGCGAGCGCCCCCCCTCCTGAGCCGTACTAGGCCGCGTGCCCTCAACATGGGGGGTGCCCTGGGCCCCCCCACCCCAAAGCACCTTGTCCCCATGTTGATGAGGACAAGGGCCTCTTCCCGACAACCCTGGCCATTGGTTGTCGGGGTCTGCGGGCGGGGGGCTTATCGGAATCTGGGAGCCCCCTTTTATAAGGGGGCCCCCAGATCCCGGCCCCCCACCGTATGTGAATGAGTATGGGGTACGATGTACCCCTACCCATTCACCTAAGGTGTAAAATGTAAAGTAAAAAAACACACTTTTGAAAAAATATTTTATTGCACTGCTCCGGGGGTCTTCTTCCATCTTGGGGTCTTCTCGCCGGACTCCTCCGCCATTTACCTAGCTCTTTTACCGAGCGGAGAAGTCCGGCTACCTTCTTCGTCGTCGCCGTCGTCTGGGGGTCTCGATCCGCCTTCGGGGGTCTTCCGGGGTCTTCCGGGTCTCTTCTGTTCTTGCCGCTGTCGTCGCTTTCTGCGCTGCCTTCTTCTTCCGCCTTCTTCTTCTTCTTCTTCTTCCGATGTTGACACGTCGCTCTCTCTGGCCGGAATGCCAGAGGCGCGCTGTGCTGGGACTTATATAGGGACAAGGGGACAGGGTCACATGCTCATGTCACATGGTGACCCCGCCCCCTTGTGATGTCACAGTCCCAGCATCCTCCGGGGAGTCCCTTTAAATCCATGCCAGGTGACGGGGCTAGCTCGCCGGCATTTACTGCCTACGCTAGCTACGTACCTGAAGTTACGTTCTAAATGAACGGACTGCTCCGTGTGTGGGCAAGTCCGTTCATTTTCAAAAGTCCCGCGGACTTTGTCCAGCGGATTGTCCGCCGGAGAAGTCCGGGCGTGTGTGGGCAAGTCACACGCTCGGAAAGTCCGGCGAAGCCCCGCTGGAAAGTCCGGCGGATTGTCCGCCGGACTAGGTCCGGCGGGCAAAGTCCCTTCGTGTGTACGCGGCATTACTGTTACTATTACTATAGCTCTTCTTGTGACCAGCATCCAAGAGGATAATTCTATTTTTCTCCGGGCTGCTCTATCTATATTCCATTTGTCGTACTCTCATGAATGAAGTCGTGAGGCTCTCCTAAATAAAGCCATTTGACATTTCTCTACAGTCCAATCTCTGTTACATAATAACACGTGCCGCACTGTATGTCCTTTATTAAAAAGGCGATTTCTACCTTATATCAGAGCGTCTCCTGGCACACACGTAACTCCTCGGCTCTCTCTCCTCCTCTCTCCTCCAATCCTCCTGTCTGACATCAATGGGATTTCTCGGCCCCTCCCACTGCAGCTGTCAGACTGGCAGAGGAGAGAGCCAAGGTGTCACGTGAGCGCCAGGAGACGCTCTGATATAAGGTAGAAATCGACTTTTTAATTAAGGACATACAATGCAGCATGTGTTATTATCTAACATTATCTAACAGAGAGTGGATTGTAGAGACATGACAAGTGGCTTTACAACCACTTTAAACCAACAAAATGTAAAGGTGGCTGTATACTGTCCCTTGTTTCATTATCACATACGACTTATCCATTTTTTTCAGCGGTGAAAAAATAAGACAACACTGTATGGCAATTACATGTATTTAGTTTATGTGTGGACATAGTGGTCATTACTAATATTCAGACCTAGCTATGCTTTATGTTTCATTTTTTTATGTGACCTATGTAAATGGTTCCACTTTGAGCATATCTATATGCAGACTTGGACACATACCAATCTGCTCCAAATCACTTAGTTACTAAAAGAATAACACATTTCACAATATTGTCCTGCTTGTCTAGACCAAACGCTTGATTATGCACAATGACATGACCTGTCACAAACTGTTATATGCAGGACACCGGCATTATAAGTATTCATTAGATACCTACAGCACAAGAGATGGCAGCGTGATCAGCCTTCTAGTCATTATTCCATTCTCCAATAACCTTGAATGTCCCCGTCCAGAATAATAACCTCATCTGAAATTCACTGATGTTATTTCTGCCATTGAAATCCCTCTGCTCTTTTTTTTTATTTTTATACCAGATGGTGAGTATTTGCCAACCTGTGATAGCTGGCAGCTAATACAGCAGCAAAGTCTTCAGTCCATTACTTACGTTATATGTCCTGATGTTAATAATTTTGCTGTTCCATTCATTACTCCCACCTTGACTAGGAATATAAGCGTGATTGTTGTCTGCTAAATAATTACAAACATACTCTGTATGGCACCATACTCGGATGAGTGCAAATGGATGTACATCCACATCCCTCTGATGCAGACTAGCCTGCCTAGGGTTGGCTGCAGGGCTGCTATCCTCTAGTGCTACCAACAGGGGCAGGATTTCACTGGCTACTAAAAGCTCTAAAGGCATGTGTATGCTATACAGTTAAGTGCTGGAAAATGTGTTTTTGTTTTCTTTCTTGTTCAATACATTTTTATTGAGATGTGACTTGTAATGTTACAACGCTAGAATATTTGCACAAATTACAGACAGCATTGCATAAATTACAACTAGAAAACATGTTGTAACAAAGTGTTCATTAGATAAGCAAGCAGATTAATGCAGTAAATGGATTACAACAGGTTGGTAAAACACCCACTAGTCTAATCTTAGCTATAGGCTGTTTGCTGCCAGGGAAAAGGGGTGAAATAAGGCTGCAAACCTAAAGAATGTGTTAATTCAGTGAAGAGCTTGTTCAGTAAACGAAGAGATAGGGTGAATGCAATATGCCAGAATAATGTTGCCCCAGATTCTCAGGGAGTGGGTGGTGATGGAATTAGTCAACTATAAGTTGAGTGTAACTATAGCAGATCATAAGCTGATATATGGGACCGTGCAGTCAAACGTGTTTTCACACATTGAAAGCTTAAGGCTGCATTCACAAGTGTGCTTGGTAAATCTTTGAAAAACATGCTAAAAATGTGTGTTGCACTTGCCTTGCTATTTATTTGGTGCTGTTTTGCCATGCAAAAAAGGGCAAGAAATTTGTCAAAGTGCGTAGTAAAAAACTTGCAAAACTAAAAGCGTCAAAAAGCTACATGAAAGCTGTGTTTGTTGTGCATAGGGCATTCTATAGCCCAAAATGCACACAAAAAAAGCATAAAAATACATGGTTACAAAACACTAGGTGTGAATGGGGCCTGAGGTGGAGGTCAGTTTAGACATTTACAGGAGGTGGGAAACACAGGAAAGAACATATAATACAGAAAGCTACAAAGCGGCAGTAGAGTATATTAATGTTGCCCTGTTGTTACCCCTTTTGAAAGGGGTTTGTGAATCACAAGATACTGTATTATAATGTGCTGACAGCATAATCAGTTCTTATGTATTTTTTTGAACTTTGTATTTAGACATACCTCCCAACCGTCCTGGATTGGGCGGGACTTTCCCACATTTCAAGCTTTGTCCTGCGGTCCCGGTGTACAGGGAGTTTTTTCCTGCATTACTCCATTGCTGACAGCCTAGCAGGACATGCAGCAGTATGAACATCCATCCAGCACAGCCAGGGATTAGTGGGCAAGCCGGCGGGCATACGGCCGCAGTGAGAGTGAGGGGAGCTGTCAAATCCAACCTCTGATGTCGGGGATGGGCGGGCTGATACGCAGGGCTCCGCCCCCTTTGTCAGGCAACTCGTGCATGGTTTGGTAGAGTTAATACACTAAAAATGAATATAATGCCTAGAATAATTTATGTTTTATACACTATTCCTATTATACTCCCTCAGAACTTTGTCAAACAGATACGCAAAGCTTTTGTATCCTTTGTATGGAAGGATAAAAGCCCCAGAATAGCACATGATATATTATGCAAAAGTAAAGGAGAAGGAGGAATGTATTATAGAGCGATGTCATTAGTACGTATTCTAAATTGGTGCCATGATAACACAAGTAAGGCTTGGGTCCCATTAGAAAAAACAATGGCAGGTATAAACTTTGAAGGGGCACCTTGGATACCAACGGCTTCAAGAGGTCTTGCAAGGTGGACTTCCCCAATAACACAGGGCTGTTTATCGGTGTGGGACAGAATGAATGAATAAAACTGGCAAATATGCCCCTTGGGTATCTCTGCTGGCACCATTAGGAGGGTATCCTTGGCTCCCCCCAGGAGAAGAGGTGGGGGCATGGGGCTCATGGGGATCGGAGAGGAATACAATCTGTGTGCGGTATCAGTGAACCCTATCTCCCTTTGTGGATGTGGTGGCATCCCTGGGGAACATACCTATGGCAAGGTGGAGATATTATCAAATTTCTTTTGGAAATTAAAGAACCAATTAAGGCCTTTGAGTTATCTTACTATATTTGAGAAGATGTGTGTGAAAACTTCAGAGACTAATCATTTGTTGTCGAGAATGTATAAGATTGTACTTAGTGGTGAAAATAGCCCAATTCCCTATTTTATTAGGGAATGGGAAAAAGAACTAAATTATATGTTTACCTCTTTACAGGTGAAGAAGTTTTTGGAGGCAACACATTATACCTCAATAAACTCTTCGACACAAGAAATATCATATAAGTTTATGGCCAGGTGATATAGAACATCAGCACCCCATACTCATTCACATAGGGGGGAGGGGTGGGATCTGGGGGCCCCCATGTTAAAAAGGCCCACCCCAAAGCACCTTGTCCCCAGTGACTCAAGTACTTTCTCCAATATAGGCACTGCCATATTCGGGTAATGACATCACCAGTAAAACCGCCCACTTTGTTTACATTCAGATTTGGAACGGGGAATCTCCCAGATAAATGGAGTGGGGGATAGAGTCCTGTGCAGGAAGCTGTCACATATCCTAGCACAAATATGCCTCACTTTAAGCACTGACTTAGGCCCCTTTCACACTGGGGCGGGAGCGGCCTTGGCGGTAAAGCAGCGCTATATTTAGCGCTGCTTTACCGTCGTTTTAGCCACGGTATTCGGCCGCTAGCGGTGCGGTTTTAACCCCCGCTAGCGGGTGAAAAAGGGTTAAAACCCCCACAAATCGCCGCCGCACCGGCGCTTTGCGGCGGTATTACCGCAGTGTCCCATTGATTTCAATGGGTAGGAGCGGTATAGGAGCGGTGAATACACCGCTCCTTCACCACTCCAAAGATGCTGCTAGCAGGACTTTTTTGACCGTCCTGCTAGCGCACTGCTCCAGCGTGAAAGCCCTCCGGCTTTCACACTGGAGTGAATGGGGCCGGATTTTTTCAGGCGCTATACAGGCGCTATTTTTAGCGCTGTAGCGCCTGAAAAACGCCCCAGTGTGAAAGGGGCCTTACATCTGTATGCCAACTCAGAGCTGGTCATAATGACCACCAGTTTCCTAATGGCAGAAATTATTTAAGAATCTGTCGCTGCCATATAGATAGGTTCCTTAACCACTTCAATACCAGGCCTTTTCACCCCCTTCCTGCCCAGGCCAATTTTCAGCTTTCAGCACTGTCACACTTTGAATGACAATTGCACGGTCATGCCACGCTGTACCCAAATTAAATTTTGATAATTTTTTTCCCCATAAATAGAGCTTTCTTTTGGTGGTATTTGATCACATCTGCATTTTTTTTATTTTTTGTGCTATAAACAAAAAAAGACCGACAATTTTGAAAAAAACACAATATTTATTACTTTTTGCTATAATAATTACATTAAACATTACAAACAATGTACCTCACATACATAATACATTGCAGCCCCCATTTTATTAAATTGCTCTGCATTATACACTCTGAACTGTACATCTACACAGTTCATTGTATAGCGAAGTTGACATGTCATCTATGCCAGGCCTGAAATTGCATAACTTCCACCAATACATGCTCTTGCAAAGCATTATACATACTGTAGGTGAACTCTGCTAACTATAGCTATGTTAGAAAACCTAAGGATATTAAGCAAACATTCGAATTTAATGCATAATCAAGTGTTGAACATGTTGCCTTTGTCAAGATAGTCAGTTATTACCACAGTTAATGTTCTTTTGCAGTCTACCAACTGTCTTTCTACTGGGCCTCTATTTTAACTATTAGGCATCATGCACACTGGACGTTTTTGGACGTTTTTAAAGCTGCTGTTTTTGGCTTCAGATGTTTTTTTCTACAGTCAATAAACTCCCCATCATGTTATCCTATGAGTCCATGCACACATAGGCTGTTATCAGCAGTTTTTGGCTGGGGTGTTTTTTGGCTTTAAAAAAACCCCAAACTAGTGGATTCCGAGAGGAGTTTTTCAGCTGTTTTCAGCTGTAAAAATGCTCTATCATCTAAAAACGCTGATAAACGCTGAAAACGTTTTTGATCAATTTCTGATCCATCTTTGATCCATTAAAAAAAAACAAATACGATAATAAACGCTAAAAAATGTTATTGCAAAAATGTTGAAAAACATTGAAGAGCTCACTGCAAAGCTACTGCCGTTTTTATAACATTATTTTAACGTCCAGTGTGCATGATGCCTTACAGTTTGATTGATGTCCTTTCTTTAGGTAATTTATTGCAAACCATATACTTCTATTGAATATCTTTTACATAATATGTCATTTGTTTTGCCTAACATTTTACAAGATTGCACTATTTCTGTGCCCTTTCTTTCAGGGAGAATCCGAGAATTTTTTTTGTGGCTAGTGATTGAACGAATCCTCTGGTATCTAAGGGGCAACGTCTTGTGTTAAATCAATCTTGAAGTCCTCAAGACGTGTGGAACACTACTACCATTTGGAGTATCATTCCCAATAATTAAACTGCGCAATTGTGACATCATCTTGACTAATCCCACAGAAAGTTTGGTGAGTATTTTATTCACCTTTTTGTGGCAAGCTGCATGCAGTGTTATGCCCTGTACACACAATAGAATTTTCCGACAACAAAATCCATGGGATTTTTTCCAACGGATGTTGGCTCAAACTTGTCACACATACACACGGTCACACAAAGTTCCGAAAATGTCAAGAACGTGGTGACGTACAACACGTACGACGACCCGAGAAAAATTAAGTTCAATACCCAGTGCTGCTCTTCTGCTTGATTCCAAGCATGCGTGGCACTCTGTGCGTCGGAATTGCGTACACACGATTGGAATTTCCGACAACGGATATTGTTGTCGGAAAATTTGAAAACTAGATCTCAAATTTTGTGTGCCGGAAATTCCTATGGAAAATGTGTGATGGAGCCTACACATGGTCGGAATTTCCGACAACAAGGTCCTATCACACGTTTTCCATCGGAAAATCCTATTGTGTGTACAGGGCATAAGTCTGTACATCAGGGATCAGAGTCAAAGAAAAGTGAGATAAGGCTGTGGTAGTTTAACCTCTGGCACCCATGATAGGTTTCTGATGATCTCAGTTGTGGGCAAGAATCATTAGAAGCTTTGTCATGCTTGGAAGCATGTGTTTGAAAGGAGGTGCTGCAGGGTTCAATGTAATTATGTAATCATGCTATCCTTTGTGTTGATATACTGTTTGAACACAAATATTGTAAACACCTGACCATTGCACATTTATATGCTTGTTGCATATCTCACTTGAAAAGGTTGAGTCCCCATCCTCATCTATTAACAGCTTTTCACAAGATTTTGGAGTGAAATTTGTACACATTCAGCCAAAAGAACAGGTGAGGTTAGGTATTCATGTTGGATGAGAAATCAATAAACCAGTTCTCCAATGGTGTTTAGTAGGGCTAAGGTCAGGGCTCTGCATTGGCTGGCCACTTAAGTCCATCCACACCACACCCTTCAAACCTTGTCTTTATAAACCTGGCAGTGCACAGGGGCACAGTCATGCTGGAACAAAAACGGGCTTTACCCATCCTGTCCAATATTTTCTATGCTGTACCATTAAAGTATAACTAAAGGTAACTTTTTTTTAGAGTCAAGAGGATTTAGAACACCTGTCAGGTTTTTATAGCTGTCGCTGTCCCCATTAGGTAAATTCACCCTCAATTTGTCATGTTTACTTTTATCACTTAGTGATAGTGAAAGAAAACCCCAAATTTAGGGTTGTCCCCAGAACAGTAACAGAGGGGAAACCTTCCTAAGGGAACACTAATTCTGGTGACCCAAGTGAAAGAAAGTGAAGGGAAAAAAAAAAAACCTGATAGGGTTTATAATCCTCCCTAATGCCGCGTACACATGAGCAGATTTTCTGTCTGAAAAATCTTGGATGGTTTTTCTGACGGAATTCCACTCAAGCTTGGCTTGCATACACACGGTCACACAAAAGTTCGCTAAACTTTTGTCAGTCAAGAATGCGGCGACGTACAACACTACGACGAGCCGAGAAAATGAAATTCAATGTTCCGAGCATGCGTAGGAATTTTGCGCGTCCGAATTGGTACAGACGATCGGAATTTCCGTTCAAAACTTTTGCCGACCGAAAAATTGAGAACATGCTCTCTTTTGCTGGTGGGAATTCGGACAGCAAAAATCCGATGGAGCATACACACGGTCGCATTTTCCGACCAAAAGCTCTCATCGGTCTTTTGCTGACCGATTTCCGATCGTGTGTATGCGGCATTACTCTATTCATAATGAGAAAAGTTTTGCTTTTAGTACTACATTAACAGTACCTTCACTGGAAACACCTGAACTAAATTTGGAGTGTCCACATGCGTTTTGCTATATATTTGGTGTGATGGTCAAGTGTTCACAAACTTCAAGTTTTATATAGTACATTGAGACCAGAGTGTACAAGAAAGCAAATATGCTACAAAACATGCCCATAGTTCTTATTTGTACAATGATGAATAAGATGAATGTATTAAAGTTGAATAATCTCTAGACATAATGAATACAGTACAATCTGTGCCAGGAATTCGTAATGGAACTTACCTTTCATGGGATTTTATTTACTTACGGTATATACTATTCTATAGTTATCATTGTTACTGGGCAGAAACCACTCTCTTTTATCTAACGTACATTAATACATTAATGAGAACATAATGAGATTAGCTTTGCCTAAATATGCATTTAAATTGTTCATGTGGCTGTCAAGGCTCATTGTTGCTTTTTTATATGCATCTCCAGGAATGAGTAGACAATATCTTAGCAACCTTTATTAATCTAGGTCATAGTCTTTGGATTCAGGGCACTTCAATATCCTTCTTTTCCTATTTCCTTATTGTATCTTTTATTCCTGTGCACCTTCCAACAGAATGCAATGTTTTTATAGATCTAAAAATATCTGCTATCACACACAGGAGGAAGTGCACTGACAAGTATGAGGAGTATTCTAGCTCAGCATTGTGCACATTATTCTGAGTCATTTTTCATTCTGTTCTGTAGACTACAAAATATCTATTGTTTTACCAACGTAAAGTTTCTTGCATCATATTGTTACCTTGGTTCTTTGTTTCATGTAAAGCGATAGGGTGCTGTTCATAATATGTAGATTCTTTTTTTATTATTGGAAACATTATGGAAAGTTGCTGTATCAACTAGAACAGCCTTTTTCAACCTTCTCAATGTGGAGGAACCCTTTAGATTATTGTGGGTCTCTAGGACACTGGAAACTCCTACTAATAATACATATTTCTACAGCTTAGGTTACATTGGGGTGAAGAGTAAGCTGAGATATAAAAATAAATGAAAGCATAAGGAATGTGGTGTACCAAAAGCATTTGAAACCCAAGGCTACATATTTAGTAAGGTTGAATAACGACACCAGTCCATCCAGTTCAACCTGAGTGTCTACAATTGTCCCTATCCCTGTACATTGCACACTCACATCGGTCCCTACCCTCAAGGAGCCCACAATCCAAGGTCCCCATTCATATACTAGGGCCAATTTTGGACAGAAGCCAATTAACCTACCAGCATGTGCATGTACCAGCATGTGCAGAGTGCTAACCACTACACCACTGTGCCGCCCTATATATTGGGTGAAGGCTGCTCTATGTAACACAATTATTTTCAGCAATAATAAAACAAAACCGATGATAATAAAAATAATAGCCAGAAAAGAAATTAAGTCAGTGAAAATTGGAGTGTTTTTTCACATTTTTGGTCATTGGGAGAAGGCCCCCCTTACGCTGGTGGTCAGTGGTAGGAGGGCCCCATTACACTGATGGTCAATGGGAAGAATGCTTTTTACATTGGTGATCAGTGACTCCTTACAGATGGCTAAAAAGATCATTGGTGTCACTGGTTGTTTGGATGATTACTGAGAGATATTGATGTCCATCTTTCAAGGAACCCCTAGCATACCCTGAATGTACCCTAGGGTTTTTTGTAGCCCAGGTTGAAAAAGGCTGTCTTGGGTATAGGTTTTGATGGGGTCTGTGAATGCAACAAATAAAACTACAGTGATGAAAAGTGACCGATTTTTAGTTTTTTTTTTGTTTAGCTTTTCCAGTTAGCGGTATCTGTCCATAGAGGCTTTTGTAAATTCATTATCTCCTGTCCTCTCATGTCACAGCCCTCTAGCAATGTCTAGGTAGCACATGTCTAACTTATATAGGAAAAGTGCAGCACTGTAAATACATTCAATAAATGTCAAAAAGAATAGTGAACAAATAAATAAATGCATCAAATTTGAAGTAAACAATTCATAGGAATATCACATAAAGCAGTCCCCATATATAGCATCTCACAAAAGTGTGTAGGCCCCTCACATTTTTGTAAATATTATATTATATCTTTTCATGTGACAACACTGAAGAAATGAAACTTTGCTACAATGTAAAGTAGTGATTGTACAGCTTGTATAACAGTGTAAATTTGCTGTCCCCTCAAAATAACTCAACACATTCATTAATGTCTAAACCGCTGGCAACAAAAGTGAGTACACCCCTGTGTGAAAATGTCCAAATTGGGCCCAAAGTGTCAACATTTTGTGTGCCCACCAATATTTTCCAGCACTGCCTTAACCCTCTTGGACAGGGAGTTCACCAGAGCTTCACAGGTTGCCACTGGAGTCCTCTTACACTCCTCCATGACGACATCACAGAGATGGTGGATGTTAGAGACCTTGCGCTCCTCCACCTTCTATTTGAGGATGCCTCACGGATGCTGAATAGGGTTTAGGTCTGGAGACATGCTTGGCCAGTCCATCACCTTTACACTCAGCTTCTTTAGCAAGGTAGTGGTCGTCTCGGAGGTGTGTTTGGGGGTCATTATCATGTTGGAATACTGCCCTGCGACCCAGTCTCCGAAAGGGAGGGGATCATGCTCTGCTTCAGTATGTCACAGTACATGTTGGCATTCATGGCTCCCTCAATGAACTGTAGCTCCCCAGTGCCGGAAGCACTCATGCAGCCCCAGAGCATGACACTCCCACCACCATGCTTGACTGTAGGCAAGGCACACTTCTCTTTGTACTCCTCATCTGGTTGCCACCACACACGCTTGACACCATCTGAACCAAATAAGGCTTTCTTGTGCCTCATCTTTAGAAGAGACTTCCTTCTGGGATGACAGCCATGCAGACCTATTTGATGCAGTGTGCGGTGTATGGTCTGAGCACTGACAGGCTGACCCCCCACTCCTTCAACCTCTGCAGCAATGCTGGCAGCACTCGTACGTCTATTTCCCAAAAACAACCTCTGGATATGACTCTGAGCATGTGCACTCAACCTCTTTGGTTGACCATGACGAGGCCTGTTCTGAGTGGAACCTGTCCTGTTAAACTGCTGTATGGTCTTGGCCACCCTGCTGCAGCTCAGTTTCAGGGTCTTGGCAATCTTCTTATAGCCTAGGCCATCTTTATGTAGAGCAACAATTCTTTTTTTCAGATCCTCCGAGAGTTCTTTGCCACGAGGTGCCATGTTGAACTTCCAGTGACCAGTATGAGAGAGTGAGAGCGATAACACTAAATTTAACACACCTGTTCCCTATTCACATCTGAGACCTTGTAAAACTAACGAGTCACATGGCCCCAGGGAGGGAAAATGGCTAATTGGGCCCAATTTGGAAATTTTCACTTAGGAGTGTACTCACTTGTGTTGCCAGCGGTTTAGACATTATTGGCTGTATGTTGAGTTATTTTGAGGGGACAGCAAATTTACACTGTTATACAAGCTGTACGCTCACTACTTTACATTGCAGCAAAGTGTAATTTCTTCAGTGTTGTCACATGAAAAGATATAATAAAATATTTACAAAAATGTGAGGGGTGTACTCACTTTTTGAGATACTGTAAGTCCATAAAACTAATGTGATATGAGTGCTCTTTACTCTTATTAAACAATAAACCTCCAAGTGCTCAGAAGAACTGTGTGACAGCTGATTCTGTGCATAGGGCATCCAATCCACGAAAACTAACACTTCAGCCGCTTACCAAATTGCTATGCTATGCTATTAATCAGTGGTTATTTAGCACCTTAAAAGTTATAGCCTCCAGCCGGTCTGTGTGTCTCCACGACTCAATCAATGTGAACTATGCAGCCACAATTCTCAGAAATAAAACATAGAATACGATCACATAGCATAAACAAATAGGAAATGCACTCACATAGTCTCCATGATAAAAAGGCATTAAGGGCAGCAATCCGGCCTCCAATCAGATTCTGTGTGCATGATGACGTCACTGGCATAGATAATTCCAAGCAGTTGGGGCCTCCATTCCTATGTTACTGCTGTGATCGTTTGGACCGCTGATATGTTTCTGCAGTAAGGGTGAGCGGTCAGTAACTGTTGTTGCAGTGGAGTCCTTTATAAAGCCTGGGTGCGTGATGAACGTCTATTGGCCCGTTCCTCTGATGACGTCATCTATGACGAAGCATGTAGGGTGTGGCCTATGCCAATGATGTCATCACGCACGTGGAATCTGATTGGAAACTGGATTGATGCCCTTAATGCCTTTTTATCGTGGAGACTATGTGAGTGCATTTCCGATTTAGTTTTTTCATTCATTAAACTTGACGATTTTATGCTATGGGATCATATTGAATGTTTTATTTCTGAGAATTGTGGCTGCATATTTTGCATTGTTTAGATCATGGAGACACACCGCTGAGGAAGTCCCGCCCACTGGGACGATACGTGCACGGGAGGACTCTGTGGCATCATCTGTAGCCACCTTTCATTGTTTTGCTAAGATGCTTGCTGTACGCTTAGCATCCAAGCACTGGGATATCAGTGCTTTGTTTGTAAGTGACATTTTTACTGAATAAATGATGTTTATAGTCAACCAGAGAGCACTATGTACCTCTTATTGATTTTTCATGGTCGCCACGTTCCTATCTGTTTATGAGTGTGCTACCCCGCTGCTGCTGTGGAGGGGCAGGATTCCAATTCTTGGATCCCTTAAAGGCAACGATCATTTTAATTACCCGTGTGGGAAGGATGCACGTAGAAGATATATTTTCAAGCACCCTGGTCACTACTGAGGAGGAATACTTTTCTCTCTTTAGTGTTACATCTCTGCATGTCTTTCTTTTTTCATCCTTTGGATTGGCTACAAATTTTATGAACTGGGACTTTTATATATGGTTTTTCTCTTGCCATATACGATCTTAATTATATTTAGTGTTGTTTTAATTTAACACTGCACGGAATTATTTTCATAGAGACACACCGACTGGTTTGAGGTTATAACTTTTAAAGTGCTGAATGACCACTGATTAATACAGTGGTCATAGAAATCTGGTAAATGGCTGGAGTGTGAGCTTTCTTGTCCTATGCACAGAATCAGCTGTCACAGAGTGGTCCCCTATGCACTTGCGTGTTTATTGTTTAGTACAGTGGATGTAAACCCAATGTCATCCTTTCTAAACTACTGCAATAGGGGTTATCTATAAGGATATACATGCCTCCTGCATGTATCTTTACCTGCCAAATGTCTCCCCTTTGTCTGTTATGAGACCCGAAAAACTGCAGATTCTGTGGGTGGGTCTGTTGTCTTGAGCTCGTGTGGGTGGAGTCGTGATGTCAGTAGACTCCTCGGCCACCTCTTCACTCCCCTTATCAACATGTATTTTCTCCTGTGTATTTCTTACACTGAACTTCTGATCTCTAACATCCAGTGAAAAGACAGGAAAGTAACCACATGACTTCAGCATGCCCAATTATGCTGAGGTGTGGAACATCCAATCCTGGCAGAGCAGCAGAAGAAAGGAGTGGGAGGGAATTAAAAAATAATGCATGTCTCTTGGGCTAGTGCACGAGATATGTAAATCACCTGTCACTCACAGCAAGGGGGAGGATTTGACAAAGTTTTTGTCAAGATTCATCTCACTGAACAATAACAGAGGATTGCTCAGAGCTGGATTAACTCTTTGTGGCAAGACTGGGCTGAAATGATAGGAAATATTATACTCTACATTATGACATCAAAAAAAAAAAAATTGGGTTTACATCCACTTTAAAGAGAAAATAAACCCTGATGGGTTTTACTTCCTCTTTTGCACCCTGTATAGCTTGCAAAGGAAAAGCATAATGGGATAGTATGCATCGCATACTAGCCCATTATGTACCACTTACCTGCAAAAGAATCCAGCGATGTCACCTTTGTGGGCAGCGTCCATCTTCTTGCCCACTGTGATTTGCCGGAGCCGCGTGATGTCATTCCCGCGCATGCGCATGGGAGCCACGACCTGCGGCATATGCTAGGGAAGAAACAGCCTTTCGTTTAGTTTCTTCCCTGCGCATGCGCCGTAGCCAGTTCCGGTGGACTACAGGTGAAATATCTCCTAAACGGCGCACGTTTAGGAGATATTTCAACTACCTATAGGTAAGCCTTATTCTAGGCTTACCTATAGGTAAAAGTACAAAAAGTGAGTGGACTTATATGGGGACTGCTTTATGTGATATTACTATGGATTGTTTATTACAAAATTTATGTTTTTTATTTGTTCACTATTCTTTTTGATATTTATTGAATTTATGGAGCAATACATTTTTAACAGGCTATGTTCAGGTTCTGTTACAGTTAAAGTAAATCAGCCTCATTATTTTAAATAGGGACAGATTTTGCCTAACCGGCATCACATCAGAAGTTCCACTGTTGCATATGAAGGAGTTGTTTGGGGCTAGGTAAATTAAAATCTTTCATTTGTAAGGGATTTTTGGAGGTTTTATTCCTTTCCCTTATAATGGTATGTACTTATCTCTGATTTGGTCTCTATCTGAGTCTACCATATGAAGGTGTGGTGGTGTTCTCCGCCCTGTGGACACACAGAATTTGGGACAGCAAACTCCTGTTGACACATTCTTGGGGAGGAGAATTAGGGAGACAGTAATCCAACCCCCTAGTAAGGACTGCTAAACAGTAAAGTGCTTCCATCAGGCAAGAGCACTGGTAGTGGTGGCAGCAGCCACGTTGCTGCAAGTGAACTGGTTATGAGAAATGCCTTGCTAATGCATCATGAACCAAGTTCCAGTAAGAGCGTTATTTAGCATTTAGCCAAATGTGTTCTGTTAATCCAAAAAGTATGTTACCAGATTTAAGTAGTTAAGTAAATAAGAGCGAAAGTTAGGAACTGTGTGTGTTGGCAGAGAAAAGGGTGCCAGTACTATGAAGTACCATTCCTGGAGGCAAGGGTTAAATGCTTGTAGAGGAGTTTGTTATGATGGGGTTGAGCTCTGGAGCCCTAGTCAGAGAGCCCCCTGAGTTCTGCATATGAACATACGTAGATGCACTGGAGCTGTGTGTCCTAGGTTTCCTGTTGGCAAGAGATGACTTGGCACTGCAGAGATCCTGTCCCCCAACGTGCCCTTTGGCTTTAAGAGAGAGAAATTGTGCAACGATGGTCGATTCTATCAGAAATCCTCTTTAGAGATAAAAGTATTTGATCCATGCAGGTAACATGGTTTTTATTGTATTTTATTGTGATTGTGATGCAATGAACCCTGCTACCATTTGCTTTCTAAATGGCATTTCTTCACAGTGGGGGGTTCCAATTTAAAGCAGTAAAAGTGATGTTCCTCGTGTACAAAGTCAAGATGCTTTTTAAAAATGCCTGCAGTGTTGAGAAGCTGTGTTGAAATGTCAGGGCTGTGAATCATCAAAAAGCTGTTTGATGGGTTGAATATAAGAGCCATGGAAATTAAATAGAAGGTGAAATATAGAGGTGATTTTTAACTATGACTGGTATAGCAAGGGCACAGCTGTATAGGAGATTTTACTATTTGTATTTAAAGCGGGATTCCACCCTAAAGTGGAACTCCCGCTTTTCGGAACCCTCCCCCCCCCTCCGGTGTCACATTTGGCACCTTTCAGGGGGAGGGGGGGGTGCAGATACCTGTCTAAGACAGGTATCTGCACCCACTTCCGGCATAAACTCCCGTGGGAGTTTACGCAAGTTCCTGTCCCGGCGCGCTGTCTGCCGGGACACACACGTGACCCGGCAGACAGCGCTGAAGATTCTCATTGCGCCGCGCGACTCGCGCATGCGCAGTAGGGAATCGGGAAGTGAAGCCACTTCCTGATTCCCTCACCGAGAATGGCGCCGGCTACAGCAGAGAGCCGAGCGAGCGATCGGCTTCTGCTGCCGACACCGCTGGAACCAGGGACAGGTAAGTGTCCATTTTTTAAAAGTCAGCAGCTGCAGTATTTGTAGCTGCTGGCTTTTAAATTTTTTTTTTACAGTACAGTCCCGCTTTAAAATTAGATTAACCTTATGTTGACAGACAACTTATCTAAACACGCTGGGGTGAAGTTTGTTACATCATGAAATCTAATTGTATGAGAAAACAAAAATGTTTTAGTATATTTCTTTTGTGTATTAACATGACTTAAAGTAGATGTAAACCCCATTCATGAAATCTGACCTAGGCACATATATCTGTAGTTTTTACTTATCTCTCTCCAAGTCCCATGTCTTTCTGCTGCTTCGTTCCTCTGTTATTAGCATGATAACTTCTGACAAGTTCCCCAGACACAAGAGATAAAAGCAGCTGGACATTTGTGTCGGGTGGGTGCAAAGAGATAGATTAGCAGAGAGCTGGTCTATTCACAGTACAGCTCTGCATGCTTCTTCATTCCTCTGCCTATGTGGCCTTTCTGCGAATCAGCTGTCACACAGTGTATGGCCAGACTCCACACCAAGTGGTGGAACAGGAGGAAAAAATTCTACCATGATGTTCTCTTTCTAAACAGTGTAGAAAGCTGAAGACAGCAGATATACAAATAAAACGTATGTAGGAAGATTTGTTTCATCCCTGTGTATCATCAGAGGCTGTTCACTTCACTGGTTATACAGGGTATGTGAGGGTTTACATCCACCTTATATTACATGCAAATTCATTTTAAATTAATACCAGACAACTATTTTTGCAAATGGAAAAATGTTTAAAATAAAGTAGCTTTATTTCAAAATAAATAATTTCCAGCCTTGAGTCCATGATGATTCAGTTAAAGTGGTTGTAAACCCTTACAAACCACTTTGGCCTACAGGTAAGCCTAGATTAAGGCTTACCTGTAGGTCCAATAAATATCTCCTAAACCTACACGGTTTAGGAGATATTTACAAAAAGACAGGCACCACTGTCTACGGCACATACGCCATAGACAGCGGCGCGCAGACGCACTGAGCTGAGATATGCCGCTCTCGCCGGCTCCCGTGCGCATGCGCGGGAGTGACATCATCGCCGCTCCGGCGAATGACAGCGCCGGAGCAGCGAGACCCAGAAGTCACTCCAGGATTGATGTCGGCGGAGGAGGACGTGGACGAGGGTCGCTTCGGGGCTTCGTTCTCAGGTAAGTTATTCTATGCTATGCATACTAGCTCATTATGCCTTTGCCTTGCAGGTGACATTTAAAAAAATAAATAAATGAGCCTTTACTTCCTCTTTAAGGTGGCTAAGTTACATTGAACCTGTGTGGCTATAAATGCTTTGTATGTTCCTGAAACTAATTGGAACTAAAGAAACTTCTTCGATAACCAGAGAAATATCTTCAGTGTTACAGAACAGCTCCAGATAATGTGACTAACTACGTCCTTTTCCAAAAAAAAGGCTTAAATGTTTTTTCCATAATGAACTCAGCTCCTCGAGTTCCCCACTTTATAAATACAAAAATATTAAAAGAGAAGTATGGGATTTTTAATTTTTTTTAAATAAAACTTATCTAGATGATGCATCTGTCCCTCGCTGGCTCTAACAGCGGAGTGATCAAACACTGCTGATCGCTTGGTTCTCACAGCTCAGTGAGCAGAGAGCTGGTGAATGTCAGTCACCGGCTCTCTGCTCTGCCCTCCCATGCTCACTGGAGTGCTGGGCTGTGGAGGGGGTGGGAGAGGCCGGCTCAGCCTCTCAGTGGCTCGCTGAGAGGCTGAGCCGTGTGCTGGACCAGGCATCTGGGTGGATCCTTTCCGTGCTTGGACAGGCTCTGTGACAGCCGACAGCGGGCTGCATTCCTGTGATCCACAGAAGTACAGCTAAACAAGCTTTAGCTGTACTTCTCCTTTAATGCTGCCCCTCAAGTTACTCATTTTAGGTTAACATAAACTCCCTGCAAAGAGACCCTACAGATGCCACTTTGCTCTCCTCGCCTGCGCTACCTCTCCAGTTGTTCCTTCATCACAGACAGGGCTGCTACCTGGCACTTACAGCACATCTATCTGGAACCGTGTGACCTGCTTCCCTATAACAGTACTTGAGCCTAGCAGCTAATTGCTAGACCCAAGCACCATCACATGACTGGGGGAGTGATAATACCACTCCACCTATTAGCTGACACCACTGACTATAGCGCCAGCTGCAATGCAGGAAGGAGTGATGTTGGAGCACAGACTAGGTGAGCATAAAGGGGTTTGGGGCACCCCTTTTGCAGAGATGCTGTGACTTTACCCTGCATTGGCAAAGTGACAAGGCTTTAACAACAACAATGTTTGCATAACAGCATGCACTCTCTTATGGCTCTTCACACTAATGGCATGGAAGTGGCAGTATTTATATAGGGCAGGGTTAACACCTAGAGCTCCTTTCTCACATTTTCTTTGTCCACTCAGGATAGAAAAAATGATGAATGAATGAAGTTAAAGGGTGTCTTTCCCACCACCATGCCCCCTGAAATTTCCCCGTGCCCCATTTTGGGATCATGACCCATAGTTTGTCCACTTTTGCTTTCCAGTCAAGAAAATTACTAATTCATTCTGTTTTTATCAACTTCTTAACATTATAGTTCTATAACTTAAACCTTACACATAAGCATGTATCAGAAAAGGCACTAGAACAGCAAGACAGTACAAAAAAATAAAAAAAAACCCGGGAAGGAAAAAAAAAATGATTACAAATTCTAAGCCAGCAACATGTAGGGAAAACAAGTTTATTTTAGGAGATGCTTATACTTTGATTGTTTTAAAAAAGCCAGATTTCAGTTATTTGCTCCTCCAGTCATGTTGTTTTCATAATGGCCACACATATTTGTACCTACATAGTTCTCAATATTATGTTAAAGATAGTGAAAACCTAAAAATTGGAAATATGATTTTTTGTTTTTTTAAATGGAATACTTATTCACATTGATTTCATGCTTTCCTGCATTTCATTTCTCGCATCCAATTTGCAGTAACTTCATGTCTACATACATGCACCCCTGTTGACAACGGCAGACCATGCCTGCACAATATTTGTTGAAATATGTGTGGTGACAACCCTGAACTGGGAGTCAGGGACAGACAGTTGTCACCTTATAATAGGAGTGCCCAGGGCCATCTTAAGAGCATTATAGGCCCCCGGGCAATACAGTGCACTGGGGGCCCTATCTACACGATCACGCACGAGAATAAAAATGCTAATTATCAATAAGGCTATATTTATTGGTACTTCCAACAAAATCAGTGTTTAAACATTAACACAACGTTTGGACAATATAACACGAGTTTGATGGGCACAGTGGCAGCGTTGATGGGCACAGCGGCAGCGTTTGGGCACAGTAGCAGCGTTTGATGGGCACAGTGGCTGCGTTTAATGGGCACAGTGGCTGCGTTTAATGGGCACAGTGGCTGTGTTTGATGGGCACAGTGGCTGTGTTTGATGGGCACAGTGGCAGCTTTGATGGGCACAGTGGCACCTTTGATGGGCACAGTGGCTGTGTTTGATGGGCACAGTGGCAGCTTTTGAGGGGCAGAGACAGTGGCTGTGTTTGATGCACAACTTGAACTTACTTAAGTAGACATTGTTAGACTTACTTGAGGCCGCCGGCCTGGTGCAGTACAGTGTGTCACTCACAGCAGCAAGGCAGCACCAGCTATCAAGGGCCGTCTTTCCGCTTCGCTCCCTCTCCATGTTGTCTGAAGAACATGGCAGAGGTGGGCAGAGCCTGTTCACTAGCCACCGGGGCAGCCGTGGTGCGCTATGAATGCTGGGGCGGGCGCGGCCTCTGATTGACGTCACTGGTTGCTAGCTAGTTGCCGGCCGGCGAAGTGAGCAACCAGTGCAGTCAGTCAATTTAAGCAGAAGATTGCAGCGCTGAGGATCAGCCCTGGATGGGGCCCTCCAGACAAAAGGGGCCCCCGGGCAACTGCCCAGCATGCCCAGTGTAAAAAACGGCCCTGGGAGTGCCTGAACAAGGACCTTTATGGCAGCATCACCAGGTATTATTTCAATTCGCTGCAGATTTTAAATATATTTAAAAACACTTCTGAAATGCCTTAACAAGGTAAAGCTTATTAGATTTTTAGTGGTTAGATTTACATATATGTATTTATAGGTAGCAGGAAAATAGAATTATTTTCTTTCACACTTACATTTTACATACAAAAAGCTACCTACAAATCTCCTGAAATGTTTGCTTCAGGTTATATATACCCTGTGGGGTCTTCTCGTTAATCCAGGTCTGCCCAACCACTAGGTATGTATGCAGAAATTTAAATTATTATTTCACTCTGTATCCGCTCCTTCATATCATAGCTGAGCTAGACTGGACTAGAAAAAAAGAAAAGAAAAAAACTGAGCTGCTAGAAAGAATCCTGTGAAAGATAATATAATTTACTTCTCTGGTTTCAGTAAGTTGTGTCATCAATTAGCTTGATAAGATACAGGATATGGAGAGTCACATACATTCACTGCTTTGTTCAGTTAATAGGTAAGTGGGCAATTAACATATCGACTATGCCATATGTTCCTCTTACTATGTAATGAAATAACCTGACTTTAAAATATTCACATTATGTCAAATTATTGCACTGAATATCACAGCAGTTAGCATTCATTTTTGTTCAGTGTACTCACCGAGATAGAATTACACTTAGCAAATACTTCTCATACATGCTAATTAGATTGGACAAGAACTGTAGTTGCTTCAATTTTCTCTGCAAAAGTGGTAAAAACAATCTTATAAAAGATGTATACAGCCTGAATAAAAACATAAAAAAAATAAAAAAAAATAGAAATAAATAATATAGTATGAGAGAAAAATAAATTTGCAAACACAGATGAAGGTGACAATAAAATGTGAACAAACTTTTATGTAAATAATGGAAGAAAAATTAAAAGTGGTCATTAAGGCCCCTTTCACACTGGGGCGTTTTTCAGGCGCTTTAGTGTTAAAAAAAGCGCCTGTAAAACGCTTGAAAGAAGCCTCATCTGCAATTCCAATGTGAAAACTCAAGTGCTTTAAGAGCCCTTTCACACTGCCAGCGCCCGAAAAACGCTCGTAAAGCGCCGCTTAAACTAGCGGCGCTTTACCAGCGCTTTTCGAGTGCTAGTGGGGCGCTTTTAACCCCTGCTAGTGGCCAAAAAAGAGTTAAAAGCGCCCACAAAGCGATGCTGCTACAAGCGCTTTTCAGGCGTTTTTCTGGTGTTTTTCAGGCGCTTCCCATTGAAATCAATTCACTGCTCCAAAAGCGCTGCAAAGAAGCTGCTTGCAGGACTTTTTCTGACGCCCTGCCAGTGCAGCGCCTCAGTGTGAAAGCACTCGGGCTTTCACATTGGGATTGCAGTTGCAGCTTCTTTCAGGCGCTTTACAGGCGCTTATTTTAACGCTAAAGTGCCTGAAAAATGCCATAGTGAGAAAGGGGTCTCAGTGTGAAAGCACTCGGGCTTTCACATTGGGATTGCAATTGCGGCTTCTTTCAGGCGCTTTACAGGCGCTTTTTTTAACGCTAAAGCGCCTGAAAAATGCCTGAAATACGCCCCAGTGTGAAAGGGGTCTTAATGATAGTTCCCCAATTTGGCCTTTCTGGTCTGGATCAATCATAGATCTAGTGTACACTGACCAGTCAGTGCAGGAAGTGGCTGCACACTGGTCAATCAATTCTCACTTCAGGTTTTTTTCACTACATACTGTATAGACCTAGAATGCTGTGCCAAGTAAAGATTGTTTTTACCATTGTTCTTTATGCAGGAAAGCCCACCAGAAGAGGGTTTACTAGACGATGGCACTAAGGAGATGACACTTTAGGTTATGTTTCTTGTTGTTTTCCTGCCATTATTCTGTGTTTGGCTGCAGTCACATAAAGACATACTCTCTGCAGGTTTTCATATGCATATTACAATATGAAACAGAAATCTCTCTGAATTTCTTTTGCATTTATAATAAAGAGTAAGCTGACACATAATGTAACTGAGTCATGTAATACTTAAATAATTCAATTTTTTTTCATTTTTCAAATGCTCCTATATAGACTAATGCAGTCTGTCATTTGGCTCAGCAATGTGAATACAGATGAAGTACTGCAGCCCTGAATGTATTATAAAATGTTCAAGGTATTGAATATCTGCAGCTAGCAGATTTCTATTAAAAGTGTTCTGCATTACAATTTTATTGAAGATAACTATTGTCATTACTATGCCAATCTCTGCACATGTAGCAGCCATGATAGCATGGTATTGGGTTATTTTAATTTTTAGACAAACACATTGTTTTCTCATACAAATATACTGAATATAAATTTGTAACTAAAAAAAGATGCTGGAAGCATCAGTTCATGCACATTGAATGGCTTAGTTACAAGTGAATTCTAGTGAGATGGGTCAGGTCCTGGGTTTTATATTTGTTGAATGTTCCAAAAGTGAGATCTCCCTGTACCTGCCAGGGTTCCTAATGCTGTCCCGGGAAGTTTTGTGTGTTCCCATGCACATTTCTATGTACCAGCATCTCCTGTTGAATTCTACATCATACAAAAGAAATGGAAAGTGCAACAGGGAAACTGGGACCGTCACAATGGCCACAATAGGTACCGTATATACTTGAGTATAAGCCGACCCGAATATAAGCTGAGGCACCTAATTTTACCACAAACAACTTGGAAAACGTATTGACTCGAGTATAAGCCTAGGGTGAGAAATGCGCAGCTACTGTAAGTGGAAAAGAGGCATGCCTCACTGTGCCCATTTGCAACAATAGGTCCCCCAAACTTCAAACTTGGTAGTTAAGGGTTCCTAAATGCCCCCTAGTTGCAGCCAAAATTTGACATTGCTGCAGATGAACACAGTTGACCGACTTTGGGGCCCTGTATCTCGGGGTCACTTGGTGCTAGGAACCCCATCAGGATATGTTATAGTGCTAGGTCCATTGGGTTGGCATAGCAAATTTGGGGTACCTAGAACAAAGTGGCCCTGAGATACGGGGCCCCAAAGTCGGGTCGGAATTTATTTATTTTTGCTGCAGAAAATAGCTTGACTCGAGTATAAGCCAAGGGGGGCACTTTCAGCACAAAAAAATGTGCCTGAAAAACTCGGCTTATACTCGAGTATATATGGTATGTAGACTAATGCATCCAATTGCAAAAATCTCAACAATATCCCTAAGTCCCTAAGAGATATAGGAAACGCAAGTTGGTTATCTCACTGATGACCACCAAATGGAGAAACATTCGTTTTGGTGGACTGACCAAAACTTTATTATAAGTGGCAAAAAATATACAGCATTTTGCTTTTGTAATTTCATAATTGTAATGCAACTGGTATGTTTGGCTGCACAGCGGGCGTGCCGATGCTCGTGGCCGATGGTCGCAATGACCGCCGGCCACGAGCGATCGTGGGCACGAGAGACAGAACAGGGACGTGTGTGTGTGTGTGTAAACACACAAATCACTGTTATGTTCTGTGAGGTGTGACACATCGTGAGTTCCTATTAGCTAGGAACCATGATCCGTCACTTCCTCTAGGTCAGTCCCCTCCCCCTACACACACAGGGAACACAGTTAACCCCTTGATCGCCTCCTAGTGTTAATCCCTTCCCTGCCAGTGACATTTTTACAGTAATCAGTGCATTTTTATAGCACTGATCGCTGTATAAATGCCAATGGTCCCAAAAATGTGTCAAAAGTGTCCGATGTGTCTGCATAATGTCACAGTCCTGATAAAAATCTCAGATCGCCACCATTACTAGTAAAAAAAAAATAATAATAATAAAAATGCTTTAAATCTATCCCCTATTTTGTAGACGCTATAACTTTTGCACAAACCAATCAATATACTCTTATTGCGATTTTTTTTTTTAACCAAAAATGTGTAGAAGAATACATATCGACCCAAGCTGAGAAAAAAATTGCTTTTTTTTTTTTTTTTTTTAAATGAGGATATTTATTATAGCTAAAAGTACAAAATATTGTGTTTTTTTTTTTAAATTGTCTTTTTTTGTTTATAGCTCAAAAAATAAAAACTGCAGAAGCAATCAAATACCACCAAAAGAAAGCTCTATTTGTGGGGGAAAAAAGGACGTAAATTTTGTTTGGGTACAGCATCGCACGACCGCACAATTGTCAGTTAAAGCGACGCAGTGCCGAATCGCAAAAAATGGCCCGGTCATTCAGCAGCCAAATCTTCCGGCGCTGAAGTGGTTAAAGGAAAGGATTTCATGGAAGTTGGGGGTAAAATTCTCAAATTTTTTTTAAAGAAAATATGATTTTATTTTACAAAAAACAAACACGTTATTTCTGTTCTATATTAGGTACAGTATAATATTGGACAATGAGGGTTGAAGTCTAGATTCTTGATGCGGTTGTTACTGAGATTCTGATTGCAGTTTTATAAATAAAATAAAAAAACGTTGACAGGCAGAGCTTTGTTTTTGTGTTGCCTTAATAAATAATACATTCTCCATAATACTATTTGATTACTATTAAAAAAAAAGAAAAAAGGGACAGTTCTAGACCAGAATTTATTTATCTTCACAACAAACATTGCGATCGCCATGGAAACACTTTGACCTCCAATAAACTCTTCTTCTGAATAAGTCTAAAAATATACATATATTCTTCCAGAAAAATACACAGGGTTCAAATGAAAATCCAGTTTTACAAAGAAATGAACAAGACTAACACAGCCTGCCTAAAGTATATAAACGTTTCCTTATGCCGCGTACACACGAACGGACTTTCCCGCGGGATTGTCCGCCGGACAATCCCCCCGTGTGTGGGCGCCGGCTGACTTTTTGGCGCCAAAAGTCCGGCGGACTAGGTTTTAAGTTTTGTTTTGAAATTATCCGCTGGACTTGGCAGTCCGGCGGACAATCCCGCCGTTAGTATGCTGGTCCGCCGGACTTTTGGAAATGAACAGACTTGCCGATCATCGGAAAGTCCGTTCATTTAGCACGTGACCTCAGGTAGACGGAGCTAGCGAAGGCAGTGAATGCCGCCGCGCTAGCCCCGTCACCTGGCATGGATTTAAAGGGAATCCCCACGCCGAAAAAACGGCGTGGGGCCCCCCCCCAAATCCATCTCAGACCCTTATCCGAGCACGCAGCCCGGCAGGCCAGGAAAGGGGTGGGGACGAGCGAGCGCCCCCCCTCCTGAGCCGTACCAGGCCGCGTGCCCTCAACATGGGGGGGTGCCCTGGGGAAAGGGGGCCGTGCGGCCCCCCCACCCCAAAGCACCTTGTCCCCATGTTGATGAGGACAAGGGCCTCTTCCCGACAACCCTGGCCGTTGGTTGTCGGGGTCTGCGGGCAGGGGCTTATCGGAATCCGGGAGCCCCCTTTAATAAGGGGCCCCCAGATCCCGGCCCCCCCACCCTATGTGAATGAGTATGGGGTACGATGTACCCCTACCCATTCACCTAAGGTGTAAAGTGTAAATAAAAAAACACACAATTTAAAAAAAAAATTTTATTGCACTGCTCCGGGAGTCTTCTTCCGTCTTGGGGGGTCTTCTCGCCGGACTCCTCCGCTCATTTACCTAGCTCTTTTACCGAACAGAGGAGCCCAGCTACCTTCTTCGTCATCGACGCCGTCGTCTGGGGGGTCTCGATCCGCCTTCGGGGGTCTTCCGGGGTCTTCCGGGGTCTCTTCTGTTTTTGCCACTGTCGTCGTTTTCTGCGCCGCCGCCGCCTTCTTCTTCTTCTTCCTCTTCTTCTTCTTCTTCCGATGTTGACTCGTCGCTCTCTCTGGCCGGAATGCCAGAGCCGCGCTGTGCTGGGACTTATATAGGGACAAGGGGACAGGGTCACATGCTCATGTCACATGGTGACCCCGCCCCCTTGTGATGTCACAGTCCCGGAGGATGCTCTGGCTATATGTTTAGGGCCATTGTCCTGCTGGAAGGTGAACCTCCACCCCATTCTCAAGTCTTTTGCAGACTCTACCAGGTTTTCTTCTAAGATTGCCCTGTATTTGGCTCCATCCATCTTCCCATTAACTCTGACCAGCTTCCCTGTCCCTGCTGAAGAAAAGGATCCCCACGACATTATGCTGCCACCACCATGTTTCAAACTGGAGATGGTGTGTTCGGGGTGATTTGAAGTGTTAGTTTTCCTGCTACACACAGCATTTTGCTTTTAGGCCAAAAAGTTCAATTTTGGTCTCATCTGACCAGAGCACCTTCTTCCACATATTTGCTGTGTCCCCCACATAACTTTCTCACACACTACAAATGGGACTTCTTATGAGTTTCTTTTAACAATGGTTTTCTTCTTGCCACTCTTCCATAAGACCCCTTTCACACTGTGCCACCACCGGCATCAGTGGTAAAGCAGCTCTATTTTAGCGCCGATTTACCGTCGTTTTAGCTGCGCTATTCGGCCGCTAGCGGGCGGATTTAACCCCCCACTAGTGGCCGAAAAGCAAAATGCAGCTGTATCAGCATTTTGACGGCGGTATAGCAGTGCTGCCCCATTGAATTCAATGGGGAGGAGCGGTGGAGGAGTGGCGAGTTCACCGCTCCTTCACCGCTCCAAAGGAGCTGCTGGCTGGACTTTTTCTGATGCCCTGCCAGCCCACCGCTCCAGTGTGAAAGCCTTCGGGCTTTCACACTGGAGTGAATGGAGACGCTTTTTTCAGGCGTTAAGCAGGCACTATTTTTAGCGCTGTATCGCCTGAAAAATTCCTGCAGTGTGAAAGGGGTCTAAAGGCCAGATTTGTGGCGTGCACGACTAATAGTTGTCCTGTGGACTCTCCCATCTGAGCTGTGGATCTCTGCAGCTTCTCCAGAGCTGCTTCTCTGATTAATGCTCTCCTTGCCCAGCCTGTCAGTTTAGGTGGACGGCCATGTCTTGGTAGGTTTTCAGTTGGGCCATACTCTTTCCGTTTTTGGATGATGAATTGAACAGTGCTCTGTGAGATGTTCAAAGCTTGGGATATTTTTTTTTAACCTAACCATGTTTTAAACTTCTCCACAACTTTATCACTGACCTGTCTGATGTGTTTCTTGGCTTTCATGATGCTGTTTGTTCACTAAGGTTCTCTAACAAATCTCTGAGGCCTTCACAGAACAGCTGTTTTTTTTACGGCAATTAAATTACAAACAGGTGGACTCTATTTACTAATTAGGTGACTCCTGAAGGCAATTGGTTCTACTAGATTTCAGTGAGGGGTATAAGAGTAAAGGGGGCTGAATACAAATCCACACCACACTTTTCACATATTTATTTGTAAAAAAAATTGAAAACCATTTATCATTTTCCTTCCACTTCACAATTATGTGCCACTTTGTGTTGGTCTATCACATAAAATCTCAATAAAATATGTTTTTGATTGCAACATGACAAAATGTGGAAAATTCCAAGGGGTATGAATACTTTTTAAAGCACTTTATACCTAGCTTTAGCTGAACCCCCCCCCCCCCCCCCCAAAAAATGAACAGATTCTTACATTCATGCCAGCAGAGTGGATGGAGATAATTCCCACCATTATCAGCATACACTGACCAGCAGATGCAGCCACTGATCCAGCGTATCTCTTCGGCATATGCCAATCAAGCAATCAACTTCTATCGAGTGGGGATGGCTGCATTTTGATCATTTTATGTCCAGCTTGAGTCATATTCCACTGCAGTTTACATGCTAATGATGTCTCGCTTATCATTTCCCGCTAAAAAAAAAAAATCTTGCTTCCAAATCTCTTTGTAAGTCTAAAGAAATCTGCTACCATCTCATCATGATACCATCTGCATCATTAAGTGGTCATGCACATTACAATTTGATTGCACAATCTTTGAGCAATCTACTTTAGCTCAACCAACCAACCAAAATCTATCTACACAAATCTATTTTGTTTTTATGTAGTCAAGTAGGCTCTCACGCTACATAGTGGTCAGTAGATCTAAAGAAGATTGTACAATCAGATTTCTAAGGCCAACTAAGGTTTTAAGCTAACCATACGCCAGTAGTTTTTTCGTAACAACATTTGCATGAAAATTTGTATAAAACAGTTATATACTGTAATGCCGTGTACACGCGGTCGGACTTTCCGTCAGAAAATGTCAGACGGAATCATTTCATCAGATATTCCGATCGTGTGTGGGCTTCAGCTGACTTTTCTTTTGAAATTCTGATGGACCTAGAAATAGAACATGTTTTAAATCTTTCCGACGGAATCAATTCCTATCCGGAAAACCGTTCGTCTGTATGCTGTTCCAACGGACCAAAAACGACGCAAGGGCAGCTATTGGCTACTGGCTATTGAACTACCTTTTTCTAGTCCCGTCGTATGTGTTTTACTTCACTGCGTTCTAAATGATCGGACTTTGGTGTGATCGCGTGTAGGTAAGTCCGTTTCAGTGGAAAACCGTCAGAGTTTATTCTGACGGAAAAAACGGTTGTGTGTACGCAGCATTAGAAATTCTTTCAAGAAAGTCTCCATCCTTTGAATTTTCTTCTCCCTGCAGTTGAAAACAAGCATCACCTACACCAAAAATGTATTGTATAATCCTTCTCCCCTGTCTTTTAAATATATTATTATATTGTGCTCTTGGTCACCCTATCTTGGCCTACTTGAACCTTGCAACAAAAAAATAACCGGTATCTTGGTTAGGAGGGACTGCAGCATATAAAATGTATTGTCTTACTAAAATATTGAACTGTTTTACTGTTCTCCAGCTACTTTAAACTCAATCACTAAAACTTCCTGTCATTTTCAGCATGGTAACATAATTACAAAAGTATTTTCTTCTATATTTTAAAATCTGCAGCTTCTGCCAAACAATACTTTGTGATGCTGTCAGGGAGATACTTGTTCAGGAACTTCTTGCCTTATGCCCCGTACACACGATAGGATTTTCCGACAACAAAACCGTGTATTTTTTTTTGTCTTGCATACACACGGTCACACAAATGTTGTCGTAAATTCCGAATGTCAGTAACACAGTGACGTAGAACACGTTCGACGAGTCGAGAAAAATGAAGTTCAATAGCCAGCGCAGCTCTTCTGCTTGATTCCGAGCATGTGTGGACTTTTGTGCGTCGGAATTGTGTACAGACACTCGGAATTTCGTTGTCAGAAAATCGGAGAACCTGCTCTCAAACAAGGAGCATACACATGGTCGGACTTTCTGACAACAAGCTCACATCCAACATTTGTTGTCGGAAAATCCTATCGTGTGTACAGGGCATTAGGGTGACGACCCTGTTCCTACCTTCCAAACATGCTCCTGCTTTGTCAATATTCCCATTGCACACTGGAATAGGCTCTTAAAGTAATGGCTGCTGCAGCAACATCTAGCTAGAAATTGGATCATGCACAGAACAGCATAAATATTGGTTAGCACACCACAGATCTTCAAAGTCCAAACAGTTTATTGAAGAAAGATCACAGCGAGATCCTTTTGAACTTTGCCTGTAAATCTGTGGTGTGCTGGCAAATATTTATGCTGCTTTGTCACACTGACTTCTGATTTTAGACTCATTTACATGGGCTCATTGACTCGTACAGCACGAGGAGTAATTTTTTTTCATCTTTTTTCAGCAACATGGAGCTGAAAAACGGTGTCAATTTTGTAGACGAAAATATTTTTCATCAGCTGCATGATTTCAGCCACAAGAACTAAACAAAATAAATTAGAATTAAGTCAATTTACAAAAACTTTGACAGAAATCAATTCCAATTTAGTCGATAAAAATCTCCAGTACATTTTAGAAAAGTAAAATCTTTAGTTAAATTGTAATGCATTATTTAAGCATTTCTCTAGAATTTCCAAACTCATTATATACCCCTGGAGTAAAAATCCAAATGTTATCATTTATGGTATTAAGGTTTAAACATGCACTACAAACCCAGATTTAGCCGTTTTGATATATATTGTCTTTATAAATAAAACCAAGTTTCATAAACAGACAAAAACGTTGCTTTTTGATAAACAGAAGTGCAATTTTAAATTATAAAACAAAACAAAAAAAAACTATAAACTTTATTGGCTGTATTGCCAGGCTACATGTGGGGATAGGGAAGTAAATGGGAGTGAGGGAGTACACAGGGAAGGGTGCATTATACTTTGGGGATGGGGAGTGCAGTGGATGGTTTGGGGAGGCTGTTATTTTACACAGTGCTAAGAACTGCTACGTTGCTGGGAGGGGAAACACTCAGTCAGGGATCAATGTAGAGGAACAGCAAGCAGGATCTGGAGCCAGAAGGGATGTCAGCAAAGCAAGGATTTTGAACAGGATTGCAGGATGTGATGTTGACCGAGGCGAAGGCAGAGATCCACTGGGTTGAACGGCTTAAGTAGGCAGGACTGACGAGCAGGATATCATCAACAGCTGAGTAACTGTGGAGAGATATTAGCTGGCAATTTGCCGACAGCTGAGCGGCCAGCTCTGAGAAGGAAGGGCTGAGCCAAGCCCTGACAGTACCCCCTCCTCAATGACCCCTCCCCCTTCGGAAGACAACCAGGCTTGAGGGGTAAACGTCTATGGAAATCACGGAGGAGGACAGGGGCATGTACGTCTGAGGATGAGACCCAAGAGCGTTCCTCCAGACCGTACCCCTTCCAATGCACCAGGTACTGTATGCATCCACAGAACCTACGGTAGTCAAAAATGGACTGTACTTCATACTCCTCATGGTTCTCAACCTGTACAGGGTGAGGACGTGGCACTGAGGTGGTAAAGCGGTTGCAGACCAAAGGTTTTAATAAGGATACGTGAAATACATTCAAAATATGCATATTAGAAGGAAGGTCTAATGCGTAAGCCACTGGGTTAATCCTGCAAAGAATACGGAAAGGCCCAATAAACCGAGGTGCGAATTTCAGTGAGGGAACACAAAGTCGGAGGTTTGCGAGATGACAGCCAGACCCTGTGCCCAACCTGATAGGAAGGCGCAGGCAGGCATCTGCAGTCAGCATGGAGTCTGTACCTATCAATAGCATGTCGCAAAGCCTCCTGGATTTGTGCCCAAGTGGAACAAAGATCAAGGAGATGCTCCTCTAATGCAGGAATACTCTGCGGAACAAATGAGTCAGGCAACATGGGAGGTTGGAAACCATAGTTCGTCATAAATGGGGACAATCAGGAAGCAGAATTCAAGGCGCTATTGTGAGCAAACTCGGCTCACGGTAATAGGTCTGACCAGTTGTTATGATGGTCAGAAATATAGCAAAGTAAGAATTGCTCCAAGGACTGATTGGCTCATTCTGCAGCCCCATTAGACTGCGGGTGATACTCAGAGGAAAAGGCAAGCTGAATGCCCAACTGTGCACAAAAGGCTCACCAGAACTGGGACACAAACTGACTACCCCTTTCCGAGACAATCAACTTGAGTATCCCATGTAAGCGAAAGATCTCCTGAGCAAAAATGGAAGCCGGTTCCTTAGAAGTGGGAAAGCTTCAGCAGAGTGCCAAGCCAGAAGTCAAGGATCAATGTAGAGGAACAGCAAGTAGGATCTGGAGCCGGAAGGGCTGGGGCAGACAGGTGGAGCTCCGGGGAAAGTGGAAGTTCAGGTGGGTACTGGAGATTTTAGTCGACTAAAATGTTCTAGAGATTTTAGAGGACTAAAATATGACTAAAACTAAAACAAATCAGATGACTAAAATATGACTAAAACTAATGGTAAAAGACTATGACTGAAACTAAATCAAAATTTGATGTCAAAATTAACAGTGGTGAGCAGGCAGCCTGCTTTTGTCAAGTGAGGCGGAGTAGGTGTATGGACTTTTGCTACTTGTCCTGCGACTTGGGACTGCAAATCGCATGACAAGTCATACCCTATGATTTCCAATGAGTACCTTTCATATCTGTGCGACTTCAAAGTAATTCCTGCACTACTTTGTTCTGACTTTGATGCGACTTGAGGTCCATAGACCTCAAGATTACACAGGCATTGCTTCAAGTAGTGTCAAAGTTGTGACAAAATTGTGGCAAAGTCGCATGACTTTCAGGTCGCACAAATGTGAATGGGCCTAAAGGAAGACTATTACATATATTTACTGGATTATTGATGGAATTTTCACTTTAATTTTTACCTAAAATCAATATTTGACGTGGCTTTCATATTTGACACGCTTTTGATTCAATATTTTATGATTGTATTTCATATACAGGTTTGTAGATTCCTTCTCTGGCCTGTATATCAGCATCTCTTTAGAACCAGAGCTAGGATTACAGAATACACCATAAAGAGTATGTTTGTAGTCTCTCTGAGAAGACTGATAGAGAGGGGAACAGTAAAGTGGACTCACAGGGGTTTGTTTACTATATATATTTGTCCTTTGCAGACCCTGACAGCCCTCCTGACTGCAGCAGCCTGACTTCAATGCCAGTAGCACCACAGTCTCTCACGCTGGCTCTACACCAATCTCAAACTGCACACTCCCAGTACGCTCTGGCATGCCTCTCCCAGCTCTCCCGACTGTGCCTGTCACTCATCGACACCTGATGGATCCCTCCTGGAGACTTGCCTGGCAGTATTTCCTGTTGTCCTCTCCTGCTCCTGTTCAGGACACCCCTTGGGTTGTATGAGGTTTCTGTTCATCTCTGAGCCCCTGGCCCTAGGTCACCCCCCCCCCCCCCAGACTGGGAGGCTCCCTCCAAGGCCCTGAAAGCTTAATACTCCATCTCCAGTTCTGCCACAACTTCTCCCCAGCTGGGCTGACTCTAGGTATTTACGGAGGCCTGCCAATCCAGGTTGAGGATTGGTCAGGGCTCCTTAGAACACCCCAGATAGCTCCACCTCTCTTCCCCACCTTCCTTCCAGAATTCTCTAGAAGCTGAAGGGAGGTAACGGAAAGGTGATGCTAGCTGTGAGTCACCAGCCTACTCTAGCCACTCCCAGCCCCACAGATCAAAACAAACAGGCCTAACTTTTAGCAGGGCTGGTTTTATTCCCAGTCCGGTCCTTTGTTTAGGGGTTTTAGAATTTTAACTAATATGCATTTTAACAGGTGTGCAACAACAACAAAAAAAAAGCTTAAATGAATCAGACAATGAAAGAGTTAAACAAAAGCATCTTATCGGTCACTATGACAATAAATTTGCTTCAACTCCAGCCCAGTCATCTTAGTATGTTTGAAATAAGTGTTTATCTCTTTGTCCCTATTGGGGAGTTTACCTTCTGACAATGTTTTCATTGCTGTCTGAGCCTTCCTGTCCTCGTGAATATTGAACACGCATTTTTTGTATGGGTATCACAGATAGAGGAGCAGGGATAAAACCTCCCCCCAGTGTACAAGCAACCTCCATGATCTGGTTGTAAGATAGTTAATATGAGTTGTTTGGGATTATTGGGGTGATACTTCCTCTAATGCCAATTATTTATATATATATTGAGTCAGTAATTAATTTAAATGAAGCTCCCTGGATTGGGGTAGCTCTAGCCTCGGAAGTTTTTCGGGAATAGAACGCCGTAGACTCCCTATGTTGCGGGGGAGGAGCGGTTAGTAATTCCCGAATGTAATTAGGTAGGAGCGATGGGAGTGATGGTGGAGCCTGATGGCAAAGGGCTCTCACCAAGCTTCCTGATCTCCATGCCTTCCTGCCTGGGGTGGGGGCTGCTGTGGTCTGGACCGTTGGTCAGGGCGGTCTTGAAAGCCTATGGAGTATGTGCCCCTGGAGTAGCAGTCCAGGGGTGCCGTACAATCACTGTGAGTGAGGGTCACTTTAATTTATGGCACCACAGTCACTGCACCATATCACGCTTTTTTGCCCCTGCCTCTTGGGCCGGGCCTTTTGGCCGGGACCAGAGGAATTCTTTATTCCTGGCCGGAGGGCCTGGTCATACACAATGGCCACTTCTTCACTCCTCCTCTCCACTATCCCTTCCCCCACTTTATTTTATTTATTTCCCTGTGTGTTGTCACCTTTTTTGTATTTTTTTGTTGGTACACGGTTGTAGCACGTGTGATTAGTAGGGTCACAGGTCCCAGGGCCTGTCCTGAACGTCGGGGAGGGGGTGGACATGGCCTTCTGGCTTAGTTCACCCTCTCTCATAGGGTTGAGGTCTCCCTTCGCGGGAGCCTCACCTAGTATTTGGGTGGGTCTGTCTCGGCAGACCTTCCAGAGAACGGGGTCTGATTGGTTTTGGCCATGAAGACCAAGTTTTATGTGTCCTTGTCCCTGTCAGGAGCCTAACGCCCCGGGGAATTCAGGACTAGGTCCTCTGATTTTGGAGGACTTGTGTACCCATTGCACTTTTTTGTCACACCTCTTTATGTTGTGCACATTTTTTATGCACCGGGTGAGTTTTTGAGTGTGTTTTGCACGCCACAGGCTTTCAATAAAAAAAAAAAAATGTATTTAAATGAAGCTGTGTCCTTTGATATCATCACTTAACCAAGTCTACACCTTAAAACACACTCAGACACCAAAGCAGCATGCAGATACCTGTGTATGCACCCTTATTACAGTTAAGTGTCCTTAAGTGCATTATATTTATTGATGGCACATTAGAGAGGAACAGTAACGAGAAAGTTAGAATCACTGACTGGAAGTAACTGCAAAATAATGCAAAGGTATGAGAAGATGAAAGAGAAAATCTGCCCTTTCATCAGCACTTCTAGTTTAATTTATGATGATAAAACAATACTAAACTTGTCTGCAGTTATAAAAAATAGAGAAACGTGGAATGGTAAAGATGAACAGGAATTATTGGCAAACAGTGTTTGAAAAGGAAGTTTGGTTTTTAATATGTGATGTCATCTGTCCTCCTCGTCATCCAATCAGGGGAAGCCCTTACTTCATTGATGAAATACAATACTTCATGTGAACGGCTGAGCACTGTTCAACCTGACTTGATTTTTTTCCAGGAGCAGGATGGACAATCTCCATCCCACTGGCAGAACACAGCGCTGGATACAGTATGTAGCTAATGCTACATACAGTTAATTCTGTACAGTGCTCCCAGTGGGTGCATCACTTAGTGAAGCAAATAGTTTGTCTGGACCAGCTTGGTCCTAACGAACTACAGTGTTTAAAGTCACAATAAAATTGGATTTAGGCTTTAAATAGGGAGCAATGCATGGAAATATCAAACCTAACTCCAGGCAGAAATGCTTTCTTGTAGGGAGTAGACAGAGTTAAAATATATGTAAGAATGTTTAATGCCCCTGTCAGTTTTTTTTTTTTTTTTTTGCTGATGGAAATTAGCGGTAATCTCCCCGAATGAGTGGAATTCCTCAAAACTGGTGTCCCCTTTGGAAGATTTGCCCTTCTCTTTTTTTAATGGGTATCTCCAAAATTTTTGAATACAGGCATTATCCCGGTATCAATCTTTTCAGACAGCAATTCCATATCTGGCAGGCTAATTAGCCACTTGATTACTTCTGCGGGTGGCGGAAAAGGATCCCCCCCCCCTCCCGCTGCTGCCTCTCCCGAGCTTTTCGGGCCCATCGTGGAGGCCAGGAGCGATGCGACCGGCAGCGCTGGCTGCTCTGTACAGAGAGAGAGAGGAACTGACCTCATTCCCCTATCTTTGTAACCCCAGAAATTGGGAGCGTTGAATAGTTTGTCACTTCCGGTTCCGCCCCTTTGTTTACCTGGCCACCAGTGGCCATGTAAGTAGCTGATCAGATCGATCTGTGTCTGATCGGCTACATGGGAGACCAGAGGAGTGATTAAAGGTCTAATTGACCACAAATCTCTCCATAAAGAGGACCTGTCACGGCCCATGCTACCACAAGGGATGTTGTTCATCCCTTGTGATAGCAATAAAGCTAGTACAAAAAAAGTGTAACAAAAAAAATATTTTTGTACAAAATATATAAATAAAACATTTAAAGCTCCCCGTCCCACCTTGCTTATGCATCAAATGGGAATGCATACATGCATACATGCATGCTCCCGCACGCATATGTAAACGGTGATTGAACTTTAGTGTTTTTTTATTTTTTTATTCATGAAAGTGTTTTTTTTTTTCCCCCCAAAAATGTTTTTTTACACTGCACTGCGCAATTACCGTGCAACATTTTTACATGTAGGAGCGAAGCATCAGAAATGGCCGAATGGCTGGATGGCAAGTGGTTAAATCTGGTTATGTATTCTTTGAAAAAAGTCATGTGTAACTATGGGTAAAATAAAAAAGACAGTAGTTTTTGCTTTTCTGAGTCCCCACATAACATGGTTTTATTACAGAAGACCCTACCAATAGACCCAGTATTTTCCCCACTTCTTCTAAAGTTTAAGTTTAACTAGAAATAATTTTTAGCTCTACAGCTATATTGACCTAACTCACTTGTAATAAAGTATGCCCATTTGATGCAGGCTGCTGTATCCTGGAGAAATCTTCATGGCAGGGATGCCTGTCCTCTTCTTGTCTCTAAGATTCTGGCACAGAGGGTTAATAGCTTTGGGTCTCTGGGCTAAATAAAAAAAAGTACCCGATAGGGCCTGCCCCCTCCTCCGCTCTCATCCATTGAAAACAGTTCTTGCCTAATGAGTCACAGAATTCTCTCCCCCATTCACAGATTGTGTTACAGGCAGTAAAAGCAATTCAATACGTTTTCTCATTGGAGGAGGGAAGAGGGGGTGGGTCCTCGTCAGGAACTTTTTTCTAGTAAATTCTATCCAGAGACCCAAAGCTATTAACCTTAACCCCCTGCTCTCTGGAAGTTCAGAGACAGGAAGAGGATGGGGCATCCTTGCAGCGAAGATTTCAACAGTATTCAGCTGCCTGCACAACATGGAACACACTTTATTAATGGTAAGTTAGGTCAATAAAGCTGTAGGGCTAAAGATAATTTTTAGCTAAACTTAAGCTTTAACATGGTGATTGTGCTGTTCTTTCTGCAGTGAAATTATACAGCATCATTGTCCCTCAAGCTTTACATCAGGTGAAACAATTCATATGACCTTATATGGCTCCGTGACCAAGATTAGAAGGCTTAGAATTCATTAGTGAGCCAACAATAATAAAGAAATAAAAAATATACAGTTTCCGCATAAAGGAGAGGGCTGTGGAGCAAGGTTTAACCACTTCTCGCCCGCCATATAGCAAGTTCTGTTATCCTGACCGGACGTCATGTGACGTGACCAGGATAACCCACGATCGCGCGCAGCACGGCGATCGTTGATGTGGTGTGTCAGTCTGACACACCGCATCTACGATCTGGGTAAAAAGCCTCTGACGGAGACTCTTTACCATGTGATCAGCGGTGTCCAATCACAGTCAATCACGGTGTAAACAGAAAAAGCCGTGCATCGGCTTTGCCTCTACCGCGTCTGACAGACGTGTGTAGAGGAGAGCCGATCGGCTGCTCTCCTGACAGGGGGGGTCTGCACTGATTGATTATCAGCACAGCCCCCCTGAGGATGCCCACCCAGGACCACCAGGGATGCCACCCATGGCCACCAGGGATGCTGACCATGGATGCCCACCCAGGACCACCAGGGATGCCACCCAGGACCACCAGATATGATCTTTAGAAGTGCCAAAAGGTAGAAAAGGTACTTATTTACAAAAATGTATTAATAAAACAAAGAAAATCATTTTTTTCTTTCAAAATTTTCGGTCTTTTTTTTTTTTGTTTAGCAAAAAAATAAAAATCCCAGTGGTAATCAAATACCACCAAAAGAAAACTATTTGTGGGAACAAAATGATAAAAATTTTGTTTGGGTACAGTGTAGCATGACGCGCAATTGTCATATAAAGTGCAACAGCGCTGAAAGCTAAAAATTGGTCTGGGCAGGAAGGGGGGAAAGTGCCCTGTATTGAAGAGGTTAACATATTTAACCTCCTGAGATCCGCGCTATAGCCGAATTATGGCTACAGCGCGCATCTAAGATGCCGGGACTACGTCTATTGACGTCGCCCCAGCCACGAGCTGCCTGCGCGCCCCCTGAAGGGTGAGCACGGTGCGCTCTGTGATCAGCGAGTCTGTGAGACTCGCTGGATCACAGATCCGAGTAAGGGGTCGATCCCGACCCCTTACCACGTGATCAACTGTCAGCCAATCACAGCTGATCATGTGATAATAACAGAGCCGGTAATCGGCGGCAGTGAGAGGGACATCAGTCCCTCTCACTGCAATGTGCCCAGGGTCCATGGTGCCCACCTTTGCCAAATTAAAGTGCTGCCTACCAGTGCCCACTAGTGCCATCTGTCAGTGCCCACAGTGCCACCTGTCAGTGCCCACAGTGCCAGTGCTGCACATCAGTGTCACCTACCAGTGCTCATCAGTGTCACCTACCAGTGCTCATCAGTGTCACCTACCAGTGCCCATCAGTGCCACCTATCTGTGCCCATCAGTGCCATCTATCAGTGCTACCTATCAGTGCCATCTATCAGTGCCCATCAGTGCCATCCATCAGTGCCCATCGGTGCCACCCATCCGTACCACCTATCCATGCCCATCAGTGCCATCTTTGCTGTGCCCATCATTACCGACTTATCTATCCCCACCACGCAGCCTATCAGTGCCCACCAGTGCAGCCTATCCGTGCCCACCAGTGCAGCCTACCAGTGCCCACCAGTGCCGCCTCATCAGCGCATATCAATGAAGCAGAAAAATTACCTGTTTTTTATAACAAACTATTAAACAGGATTTTTTTTTTTCAAAACTTTCCATTTTTTATTGTTTGGTTAGCAAAAAATAAAAACCCGAGCTGTGATTAAATACCACCAAAAGAAAGCTCTATTTGTGGGAAAAAAATGATAAAAATTTCATTTGGGTACAATGTTGTATGACCGCGCAATTGTCATTCAAAGTGCGTCAGCGCCAAAAGCTGAAAATTGGTCTGGTCACGAGGGTGCAAAGTAATCAGGTGGTTAACCAATGTGCTTTATTATCAGCTGTAAACTAGACTTGAACACTGGGGGGTTGATTTACTAAAACTGAAGAGCGCAAAATCAGATGCAGCTCTGCATAAAAACCAATCTGCTTCCAGGATTTTTTCGTCAACCCTTCCTTGAACAAGCTGAAGTTAAAAGCTGTTTCGCTACCAAGCACAACAGCACCAGATTTTGCACTCTCCAGTTTTAGTAAATCAACTCCTGTCAACAAGGGTTAAAAATTTAGAAACCGACCTTCTGCATTGTATGTTAATGAGGCATAGTTCAGTCTGTGTGGCAAAAAGACACTGTGAGACTATCTAGAAATTCTTATGCGGCATACACACGGTCGGAATTTCCGATGGAAACAGTCCGATGGGAGCTTTTCATCGGATTTTCCGACCGTGTGTATGCCCAACGGTCTTTTTCTGTCGGAATTTCCGACAGACTTTGAATTGAGAACCTGTTCTCAATTTTTCCAACGGAAAACCTTTCTATCGGATTTTCCGATCGTGTGTATGCAATTCCGACACGCAAAATTCCGACGCATGCTCGGAAGCATTAAACTTCCCTTTTATAGTGCTGTCGAACGTGTTTTATGCCGCTGTGTTATTGACAGTCGGAATTTGGTGTGATCATGTTTAGGCAACACAGCTTGAGCGGAATTCCGTCGGAAAAACCGTCAGAATTTTTTCCGACGAGAATTCCGATCATGTGTACGCGGCATTAGAATCAGCAATGGCACCTTCTTCTTAGAAATATCTTAAAAGTAAGAAATATTTTTTTTCCTTTTGTTAGGTATGCTCTGGTAATGGGAACACATAAACATATAGTGGGGTTTTCTCACATTTGATTGCAAAAGTTGAAATATGCATTAAATAGACAACAATCAAACTAAGAAGTCCAAAGTGCAGCGCTCCAATAAAGCAAAATGTAGAAAGTAAAACTATGTCTGATTGTCCATATAAAAATCAATAGAGATGACGTAGATCCTTCACTAAGTTTCAATGTGCAAAAAGAAAGCACACCACACCCACGTGCTATCAATCTGCTTACCAGAAAGATATGAAAACAAGCGATATAATCATATGATGCAAGAGGTCAGTAGTGGACTTGAATGGTAACACTCTAAACTTGATAAGCAGGTCATAAAAGTATCCAAGTTCATCAATAGCAGAAATCAGGACTCACAGCTATATATGGATATATTGTGTGATCACCACCAGGATGTAAAACCCAATGAGGAAAAAAGCAACAATAGTGAAGCCCGTAAAGGTAAAACACACGTTTATTGAATGTAGTCTACTTACAGGAAGAAAGGAACATCATGACATATAAAAACACTGCGGTTCACAGCGTGCTTGCATCAGCCAGCCTGACATGTTTCATCCTATGTGGATATCATCAGAGGCGTCATGCTCTGCTATCCCCTCAAAATAACTCAACACACAGCAATTAATATCTAAACCGCTGGCAACAAGAGTACACCCCTAAGTGAAAATGTCCAAATTGGGCCCAATGTGTCAATATTTTTTGTGGCCACCATTAGTTTCCAGCACTGCCTAACTCTCTTGGGCATGGAGTTTACCAGAGCTTCACAGGTTGCCACTGGAGTCCTCTTCCACTCCTCTATGATGACATCACGGAGCTGTGGGATGTTAGAGACCTTGCCCTCCTCCACCTTCCGTTTGAGGATGCCCCACAGACGCTCAATAGGGTTTAGGTCTGGAGACATGCTTGGCCAGTCCATCACCTTTATCCTCAGCATCTTTAGCAAGGCAGTGGTCGTCTTGGAGGTGGGTTTGGGGGGGTCATTATCATGTTGGAATACTGCCCT